>CM057450.1:741808026-742155526 GCA_016271365.2 Neoceratodus forsteri
GGTCAAGCAACGCAACCAATGACTGCTTTTCTTGAAAACCTGTTAAAATATGTCTTAGAATTACCAGTTGATTACCAATTGCACATAGAACGGGCACACCATTCGTTGATTACCAAGCTGACTGACTCTAATGCTCATCCTAGATCAATTATACTTAAATTCAGAGCTATAAAACCAAGGACGATATATTAGAGAAAGCTTGGTTTAAAAAGATATACCTTTCTCCAGGCTTACCTTTGATCAAGACTATCCACCTGAGATTCAGCAGGCGAGAGTTGCGTATGCTCCTCTACTTGAAAACTTAAGAGCACAACATTAGGTTTCAAACACCGTACCCTGCCCAACTGAGATTTTTGGGAGGATGGTCCTGTTGTTTACAACACAGTAGAGAAGGCCAGAGCAGCCTTCACCCAGAAAGGAATCCCAATACCGAGTTGGCTGTGGAACGAAACTCAGGAAGCATCAATTCCAGTCGGAATGGCAAATGGTCCTGCACAGGAAGAAGTCAGGAATGGCGCTGATGTTCATGCAGGAGATGCTTACATGAATAAGATCCCTTCTTCAGACAACTAAAACACATGACACCAGCTCTTCCTCTATAGAAGAAACCTGAAAGATCCTCGCCGACAAATTCTTAGTCCAGAATACCCGGTCTCTCAGATTAAGCTACTGCTTTTGACTCCACAGACTACTGCAGTTACCGATTATACTGGACTGGTTTTACAAGATTTCTGGGTACTCTCTGTTCCATCTGAATATGACGAGTAAGTCTTACAGCCCTGTGCTATAAAATAAATAATTAACTCCCCTACCCTAGTCAGGATCGCAACTGTGAAATGTCTGAAGCGTCAGAAAGGGCAATCACATACATTTACTGAACTTCTTAGTGTTGAATGTCCAGAGTTTATGTTTTAATGGTTTTATAATGTTACTGTCTTTTGGTCTGGTGACAGACTTTTGTACTTTAAGTTACCTATCCGAATGCCCAGGTTTTTGTTATGTTATAGATGATGATTAGGATCATAATGTCACTTTGAATAGATAATTTCTACTCTTTGATATTGAGCTGCCGAACTGAATAATTTATGGGTTTACTGATTTTACATTGGCTCAACTGTTTCTTCAATGGCAATGTTTATTAATGCCTTATCTTGAAAATTGCTCAATGGCACAATGAACCTGATTCTCAGTTGGTTTACCAGTATGGGCTGTTTTTTTCTCATGAAGTACAGCTGTAAGACACTGTCCTAGTGGTGATTTAAGCTCCAGCAGCACTTGCTGCCCTCTACGCTGTAATGCCACAGTGCTCTGCTTTATTTAGATTTCTTTTAAATTCATTCCCCAATGGCTGCAGGGGCATAGATTATGTAGTAGTTCGCCCTTCTTCACAAGTTGAGCCCTTTTATTTCTGGAGCCACATTGTACAGCTGCGACTACAGAAGAGGGCCTCTTTATTTTCTTTACATATAGGTGTTTCTTCCTACATCAGCGGTTGTGGCTGCTTTGTCTGCCAGTCTACCAGACTGTGGGGTCATTCGGGAACCTAGGACGCTATGCGTGGCTCAGCGGTCCCCCAGAGCTGGCCCGGAGGCTTCATCCTGCTGTGATCCCCTTCATTTTCCACATTTTCTCCCATCAGCCCAGGGCCCCAGACAGAGTGACGCATGTGCGTGAAGTCACGCATATGCCCTCTTGCTCCAGTGATGGCCCCTTCCTCCCCACCCCATTGGCCTAGATCCTGGCTCCCTCAGCTTGTGCTGCCCCCTGGCTTCCACCGCGAGGCAGCCAAGAGAAGCCCGAAACCCTCCCTGGAGAGGAGAGAAGAGCTGCCTAGTGGCAGCTCAATCCTGCACCGTCCCCCCCCCGGGACTGACCACCCATGCTCGTTCCTGAGAGTTAAGAAGTCTAACACCTCATCCCTCTGCACCACCGGGCTGGCCTAGAAGAGGGCCTCTTTAAGTAGAGACAGTGAGAAATCTCTTCTTACTCCCTTCTTTGCACACTATTAGGTGGGCATCTTTGGAGGGAGCCCAGAAGCTTGCTCTGTCGGACTTCCTACCTTGGAAGTTTTAATAGTTCTAGTTCATTTTTGCCCTTTGGGCAACACTGTTTCTTGTTTTAGTGGGTCCAGCCACAGCAACTATTCCAGTTTGGAATAGACATTTAGACAAATATATTGATTTACTGAGTCTCTTTGTAACATCTGTGCAATTCCATATTATGGTCTTTTCTTGGTTTTAAATATGGATAAATAACGTACATTATATTGCTCATACAATGTGCATGGTTTGTCCAATCTGGTGAAACTGAGTAAAGTGATCGGTTTTCTGAAACACTTAACAGCAGAATTTAGATTCTTACAAGATACTCGCATGACTGTGGCTGAGCACCAGACATTACTTAAGTTCGGTTTTAGCGCTGTGGTGCCTCTTCTTATAGGAATGGCAGAAGAAGAGGTGTAGCCATATTGGTGCCCTCGAAGGTGTCCTTCAAGCAACTTAATGTTTTAGATGATAAGAATGGGTGCTATGCATTATTGAAGGGGAGATTTCAGGATTCAATAATTACATTAGCATCGGTTTATTTTCCAACGGGATCTGCCTTTGCAGTGTATAGGCCTTTCTTTCTTACTTTGCAAGACTGAGCAGAGAGCTCACTTATTTGTGGAGGGCTTTCATTTAGTGTTTAACCCTCAATTGGACTCTACTTCAAAGACCCCACATTGGGAGCACAAAATATCTAAGGAGGACTCTTGACTGCTAAGTGAAATGGGACTTTCAGATATTTGGCACCATCTGCATGGACAGCGGAGGGACTATAATTTCTACTCCACTGTCCATCAGATGTATTCTCATGTAACCCCCCTGCAAATGGGGGTTCCCAAAAGACTTCCAGGAGCTTGCTTGAATGCTCCAAGCCTGAATGGTGTTTGGCGTTTAAGCCATTTATCAGTGAGTGTTTTTAGAACCTCTGGTACTGTCTCTTTAAGAGCTGTCTGCTTGCAGACATAATTAGTTTGTATGGGGGACTGTGTGTTTCTTTGATTGAGTACCACTCAAACTGCTGCCAATTCCCCCATTTTTGCAGTCACTAGGAGTGCAAAGGGAACCTGTCTGAAAGATGTAACTGATTGCCAGAAATCATTTACAGTATAATAAAATTACAGTTTGTCTAACCTGCTTTCTTTGCAGTCAGAACTGTCTGCCTAGTTCCCCATTCTGGTTTTGAACTGCTGAACTGGACCAATCGTGGGGTAAACTACTCTAAAATGATGCCTTGGACGAATCAGAACTTGGGACTCATAATCTGAGCCAGCCACAAGAGGATTGTATGGGCAGTGACTCTGGGAGATGTAGTTTAGCTTGTGCCTTTTGACCAACAGCAGCAGTCTATTGTGAGTGACAGCCAATCCAGTCAAGAACTGGGAGGAACTCAAAGGAAGTGCCGGTTTTTTGTCTGTTGGGAGTTTCAGTTTAGATCTGAAAGTGAAGGGGAAAACCCTGTGCTCCTTCAGTGCACAGTTTCAGTCAAAAAGCGTGTGCAAGGCCCAGAGTTCCGGTCTACAACTTGTGTAACTGCTTGTTAGGACTGAACTGCCCCAGAAAGAATCCATGGATCTCTGAAGAGTAGAAACCAGGCTCACCCTGTAGAAGACTGAAGAAATTGTTGAATTACACTGTCTGTTGGAACTGAATCTGCTGTGTGTTCTCCGTTATACTGCAGTAATTGCGATTGGGATACAGATGCAGCCTGCCTGGTATAGTGCTTTCTTTTACCATATAAATGTGTGAGGAGTCTCTTGGAGATCAAAAGTAGCCCTGCTGACATTGAAGGACCATATCTTCTTTGGAGGTCGTTGAGTACTAATTGGGTCAAGCTCCCTGTTGAATTGCCACATTAAATCCAAATGGAATTACTGTACTGCTGACTGTTTAATTTTCCTTTTCTCTGTGAAGGGCCCCTACCAGCTGCCACGGTTTGGACTAGCCACTTAGGCCTGGGTACCCAGGGACAGTAACTGGTAGGGATAGGGGCCTGTGCATGAGCTATCATAGGTAGATAGTAAAGTGATAAGCTAATTAACCTGATTTCCCCTGTCCTTGTTATATCCCCTAAATAAATCAGAGCTGTTTGTTTCAACAAAAGTTATACTGCCTGAGGTATTTGTCTATGTTAAAGTACTGTACTGTGATTGTTGCACTGTATCTTATTTTACAGGATGTCCCGGTGCCTGAACCAGCCTTGGGGTAAGTGTATACTGTGAAGGTAATTCTGCTATATTGTGTGGGCCACTAGTGGGAAGAAAGGGGTTGCAGTGTCCCAGAGGGCTGTGACCAAGTAAGTTTAACTATTGCAAACCCTGACCTCTGGGTGGAGGCACCCTTCATTGATCAGGCCCCTCAGGCTGTTGTGGAAATCAGGCAGGTAGTAGCCCCTGGGATAGCGCCATCTAGGGGTTGAGATTTGAGGCTCACCGCTGGGATTGGTGTCCTCTAGTGGCCATATTTACAAACCACTGTTAAGGGAAAAAATAAATAAATAAATAAATGGGTACCCCGACAGAAGTGGCTGTGCACCGGCTGGTGGAGTGGTGTACTGGGGAGGAGATCGACCCCCAAAATGCTATGCTTATCCTGGACATCCCCCTGGGTATCAATACGGACACTGTGCAGGGAGTACTTTCCAAGGTGGAAGGTTTACAAATCCTGTGGTGGTGGTGTCAGCACGCAATCTGCTCACCCACACTTTCCTGGCCCTAGTAGAGTTTAAGGATCCCATAGATAGCTCCAAAGTACCACAGACCATTACCCCAGAGGGAGCCCTCACTGCTTGGAGAGTGATAACTAAGGACAGTAAAGACCCGGGGGGGAATGAGCCCCCACCACTATCTGAAACTTTTGAGGAGAAATTTGCTAAATGGTTGCTGGGAGAAGGGAAAACTGTGGAGGACTTGAAGAAACTATTCTTGCCACCTGGGGGTGTTCCTCCCCCAACACCCTCTCCTGCTCCAGTACCCGTAATGGTGGCTGAACCAATGCAGACTCCCTATTTCTGCACCTGCCATTAGTGATCACGACCTTCACAGGTTGAGGATCTTCTTGCACCTCCCCACCCCCAAGGGAGGATGACTGGGAGACCTGGATAGACTATGTTGCCCCCAAGTGCTAGAATGGCAATGCTCGGAAGTCAGCGAAAGAGGGTTAGTGAGAGCCTCGAGGTCCTGCCCTGGCTACCATCCGTGCTAAGCAGGCCCGTAACCCTGAGCGACTGCGCAGCTTATCTTGAGGCCTTGAGAATGTGTAAGGGAGCTCAGATTCTGATGAGGACCATGGTGGAGAGTAAGAAATGCAACAGTACCAAGGAGTTGTTGTCTGTGTATGTCTCTCGGTTGGAAAAATGTTGCAAGAATGCCTCAGAAAGGGTAGTTTGCCAGCGATTGAACTGGACCGAACCAGACTGGACAGAATCCTTAAGTCTCCCCTTCTCAGAACTGCTGTTGCTTCAGTTACGCCTGGCAAATCGACTGGAATCCCCACCCTCCTATGATGAGTTAATGAGAGAAATTCGAGGAGTTGAGAAAAGGCGACCTCGGGAGGGACCTGCACCAATAGCTGTGGCTATGACCCGAGTGACTGAGGGTGGCCCATCAAGGAAGTTCAGGGGCAGAGGTTGGCAGTCAATGAGTGCTCTGATAAGGAAAAGATATGCCTACAATGGGGTGAACTGTTGGAGAGATCCAATTCAAAATAGTCCTTTACAGCTACTTGCAAGTACGGCTCACCTATATCCGCACTGTATCTGCTATGGGGTGGGATACTCACCCATGTATCTCCTAGCTGATAACAGCTCGAACTCGATTCCTTGACCATGGAAGTGGAGAAAGCTGACCAGATGTCTCCAAATGCTTATCACGCCGCAGACAGAGATGGCACCAAGGTTTCAGTTAGTAATACCGCCTCTGGCTCCCAGTGTGGCACCTCGCCAGCTCAAACTCCAAAAGTATGTTTTGCTATAATTGTGGGAAGGATGGGCACATGAAAAGGGAATGCCAATCCCAAAAGACACTGGCAAAGTTGCATATAGGCTACAAGGAGAGCTTGGAGAACAAATCAGTGGTTAAGAGGTGCACGTAATGATCCCAGTGAGGGCACCAAAATGCTAATTCAATGCCCTTGTGGCAGTCAGTTGCCCAGGCCCCTCACTACCGCCTCTCCAGACTGGTCCAGAATAGTGGGTCCCTCCCATGGAGACCACTGTAAAGGTAAATGGAGTGTCTACAAGAGCTCGTATTAGACAGTGGTCTCAAGTGACAATTATGTTTCAAGATTGGTATCAGAAGCATTTGTCAGACGTGCACTACAACCATTAGAAGGACTGCATGTATGGGGGTTAAGTGAGAAGGCCTACCCTATTCTGGGTATATCCGAATTTGGCTTGTCTTTCCCCACCTCCGTGGCTGGAGTGGCCGAACAAGTAGAGACCCTAACCTTAGTGTGTCCCCCACTGGACTGTATGATGGTGTCCCTTTGTTGATTGGAACAAAATGCTCATATGTTCAGAAGGCTGGCACATTTGTGTTATGAAAAACAGGTCAAAGACTAGTAGAGCTTTAAGAGTTCAAGCTTTAATTAAGAAGGCCTATGAGGCACAGAGAGATGCTGAAAATATAGAACCAGAGGAACCGGTCGAATTGTATGGAAGAAGGATCCTGAGTCTCTGATCCTGGCACCAAATGCCCAGTGTACCTTTACAGGAGAGGTCCGATTAGAAAGGATGTTAAGAATAAAATATTAATGTTGGATGCACTATGGCCATGGAAAATTGCCAGAGGGACTGCTGGTCAAGCCTAGTATTTTGCCCGCTAGAGCCCATGCTTATGCCAGAAGGGTAATGGTCCAAGTTCATAATGTGTCTGAAAGAGACATTCGAGTAAATAGAGGTTGCATCCTGGCTAATGTGCATTGTGCAGACACTGCAGTGCTACCCAGCAGCAAGAGTTCAAGGAAGAATGACAGAGTAACGCCTGACTTGTTTGATTTCGCAACCCCGCTGCCAGCTGAATGGAAAGTGAGGATCAGTGAGAAGTTTGCCCAGAGAGACCAGGTTTCTTTTAAAGGAATGGGACGTAGGATGCGTGAAGGAGCTGAGCACAATATCCGCTGCATGACGAAAGACCATTTCTTGAGAGAGAGGTCTCGAGCGCCTGGCACCTGCTGATATAGATGATGTGAGACGGCATCTGCAAGAGATGTTAGCGGCTGGTGTAATACAAGAATCCAGAAGCCCTTATGCTTCTCCATTGTGGTAGTGAGGAAAAGAATGGACAGTAAGGATGTGCGTGGATTATCGCACCTTAAACCGGCGGACTATCCCTGATCAGTACACAATGCCCCGCATTCAGGATGCTTTGGACTGCCTAAACGGGAGCAAGTGGTTCTCTGTGCTGGATCTCCGCAGTGGGTACTACCAGATCCCGATGGCCCCAGAGGACCGTGAGAAGACAGCCTTTATCTGTCCGCTGGCTATTTCTATGAATTCATGAGGATGCCTCATAGGATTTCAGGTGCCCCAGCCACTTTTCAACGATTGATGGAGCGGCAGTGGGGACATGAACTTACTAGAGTGCCTGGTATACCTAGATGATGTTATTGTGTTTGCAGCTCACTGAGGAACATGAGAGCAGATTATTTAAGGTATTGGATCGACTGGAGGACTTTGGCCTTAAACTGTCCATTGATAAGTGTCAATTCTTTCAAACATCAGTAAAGTATGTGGGACACATAGTATCCACCGAGGAATAGAGACCGACCCAAGTAAAGTTGAGGCCTTGACCACCTGGCCGCAGCCCAAAAATCTAAAGAACTGCAAAGATTCCTGGGATTCTGTGGTTATTATCGCGCTTCATCAAGGACTATTCAAGAGTGATCCGCCTTTACTTAACCTTACTCAAGGGTATCCCCAACCCACAAAAATACCAAAAGTCAGCGTCCTCAAGACTGAAAGAGTGTATTTTCATCCGAAAGGAAGTATTTGGGGCCCGCTGGACTCCTGATTGTGAGACTGCTTTTCATGAGATCATATATCATCCTACCCATGCTCCAGTGCTGGCCTATGCCTGATCCAAGAAAACCGATCCTGCACACTGATGCTAGCTTGCAAGGGTTGGGGCTGTGTTGTACCAAGAGCACGAGAATGGCCTGAGACCAGTGGCCTTTGCCAGTAGAAGCCTGACCCCATCCGAAAAGAACTATCCTGTACATAAGTTAGAGTTCCTAGCTTTGAAGTGGGCTATTGTTGACCAATTCCATGAGTACTTGTATGGGGCTAAAATACTAGTAAAACTGACAATAATCCTTTGACCTATGTGCAGACCTCAGCTAAGTTGATGCCACTGGCCACAGGTGGCTTTCTTGCATTATCTACATATGACTATGCTCTCGAATACCGAGCAGGTCTGAACCACATAGATGCTGATGCTCTTCTCCCGGAGGCCTGTTCCCAGAATGATTGGGTCCGATTGGCAGAACCTGACATTCGGGCACTCTGCCGAAGTTTGACAGGGAGGAACAAATGTCCACGGACGCAGTGGACTCATGGTGGATTGCTTGGGACCCTCTGAGAATTGCATACCTGCTGCTTGTGCCACTTTTCTGAACAGACATTGGTGCACTGCCTCAGCTGGACAATGACAGTATTCGCGGCTCTAATCCCGCGATCCTATGATCAAATCAGCTTTGTAGCCCCTCTATGCAGGAAAAGATGTGTCCAAATTACGCCCACTGATTTGAGAACTGCACTGTTATACAAAGAAGGTCCTAAGTTGAAACTGATCAATAAACTGTTATATAGAGAAACAGTAGACAGAGGGGGACAAGTGAACAACAACAACTGGTGCTGCCCACTGCCTTTCGAGACTCAGATTATTGAGGTCCTTGCACAACCATAGGGGCACCTTGGTATAGACAGAACACTTGACTTAGTGAGATCCAGATTCTATTGGCTAAGATGGGGGCTGATGTGGGAGCAACACATCTGAACTTGTAGTCGCTGCTTACAGAGGAAAGCTTTGCCCCAGAGGGCTGCCCCCTTGTTAACATAACCACCAGTGCACCTATGGAGCTGGTCTGTATTGATTTTCTGAGTTTGGAGTCAGATCAAAGGAAATATCAGTAATGTGCTGGTGGTCACTGACCATTTCAGAGATATGCCCAAGCTTTCCCCACCAAAGACCAGAAAGCATCCACTGTAGCCAAAGTACTCGTAGAAAACTTTTTTGTTCACTATGGGGCTCCACAAAGAATCCATTCTGATCAAGGGAGAGACTTTGAGAGTCGTCTGATCAAAGAGATGCTTTCTCTGTGGGGAGTGAGAAAGTCCAGAACCACTCCTTACCACCCCCAGGGGGACCCACAGCCTGAACGTTTCAACCACACTTTGCTAGATATGCTAGGCACCCTGCACCCAAAGGACAAGCCTAGATGGAGCCAACAAATTAGCACCCTGGTACATGCTTATAACTGCACCAAAAGTGATGCCACGTGTTCTCCCCTACCGCCTGATGTTTGGAAGAGAAGCTCGACTACCGTAGATGTGTGTTTTGGGGTCTCTCCTGATGGGGTTCAAGCTGACAACTATTTACAGTATGTGCAAAGTTAAAGGCCCAGCTAACTCATGTACTCAACTGGCTCAAACCATGGCTGCCAAAAGAAATCTGGCCAACAAAGAAAGGTATGATAAAAAGGTGAAAGCACAGGAACTCCAGGAGGGAGATCGGGTATTGCTAAGAAATCTGGGACTGCATGGCAAACACAAGATTGCTGACAGATGGCACCATCTCCCTCACATTGTAGTGGGCAAACTAGATGATCTGCCAGTGTACAAAGTAAGGCCTGAGAACAATTCAAAAGATGTAAAAACAATGCATAGAAATCATTTACTACCCATTGGACAAATCCTGATTGAGTCTGAGCCCCCAGAAGATGCCCCCTCTGGACCAGTGACTAGAGCTGCTGCTAAGAAAAGATCAAGGAAGTCTGCACCTACAGAAGCAGAGTTAAAGTGTTCCCCTGCACAAGTCCCAGTTGAGCATGACTGTCAGTCCATATCAGAAGAAAGTGAGAGTGACTTTGAATACTATCCTTCTTACTAACTGAGTCAATTGTTCTGGGCAATCCCTAGTCAATACTGGAGACAAAGCTGGGCCTTCTGGACTGTCTATGCCCCAGCTTCATCCCTGAGCCAATGCTCCCAGAAAGTGAAGTGCAAAGCATCAGATCAGATGAAATGGAATCATTGTGCATGGTTGAACTGTTTGAGCTTTCAGGGAGGAAATGATAGATTGGGGCAGACTGGTGATACACCCGAACAAGAAGAGTATTTTGAGTGCCCTGACAGTCCACTGCCAGTGTCTGAAAGCCTCCATGCAGCCAAATGTTGTGGACTCAGAAACTGTAACTCCTGAGCTGAAAGTGCCCCAAGTTCTAGCCTCTCTACCCCATGGAGACTCCCTGACAAGTGAGAACAATGCTGAAAATGAGGCTCAGAGTGCAGAGACTGTAACAGCTCCCCTAGAAAAGACTGGTCGAGCTGTAAAGCCTGTGGTGCACCTCAGTTATGATTCCTGGGCCGGCCAGTGGACCTGCCTCTCAATGTTGTCCATAAAGGAGTGTATGTGTCCCCGAGCTCATTGCCCAAACTGAGCGTTAGTGCTAACTCCAAGTTACTTGTGTTGCCCTCTAAGTATGGTGCCCTTGCCCCGTCCAGCCCCAAGGTAACTGATAGGGAAGGGTCCCCTCTCTTCAGGTTTCATGTACAAGAGGTAATAACTTGAGTTATGGTACAATGTGTGTGTTATACTGTGTAAAGAGTGACGTACTGCAATGTTTCAGAAATGGTTCTTGGTAAAATGATGTATTGACTGATGATTACATGTGTGAGCCTAATGCAAATGTATATGGTTGCAGTTGAAACTTATGGGGGTACTTGCTTGACGCGGACGTCAAGCTTTTCCCAGGCCAGGAAGGTGTAACCCCTGCAAATGGGGTTCCCAAAAGACTTCAGGAGCTTGCTTGAATGCTCCAAGCCTGAATGGTGTTTGGCGTTTAAGCCATTTATCAGTGAGTGTTTTTAGAACCTCTGGTACTGTCTCTTTAAGAGCTGTCTGCTTGCAGACATAATTAGTTTGTATGGGGACTGTGTGTTTCTTTGATTGAGTACCACTCAAGCTGCTGCTAATTCACCCCATTTTTGCAGTCACTAGGAGTGCAAAGGGAACCTGTCTGAAAGATGTAACTGATTGCCAGAAATCATTTACAGATAATAAAAATTACAGTTTGTCTAACCTGCTTTCTTTGCAGTCAGAACTGTCTGCCTAGTTCCCATTCTGGTTTTGAACTGCTGAACTGGACCAATCAGTGTGGGGTAAACTAGCTCTAAAATGATGCCTTGGACCGAATCAGAACTTGGGACTCATAATCTGAGCCAGCCACAAGAGGATTGTATGGGCAGTGACTCTGGGAGATGTAGTTTAGACTTCGGTGCCTTTTGGACCAACAGCAGCAGTCTATTGTGAGTGACAGCCAATCCAGTCAAGAACTGGGAGGAACTCAAAGGAAGTGCCGGTTTTGTCTGTTGGGAGTTTCAGTTTGAGATCTGAAAGTGAAGGGAAAGAAACCCTGTGCTCCTTCAGTGCACAGTTTCAGTCAAAAACGTGTGCAAGGCCCAGAGTTCAGTCTACAACTTGTGTAACTGCTTGTTAGGACTGAATCCGTCCTGTGAAAAGAATCAAAGGATCTCTGAAGAGTAGAAACCAGGCTCACCCTGTAGAAGACTGAAGAAATTGTTGAATTACACTCGGTCTGTCAGGAACTGAATCTGCTGTGTGTTCTCCTGGTTATTGTGCAGTAATTGCGATTGGGATACAGATGCAGCCTGCCTGGTATAGTGCTTTCTTTTTTACCATATAATGTGTGAGGAGTCTCTTGGAGATCAAAAGTAGCCCTGCTGACATTGAAGGACCATATCTTCTTTGGAGGTCGTGAGTACTAATTCGGTTCGCTCCCTGTTGAATTGCCACATTAAATCAAATGGAATTACTGTACTGCTGACTGTTTAATTTTCCTTTTCTCTGTGTGAAAGGGCCCCTACCAGCTGCCACGGTTTGGACTAGCCACTAGGGCCTGGGTACCCAGGGACAGTAACTCGGTAGGGATAGGCCTGTGCACAGAGCCATAAATAGATAGTAAAGTGATAAGCTAATTAACCTGATTTCCCTGTCCTTGTTATATCCCCTAAATAAATCAGAGCTGTTTGTTTCAACAAAGTTATACTGCCTGAGGTATTTGTCTATGTTAAAGTACTGTACTGTGATTGTTGCACTGTATCTTATTTTACAGGATGTCTGGTGCCTGAACCAGCCTTGGGGTAAGTGTATACTGTGAAGGTAATTCTGCTATATTGTGTGGGCCACTAGTGGGAAGAAAGGGGTTGCAGTGTCCCAGAGGGCTGTGACCAAGTAAGTTTAACTATTGCAAACCCTGACCTCTGGGTGGAGGCACCCGCCATTGGATCCAGGCCCCTCAACCTGTTAGTGGCAAATCAGGCAGGGGTAGTAGCCCCTGGGATAGCGCCATCTAGGGGTTACACTCAAATTATTTTTTGCTCCCCAAGGAGCCCTGGGATACAGCCATAGATAGTTGGGTGGGTGACTTCGCCCTATCAGACCATGCCCCATTATTTTTGAAACTGGACTTAGGGGATACCGCAAAACAACATTTTGGTGCCTTAATGTAGCACTTTTACAGGCCCAGAAATTAAAGAGTTAATAAAAGATACCTATAGACAAGCCCTTGAAGAAAATTCTACTTCGGATATTATGGTCCCTATACTCTGGGACACGACGGCCCTCCTACTGGGGAAATTTATTAAACTATCCGCCAAAAAAAAAAAAAAAACGGATTAGAGAGGGCCAAAGAACAAAACTAACTGAGCAAATTAGGCAATTAGAAGCATTACAAAAGGTGAAAGCAGACAGACAACACACGAAAGAACTTAAGGTCCTTAAAGTAAAGCTTGAAGGATTACTAGATTATTATGTGGAGCAAAAGCTCTTATTCTTGAAGCACAAAAACTATGAAGGCAGACCTTGTTCACTTAAACTTTAGCCAGCCGATTACATATACAAAGAGCTCGAAGCCATAATAACTAAGTCTGCCCCACAAACAGCATGGGTTTTGCATTCAACACTGGATACAGCTGACGCCTTTCGGGCATATTACACAGATTTATAGGCGGCTGATGCTAATCCAGACCCTAACTCCATACACCAATTATTAGATCAACTTACCCTTCCTAGGCTTACACAACAGCAAGGGGGAAATTTAATGCAAACAATAACTTTAGCAGAACTTAAAGCTGAGATAAGTAGGCTAAAGACAGGGAAGTGCCCAGGCACTGATGGCTTACCAGCCAAGGTTTATAAATGATTTAGAGATATAATAACCCCTAACCCCTTTATTACTTCAAACTCTTAATGAAGTTTTTAAGGAAAATGGTTGGTCTCCCCCGTCCTGGCCACAAGTCATAATTTCTGTCATACCCAAGCCTGGAAAGAACCCCTCCCAATGTACATCATATAGGCCAATATAATTACTAAACATCGATTATAAGTTTCTCACCTCTATCCTTATTAGACGCTTACAACATTTCCTTCCCGATCTTATTCACCTGGACCAATCTGACTTCATACCAGACTGCCAGACACAGGACAGCTTAAGGTGTACAGTACATCTTATCGATCATATTACTAAAATGAAAACACCATCATTATTACTTCATTTAGACGCAAGAAGGCTTTCAATAAAGTCTCTTGGGCCTTTCTAGATTCAGTCCTTTCCAGGTTTGGGTTCCCCCTTCTTATTCGCTGTTTATTTAGACTCTATCACAATCCTACAGGATATGTTCATGCAAACGGACACATTTCCTCCAGATTTAAGTTAGATAGAGGAACACGTCAAGGCTGTCCCCTATCCCCTATTTTGTTTACCCTTTATATACAACCCTAGCCCAAAGCATCAGACACCCCTAATTCACGGAATGTAGTTGGGGGGACCGATCATAAAATAGCATTATATGCAGTTTTTATTTATTTATTTATTTTAGCTTTTGTTGACCAGATGATATTTTAGTGTACCTAACCTCCCCAGAAGAGTCCCTTTCATCATTATTTGCCCATTTAGAGAATTTTACTGCCCTTTTGGGCTAGTTTTCACTATACTGTTTCCGCACAACTTCGAGAGAGCCATCCCTTGAACTGGGATTTACCTTCTATGAAGTACATTGAAATTACATAGAGACGTCAGCTTCTCAGCATTATCATTTAAGTTATACAACCATTAATAATCCAATTACGTGACGATTTTTAAGAGATGGTCCCTTCTCCTCTAACACTTTATGCCCATATTCGAGCTCTGAAAATGAACGCTACCCCACTGTTATAACTTTTTCAATGTGTGTACCTTGTCAGATACCTCAGGCAGATTTAAAAACATGGCAACTACAGGGTTTTTTTTGTTCATCTGGGGTAAGAAATGGGCATGAATAAATAGATAAATTCTATACCTACTGAAGATTCGGGGGGGGGAAGGGGCTGCATATTGCCCTGTTGTGGGATGACCCTAATTACACCTCCCAGTGGAAGCTAATAGACTTGGTTTTACATCAGAATCCACCACTTCAAGCATGGCTGTTTCTACCAAGTGGTGCACCTCGAATCCAAACAGACTTTTCAGGCACTAGATGGGTGGAGGAGGGGCACTGCCCGAGCAGCCACAAAATCCCAGGCCTGATTACATAGGTGGTGGCTGTACGATCCCACAATTGGTCCAGCTCAGCTGGATCCATGGTTTGCACAACAGGCTAAAAGGGAATAGAGGCACCCAGTCACCTACTCCAGGCAAACAAAATGATTTTTTCAGTCAGCCCAACAATTATGTGGGTGGCCAGCAACTGATAGGATTAGGTTCTATCAGCTGTGAGACTACATCGATGCCCAACTGAGAGTCACAAGCAGAAATGCAGGGGAACCTGGTGGAAACTCCATTTCAAACTATTTGGAAATTTCAGCATGGGGAGAAAGCCATGTCATTGTTATACCTGAATTATTTAAGAGACTGGGCTTATTCTACCTCCTCCTTTAAACACAGATGGGAAGAAGACCTACAAATTACTATTACTGAAAAGCAATGGAACGCTATCTGGTGCAACACTTGGGAAACATCCTCCTCCCCTACTTGGAGAGAGTTTCTGTGGAAGCTCAGGGTTAGATATTTTTTGTTTCCTGTCCAAGTAGCCCACTGGAATAAGACAGTGCCTCCAAGTTGTTGGCGGGACTGTGAAGAAGAACATGCCATGCAGGCTGACATTTTCTGGGGCTGCCCAACCCTTACCCAATACTGGAGGGAACTCATGGTACATTTAACTCAGATCTTTGACATTACACAACCTTTAGGCCCTACCCAGTTAATTGTGGGAGTTTTTCTGGAACAGCTCCAGGGGAAAGAAGGTAAATACCTATGGATGGTATTAACTGTGGGCAGCTATAAAGGCCATTTCTAAAATATGGATGCAACAAGACCCCCCCTACAATTTTAGATTCGCTAACTATAGTACAACAAATGCAACAGTTTGAAAAACTAACCTTCAACCTACAGCAGCAAGCTCAGAAATACCAGAACAGATGGACTAGATAAGATCTTTGTAAGTGAAGAAAGGGGGCTTACTAGTGGGGTACTGCAGGGTTTAGTACTGGGGCCAGTCCTTTTTAATGTCTTTATAAGTGACATTGCAGAGGGACTGGAAGAAAAAGTTTGTCTCTTTGCAGATGACACAAAGATCTGCAGAGGGTTGATCTAAGCAAGGGGAAAGGATGAAAGGGACTTGACAAGGTTGGAGGAATGGTCAAATGTATGGCAGCTTAGATTCAATGCAAAGAAGTGCAAAGTAATGCACCTGGGAAACAAAAACCCAGGGGAAAAGTACGCAATGAGGGGTGAGATACTGACAACAACAAAAATAGAAAAAGACCTGGGGGTAGTCATATCAGACGACCTAGAGGTGGGCCAGCAATGTGAGAAGGCAGTAAGGAGGGCTGGGGGGATATTGGGATGCATAGGGAAAGGCATCACCAGTGGAGAACAGGAAGTTGTTGGCCCTCTGTACAGACAGTTGGTAAGACCACATCTGGAATATTGTTTACAGTTCTGGAGACCCCATCTTCGCAAAGACATAGGGTGGAGGGTGTCCAGAGGAGGGCAACCAAAATGTTGCAGGGTCTACACCAGAAGACATATGAAGAAAGACTGAAAGAGCTTAAGATGTGTAGCCTCGAGGAAAGGAGGGAGAGGGGGACATGATAGAAACTTTAAAATACCTCAAGGGAATCAATAAAGTCCAAGTGGGTAGCATCTTTCAGAAAAAGAGATGTGCAAGAACAAAAGGGGCACAATTTGAAGATGGGGGCAGCTCAGAGGTAATGTGAGGAAGTATTTCTTCACAGAGAGGGTTGTAGATGCATGGGACAGCCTTCCTGAGGAGGTTGTAGAGTCAAGAACAGTGGGGGAATTCAAGAATGCATGGGACAGACATAAGGCAATTCTAGTGTGGGGGTAGGAGGAAGTAGGCTGTTGGTTAACTAGGATCTGCAGCTTATCTGTTAGGTAGAGAAATGGGCAGACTAGGTGGGCCAAGCGGTCCTTATCTTCCATCAAATTCTATGTTTCTATGTTTCTTAAAGGCCTTCTACCTAGCGATGGGGCTGAGTTGTGAGTTTCAGACAGATATAAGATACCTTTGCATCTTCCCAGACAGGTCTTTTTTGCATAACAATGCAGGTTATATTTTCACTTTGGGGTGTTGGAGTTGCTCTCATGATTTCCCTAAAACTGAAACCCATGCACATTGAATGCTTTCTTTATTATGTATTAGAATTCTTCAGTGGACTGTATTATGTTTTGACACTTCTTTATTAACTGCCTTGGTACAAGATGATACTTTAAAATGGACTACTAAACTGATTATTTTATTAGGACCCATATATTCACATATTTGCTTATTCATTTATTTATCTTTATTTATTTATACACAGTGTTGTCTTGTTCTAGTTTACGTAACCGATTGTCATTTACCGTTACATGGTGAAACCACTTTTTTCATGTTGAATGCTTGTTATAAAGTTTACTATATGTTCTCAAATACCATATTCTTAAATAAAGTATAAAAAAATAATTATTTATGTTTCAGTCATTAATTCATCCTTTATTATTATTTATTGATTGATTTAGTCATTCAGATTACACCTTTGAGCACACATGCTCATTTACAAAGGTTCCACGTCAAGGAAAACAAGAGGTATAACACATAATCAACTACAGACAAAACAAGTCATGCAGCTCCAGTGGTGCATAGTCAGCTTAGACAATATGAGTTTATAGGTACAATTAAAGACAAATGATTGTGGCATCAAGGAGTCTAGCCAATAATAAGGGTTATACGCCCTGTATAATGTCTTACACAGTTAAACTTCATTACAGGCTAGAAGGGAAGGAATCAGATTCATTTCAGTGCAGTAGCTGCTCCTTGCTGATTTTAAATTGTTACTTGTTGATTTCACTTGGTAGTAGGTGATTATTTTCTTACTACTTATAAGGGGCTAGCAGGAATTGTTTTGGGGCTGTTGAAATTTTGAAACCTATTTTGGTGTGCTTTAAGAAGGGCTGTCATTTCTTTAAATTGGAGGCCTGTTTCTTCTAATTTCAAACCTATATTGGTGTGCTTTTGGTGGGGCTGTTTCTTTGAATTGGAAACCTATATCTTCTAGTTTCAATCCTATTTTGGTGTGTTGTTGGTGAGGCTGTTGTTTCTTTGAATTGGAGACCTATTTCTTTTGGTATCAAACCTTTTTTTTGTGCTTTTAGTGGGGTTGTGATTTTGTTTTGCTGTCTTCACTAGCTGCAAAGGTTAGTGCATAGTGGGGGAAGGGTGCTAATTTTCTAGCCAGGGGTCTAAGCTACCTGATTGTTCCTAGAGGGCACTGGCTTGGTCCCACCGGCCGTGCCTCTCACCCCACCTGCCTCAGGTACATCATTTCCTTTATACCAGAGGTTCTGACATCACTTCCCCATAAGTGCAAAGGCCATGCACCTGTCATAGAAGAAGCGGACATCCAGGGAAGGAACAGCAGCAAGTGAAGAGGTGACTGCTATCTTTGGGGAAGGGAAGTAACTGCAACACAAAGTGCTTTCATTTATACCTTTTTGCATTGTGAAAAGGAGAGGTAGGAGTTAGAAGAAGGCTGTGCAATAGTTGATTACAGTTTATTTTTGGGTGCGGACAGGTGGGATAGAAACTTAAAGACAGCTGCTCAGTCTGTCTAAAGTGTCACGACAAAAGAAGGTAAGGGAAGTTGAAAAAGGGGAAGAATGTTTTGCAATGATAGGGGAGAGAGAGACTTGGGGAGTGTTGGG
Organism: Neoceratodus forsteri; assembly: GCA_016271365.2. Lineage (NCBI taxonomy): Eukaryota > Metazoa > Chordata > Ceratodontiformes > Ceratodontidae > Neoceratodus > Neoceratodus forsteri. Next base: position 741,826,548 of record CM057450.1, read on the forward strand.
TATCCTTCTATCTTGAAGAGTGGGGTCGCTGGTGGGCGATGAGAGCAATGGTAGGGTGATAGGCTGCAACAACTGCAATGCACAAATCTTTCTAAAATTGCATGGAGGGTGGGGGATGTTTAGTGTGCAACCAAATAGGGAAACTTAAAATGGAGATCAAGGGTCTGCAGGAGGAGCTAAGGCAGGCAAAGCAGACTGGAGGAGGTTATAGCCCAACACTGGAGAGAGGGAGGAGGGAGATGAGGAGGGAGGTCAGTTTGGGCCAACAGGGGGACGGGAGGAGAGGGTCAAGAAGGGAATCAGAGACAGTGGGACCCAGGCCAAGGGAATGGTGTAGGAGGAACCCAAGTCAAGGGAAAAAAGACAACAGGAAGGAGGAGGAAAAGTGGCAACAGTCATGGAGTCAAAAGGTGGGAACAGACTAGTATGAGGAGGGAAGAAGCAGGCATAGGAGAAGGGTCTTCAGAAAATCGTTTTGCAGTACTAGAGGGAAAGGAGGAGGAGGAGGAGGGAGGTGATGAGATTGGAGGAGTAACTGATAGAAGTCCAGATGAAACTGAGAGGGAGAAGTTCTGCTGGGGAATTACAACAGGGGCAGAAGGGAAACTACTGTGCAGGAGAAAGAGGAGGAGCTGGGAACAATAGGTGGGGAAAGAAGCAAGCAGTTGGTAAGAGGGTGAAATCTTAGTGCTGGGGACTCAATACTAAGAGGAAGGGTAGCAAGGAGAAGCATAGTCGCATTAGGGTGGAGGCCATGCCATGAATGACAATGGAAAGGGTGGGACAATCTGTTCTAAAATATGCTAGAAGGGGTAGGGAAAAGCTTAATTTAATTATGCATTTGGGGACAAATGACCTGGCTGACAGGATGGTAGATATAGTCCAGAGGAGGTTTGAGGAACTAGGACAATTATGTGAGGGAGGCAGGAAGTAACTTTCTCAGAGATACTTCCTGTGCCCAGGGCAAGCACAGCAAGAAAGGTAAGAATAGAGGAATTTAATGGATGGCCAAGAACCTGGTGTCATGCTAAAGGTTGGGGGTGGGGTGGGGAAAGACCTGGGAGGACAGTAGTCTCTTTGCCAAGGATAGACTACACCTGAGTGAGGAGGGAAAGAAAGTGTTGAAACAGAGGATGGAGCAGTACATAGAGGTAGTTGGGAATTTAAACTAGGAGCAAGGGGTGGCAAGTGGACAAGGGACATGCAGAGACCACAGGTTGAAAGCCACATAAGCTTACCCCCATAACAGTACAAAGGGCAAGTACTAGTGGCATGCTAGTAAAGGGGGAAGGGGTGGAAAGTGATCACCCTGAATGCTAGGAGCCTTGGGAAGAAAACTGCAGCGCTACAGACTCTCAAGGCGGGGAGGAGTGGATATGGTGGCCATCACCAAAACATGGACCACCCAGTACAATGAATGGGACCAGTCGATACCAGGGTACAGGATATTTTGTAGGGATAGAGCGAATGGGAAAGGAGGGGGTGGCACTATATGTGAGGGAAGGACTGAAATCTTCTCATTATTCGTCAATAAACTTCCTGAGCTGGTCACCACAGGTCACTCACTTCTTTATGCGGATGACCTGGTAATTTATTATCACTCTGATAAGGTCCTGGATCTAAATGCTGCCCTCACTGCAGATTTTCGTGCTGTACAACATTGGTTGAACTCTCAACGCCTGGTTTTAAATACAAATAAAACAAAAGTTATGATGTTTGGCTCCAATCACAAGCTTAGATCCTGTCCTCTGACCATCTCTGTCTCTGATATCGATGGGGACCCTATAGAAACTGTCACTTCCTTTCGTTACCTTGGCATCCACCTGGATCAAACCTTGGACCTGAAAGCAATATACAGAAACCTGCAAGTTAATTAACTGCAAATTGGGGCTGCCTATAGAACCAAATACCTGCTCACCCTGCTGCTAAATTGGCGTAGCGAGGCATTCTATTGCCAACCCTCACGTATGGGTGTCCCATCCTGTCCTTGGCCACCAAATCTTCACTGCAACTATGGGATACTACCTTCAATAATGTGTGCAGGTATGCAACCAAAGCACCTCGGCTGCAGCATCATTGTCTCTTATATCAGGACCTTGGTTGGCTCTCTTCTTCCTCTACCAGGCAGTACTACTTGTACAATTTAGTTGATTCCATCCTAAGGACGTCCAAGCCTGCTATCCTGTCTGATCTCCTCAGGCCGGCCATTCCCACAAGGAATCTTAGATCGGCTGATCAGACCTTACTATCCATCCCTTTGTCAGACTAAAAGGGCATGGGCTCCTTCCATCATGCTGCCCCCACCTATGGAACCTACTACCTCAGGAACTAAGAGATGTCTCCACTCATGTGACTTTTAAGAGCAAACTCAGGACTTTCCTCACTACTATGGACAAATGTGTTTGCTTTGACCCTACCTAATCCGCTGCATTTGTACTGTTTCTCATTCAGCTTTTGCCTGTCCAAATGGGTGTTCTATACTGTGCCTTGTAATTAATGTTTTATTTTGTGCCTTGTAATTAATGTTGCCTTAACCTGTTTCTTTATAAACCTAATGTTAGCTGTTGACAATTGTAAGTCGCTATTCTACTCCATGACATTCTTATCTTCACTTCACAGCCTCTCTCACTTAACCCCACTGCTGCTCTCTTCCCCTCTTCTGTTCTATCCTCTTCCTCTTGCCACTCCCACCAAACTCACCTTACCTGTTCCTACCTCATCCATGCCCTCCTTAGTCCCACCCTCCTGGCTGTGCTTAGTCACCTCTCTCCACCTACTACCGCCTACTCCCACCGCTACCCACCCCTTCCTGCCCTGCCGTCTCTTGGTTCCACTGGCTCGGCTTGACTTTGACACTTTTGCCGCTATTGCCGTAACTCCTCCGCTCTATCCCCTCTCAATGGCATCCTCACTCTCGCCCCTGCCGCTCATCGGTTCCACCAGACCGGCTGTATTTTCCTACCTCCTACCGCTGTTGCCATCTACTGCCGCCCCCACCACCCTCTCTCGCCCGCCGCTTCGGCTCCATAGGCCCGGCCGCAGGTTGGTACCTCACCCCGCTGTTGCCCGATCTGACGGCACCTCCTTTCCACTTAATCTCTCCCTCTCATCCTTTTGCCAGTTTTCCCTTCCTTGTGTCTTTTCTACGATGCCTATCCTCTCTTATTTTCTGCCTTCTACTATTCACATTTTTAGTATGTTCCATGATCAAGTGCTAAAGTATATTTTGTTTACTAATGTATGTTACATTGCCATATGTATTTCTCTCTGCATTTTTTGTGCTCGTTGTCTTAATAATCTGGCTGTACTCTTTGTGTATTGTAATTGTACCTCCCGGGTCGTGCCTGAAAACAGTCACTTGCTGACTAGCGCACTTACCCGGTTAACAAAAACTAAATAATAAAAAAAATAAAATAAATAAATTAATAAATAAATAAAATGTGTATGGGAGGAAGGGGAGGAGGATAGTACAGAGTCACTGAGGATGCAAATCCGGGATTCCAAGAATAGGACTCTCAGGATGGGAGTGGTGCACAGGACACTCTCTTGGACAGAGGAGTTAGATAGGGAACTAGCAGGACAGATCAGGAGGACCTGCGAGAAGGGTAGTGTGGTGATCGTTGGGAACTTCAACATGTCAAGAGTGAATTGGAGTACCCCAACAACCAGGAATAGAAGGGAGCAAGTACTGCTGTATGCCTTTCAGGACAGCTTCCTGCTGCAAATGGTCAGCGAACCAACCAGGTTAGGGAATACCCTTGACCTTTTGCTGGCAAATGGGGAGTTTGTGAGGGAACTGAGGGTGGCAGAACCACTGACAGGGAGTGACCACCACTCAGTACGGTTCAGATTAGATATGGGTAAGGAATGAGTGGAATCTGGCACAAGAGTGCTGAACCTCAGGAGGGCTGACTTTGGGAGGATTGGGGAAGTGGTCAAAGGGTACCTGGCCAGAGTTCAACCTAGTATGGGCACTAACTAGAGGTGGGAGCTCATAAAGCTGGGGATAGTGGCAGCAACCAGAACCTGCAGCAAGGCCCAGAGCAAGAAGGCTAGGGCAAAGAAACCTAGCTGGGTGAGCAAAGAGGCCATGGAAAAAGTAGGGAGGAAAAAAGCTGCCTTTAGGAGGTACAAAAACAAACAGGGAAGCGTACCTGAAGGAATCAAACAAGGTGACAAGGCAGTATGGGCAGCCAAGGTGTCTAAGGAGCTCAGGCTGACGAAGGCATTAAGGGAGAAGGACTTCTTCAGGTACATCAGGAGAAAAGGAGCTGTAAGGACCATAGAGTAAGGATTAGGAAGGAGGAGTGGATGGAAGCAGGGGTGATAAGGTAGAAGCGCTAAACAATTACTTCTGCTCAGTATTTACTAAGGAGAAGGAGGGTGACATCAAGGAAGAGGTGTGATGGATGGGGAAATCATGGAGGCAGGGTTCTGGAAGGTTTGAGGGCACTGAGGGTGGACAAGACGCCAGACCCAGATGGCATCCACCCCAGGGTACTGAAGGAGCTGACAGAGGTCCTGGTGGGACCTTTGGCAGACTTATTCAGTGCCTCACTACACCTGTGTACCTCAGGATTGGAGGATGGCTCATGTGGTGCCCCTCCATATGAGTAGCCTCAAGGATGATCCGGGGAACTGCAGACCAATGAGCCTCACATCCATTGTGGGTAAGCTGATGGAGACTATCCTGAAGGGAGAGGCTGGTGTCCCTCCTGGAAGCCAAAGGGCTACAGAACAGCAGACAGCATGGCTTTGTAAGTGGCAGATCCTGCCAAACTAACCTGGTGGAGTTCTATGACTAGGTACTAGGCAACTGGACGGGGAGCCATGCAGTGGGTGTCCTGTACCTGGACTTCAGTAAGGCATTCGACTCGGTGTTGCATGGGAGGCTGGGAAGTAAGTTAGAAGGCACAGGGGTGGGTAAAAAGCTGGTGAGATAGGTAGGGAACTGGCTTCAGGGAAGGCAACAGAGGGTGGTGGTGGTGGGGAGCTCTCGTCCCCAAGGGTAGTGATGAGCGGTGTTCCACAGGGCACAGTGTTGGGACCAGTGTTGTTTGGGATAGTCATTGCAGACATATTATTGGGCATCAAGAGCAAGACCAGTCTGTTTGCTGATGACACCAAGATGGGAGTGATGGTGGATGACCTAGGGGATGGTAGGGGTTGCAGGATGATCTGGCAATGGTGGCAACCTGGATGGACACCTGGCAACTGGGGTTCAATGCCAGAAAGGGCAAGGTGCTGCATTTTGGGGCAAAAAGCCCAATGAAGAGTTACCGGTTGGGGGAGTGCAGCTAGCCAAGACAGAGGAGAAGAAGGATCTGGGGGTGCTCATTACGGGGTCAATGAACAACTGCAAAATATAGGAAGGCAGCTGCAAAGGCCAACAAAATGCTGGGTTGCATTGCAAGGGGTATATCCTCGAGGAGGTGATTCTGCCACTGTATAGATCATTAGGTAGATTGCACCAGTACTGGTGCCCGTATGTGAAGAGGGGACATTAAGTTACTGGATGGAGGGCAGCGCACGGCAACAAAGATGATCCAGGGGCTGGGGCACTTAACATACGAGAGGAGGCTGAGGGAGCTGGACATGTACTTGCTGGAGGAGAGGAGGGCTGGGGGGATATGATTGAAACCTTCAAGTACATGAAAGGAATAAACAAGACCGGTATGGAGGAGCTGTTCTAAGTAAAGGAGGGGAGGGACACCTGTGCTATGATATGAGACTGGAGGGAGGAAGTTCAGGAGGGAGATAAGGAGAAACTTTTTTACAGAGAGGGTGGTAGCTGGGTGGAATGGGTTACAGGTGGAAGTGGTATCCAGAAGAACAGTGGGCTGCTTCAAAAGAGGCTGGGATAGGGCAAGGGGGGGTCGAGGGGGAAGGAGGGGCAGCTGCAGAATAAGGGGTGCTAGCTGCACATTCGAGCAGACTTGATAGACCACTAGGACTTTATCTGCTGGCAAATTTTGTATGTTTGTAGGTTAAGGAGAGCAGAAAGTTAGGTTACATTAGTGTTGTAGTGGGATCATTTGAAACTAGCAACAAGTCATTTTGGGGAGCCCTACAAGGGTTTCAGGTAGCTCATTCAGCCAGTGAAATGCCCTTACTGCAAAGGAGCACCTACCTAGCCATGTTTTATGGAAAGGAATTTCAAGAGCATTCTAGTCATACTCCTAGTGGTGTAATGGTTAATAATTGGGTGGAACAAGTAATCTATAGCCAGAGGGGTAAGACCTGACATAGCTTTTTTTGCAAGCAGGCAGGTCTGGTACCTTATTCTGTCCTGTAGGGGAAGCCAGTTGGTTAGGGTGTAAAGGAGCAGCTATGTGCAACCTTGTCTGTCCCTAGAGCAAAGCGACAGGCTCTGTTGAACACCAGCCTCTCTCTGTTAGTACAGAGTCACTTGCCACTTCATAAACAGGGAGGCCATAGTCTAGAATAGGCAGGATTGAACTGAATACTACAAAATACAGTCAAGCCTGCTTAGTCTGATCTCGAGATATGACTTTTTGTGCATAAGCGGGCTGTGCATTCATGACAAAACAACTAGGCGGCGTGTTGTGCTTTACAAAGTCACTCGCTTTTTATTAAATGCGTATACATAAAAAGCATAAAATAAAATGGTAAATTGCTGTGTTACAGAAAGTACAGTATTGTAGTGCTGTTAACTTATAAAGAAATAAACAGTTTAAGCAAAGGAAATTACTGCCTGAAGAAGTCTATTATTTTTCTGCTTGCTGGACTGTATAGCCAGCCCATTAACGTAACTATCAAAGTTAAGCAGTAAGGTGAACTCACTTTTCTCCATGCTCAAAACAAAATGTCTTACTGTGTCTATGGCAGTTATAGCGGCAGCAGCTGTTACCAGCTCATCTTCTGAGTCTGTAGCTCCTTTCCTCCTTGACATCTAGCTCACTTCCTTGCACTCCTTTCACATCATTACAGATGTCTTGTTCATCCACTGGCCCTCCGTTACAATCTCCTCATCAATGTCCACATATGTGGTTTCAGTGCTAAAGTTCAAACGATTCCTGAACAGAGCTCCTAACTTTAGCTATGTGTTTATTAACTGTACAGCTGGATTACACTTTACCCTATTTTTCAAAGAGTCTTCAGCATTTAAAAATAAATTACGTGTAACAATTTCCTTTCATGAAGAAAGGGGCAGTGGTTACTATCTGTGTTTGGCGCCCATGCATCCATCTCAGTTGGGTACCAGGAGTAGCAGATGTCCTTGAGAAGCTTACTCTGCCTCCCTTTGAACCGGCGGCTTCAGCAAACTTGAATTTCCTCTCTTGGAAGACTCTCTTCTTAGTGGCCATTACTTCAGCTTGACAAATTTCTGAGCTCCAAACCTTGATGTGCAAAACCCCTTTTTGATTTTCCACAAGGAACAAGTGGCTCTGCGCACCAACCCTACGTTTCTCCCTAAGGTGTTAGCGGAATCTATGCTGAACTAATCCATTGAGCTGCCTACTTTCTTTACACAACACTCCAATCAAGGGGAATTCCTCTTGCATTCTATCGAAGTGGTTGGCTCACTGTATCACCTTCTGTTACGACAAGAACCATAAGACCCTGCCGGGTCAACTCAAAGGTCACTTCACCAGGGGTGTAGCTGCCTCTGCTGCTTGTTTCAAGAATGTGTCAACGGCAGACATCTGTGCAGCCACAGTGTGGACTTCAGTCCATACCTTTACGAAACACTACAGTTTGGACATTGCCTCTCGCCGTAGAGCAGGCTTTGGGTTGGCTGTTTTGCAAGGTCTTCTTTCTTAAGACCCTCACAGCCTGAGGTTTATTTGTTGGGATTTTCCTCTTCCCGAGTGCTTCTCCTTGTTCCAGACTGCTTGGGACTCAGTCCTAAATGTAATTACCTACTGCAAGAGCCCTCTTGAAGTAAGATAGTACAGTTACGTAAGAACTTACCGTAACAGTAGATCTTCGAGAGAGGCTCTTGCAGTAGGTAATGCCTTCCTGCCCTCCATCCCCCTTTGCTTTTTCAGCTCCTTTTCTTGGGGGGGAATATCCACTTCTCTCTCGTCTTGCCTTTTTGGCCTTTGGCGGAAAAGAACTGGAAGGAGGGCATGGGGGACTGCCCCTTTATACCGACGTAGCCTGACACTGGTCACCTGATGTGGGGACGGTCCCCCGCCAGAGACTGCTAGCTAGAAATTTTTCCATGATGTCCTGACGCCTGTCGGCTTCAGTCCTTCGGGTTGGTTGTTTTGCAAGGTCTTCTTTCTTAAGACCCTCACAGCCTGAGATTTATTTCTTGGAGTTTTCCTCCTCCTGAGTGCTTTTCCTTGTTCCAGACTGCTTGAGACTCAGTCCTATATGAAATTATCTACTGCATGTGCCTCTCGTGAAGATCTACTGTTACATTAAGTTCTTACGTAACTGTATTTTCTAAGCTAACAGTTCATAGGTTGCATCTTTCAAAATATAATTTCTTTTTTTTTTTTAACTCTGTTTCTTCACCCCCTCAGGAACTCTCTCTGGCATCCTCTGACCTCCGGTTCTACCTCCCGTGAGACACTTCTCCTTCTCCCTCACAACTAATCCCCAGATCTGAACCCCCTGGGAAAGACGCCTAGCCATCCAGGGTGCTCTTTCTATAGTGTAGAGTGCCAGGCCAAGTGAGCAGGGCATGGAGAGAGAGCGCCCAGTGTTGGGAGTGTGGTCCAGGGCAGAGGTGCCTTGCCTATCCCCTGAGGGAGGAAATTTTCACTTGATTCCTCCCAAGGAGCACAGTATTCAATGACACCCGCGCATAGCTCCCTGCTGGCGCCCGCCGTGACTCCACCCCTTGCATCAATCAGTGAACCTGCAGTACCCCTGATCTCCATTGGGGGCCACCAGGACACTGGGCATCCCTGGATCCCACCCCAGGGAGAGGAGAGCAGTCCTCAGGATGTTCCATCCTCTCCCTCTCCTGCAGACCCCGGCTTCCCAAGTCCGTCTCCAAACCTGGGTTGCCAGTGAGGTGCAAGGTGTGGCGTCCAGTGCCTCAACCATCAGTGCCACCGGGCAGGCTCTCAAAATATAATTTCAAGCATCATAAAATATAAACAATTATTTTTGGAAAATTTTCATAACAGGTAAACCTTTTGTGCTGTTTGGTGCAGATAAAAAGGTCCAGAAAGCTTTCAAGGTAACCTTGGCTAGATGGGTCAGAACATGCGTAGGAAAGGCCTATTTGGTGGCGAATTTGAAATCACCAGCTTTGATCAAAGCACATTCAACTCGGGCTCAAGTGCATGGCACCATAAAAGATCAAGGGCACTGACTGTGCTAAAGAAAGCCACACTTTTCTCTCTTCTGGTCCCTGCCAGCAGTCCTGGGGACTGGGAATAACTGCAGTGGTCTCTGTGCAGCTAGATGAGTCCCACATTCTTGGTTGGGGTTGTTACCCTCAACTGCCTGAATGCTTGATGTACTGTATGCATCAAGGCTAAATCAACAAAGTCCAACTGCAAATATGAACAATAGACTCTCCTGTCTATACAAATGTTCTCTACGTAAGCAGAATATAATATTGGCATTAATAAGCTGCTTTCCTGTCCAGCACAGGGAACACATATCCTGTCTAGACAGTAAATTCCTGTCTACCATAGGTAATACTGTATCAGCAAACAGCCTAGCTAACAAATGCTTCCACCTACTTTAAGTATATTAGTCAACATCAGAGAACACAAGCTTGCTAGACAAATGGTTTTCCTTTTTTAATTTTAAGTTTTTATTTAAAAAAATTTGTTTTACATATACAGTACATAGAGCATTGAGACACATAACATAGTTTTTATAGATGGTACACTATGTCAAATCTTAAAATTTCTTCTAACCTCCAAAGTCTTATAATCTATAGCCAGAGGGAGACTACTAAACATATCTCTTCTCTGCTGATATAGCTATTCTGGGTCAAAGTAAAGTATTTCAACTTGAGCCCAAATATTTAATAACAAGAGACAAAAAAACGTTAACAGTCTGCTGCTTCAGGGTATAAGTTTATTGACCAGTGAAACTAATTGTACCTTATCTGTATATCAGGTAACAAACTATGTATCTATGGTCATGTAATATATTTGCAATGGTCTCCAAAGCTCATGATAGACATCCTTTCTTCCCCTCAGACTAAATGTATTTTTTTCCCATTTGGTAGATGGACATGATAGTCTATTGCGGACAGTTGGATTTCCTATCTAACAAAATACCCCTATTCTTATTTTATTTTTTTAACCAGGAGATGAACTAGGCACAGCCCTTGTCCAGTGAGGCCTGACAAATATTAAAACAGTGCATGACAGACAATAAAAGTACAAACTATATAAGTACCAGATCCTAAATACAATTATTCAAATTATTCTAAAGGGATATTGTTATAAACACATTTGATTTGTTCAAAATGCAATTTCAACAGATGATTTCTGAAAATGAATGTGTTTCAGCTGACATAGATAGTGCTGTTAAGCCATTCAAGTATTTGGAATGTACCAAGTGAAGGATTACAATTGTTAATTAGGATCTGAACAGAGAAAGAGAATTTGGTATTTCAGGTTACAGGAACTAAAGTAATCAGTAAGAATTTAGAGGACAAAAACTTGAGGTTGAAGTACTGTATATACAATACAGAGGATAATGTATGATCCACTGTCCACAACAATCATGTGTAGCCATCGAGATTGCCGTGGTGACTGTTTAAACCTTGAGAGTTCAAAGACAGGCAACAAAGTTAGTGTACAACATAAAAACTTGCCCTACAGCAATTGTTTACATAACCTAAACCTAATGTCCTTAGAGACCAGAAGAATAAGAGGAGACTTTCTGTTATGCTATGATATCGTATAGAATGACTACCTTTTAAATGAGTTAACAATTTAAAAATACACTAGACAAGTATATATTAGATGGAATTAGGGTCTCTTTCCTTGTCTCATTCCATAAAGCAGTAATATTTTTAAAGGGTACCTGGCACTTACCTCTCTCAGGAGGGTCCCCAAATAGCACATTATCAGCCCTCTTCACTGAGATACAGCTCAGTCTGGTAGGTTACTTCACTTAGGGTGTTTTTGCCAACTGTGAGATACAGCTGCAACCTCTGAGTTCCATCACTTGCTCCAGTAATTCATTAATGTAAGTCTGCTGCTTATCCAGTCTGGGTGTTCACTGGCATCAACATATGTGCCATCTTCTGAAAGGGACCTAGGGGTTATTATACCCAAATAACTTAAAGCAGATAGCACAATAACAGCATGTAATCATTATATGTTGTATATGGAATAAAGCATGGGGTGGTGTGTAATGAGAAGTTTACGAGTGGCCCCCTTTTTCCCAACACCCCGATGGCGAAACACAGAAAATGTCCACCACAGTGACAGTCGCTGTAATGGTCCATTTCCATGTTTCACTTTCCTCCAGTGTCCTGCCCCCTTCCCAGACCAACTCTGACCTGGAGGAGTTGAGAATCTAAAGTCCGGGGGTGGTGGGGGCAGAGTCCCTCGCATGGGGGTGTGGGTGGTGCAGCCCCACAGAAAATACTGAGGCTTGGGTGGCACAATACCTGCATTAGTATTGTGCCATCGCTGTCTTAATGTAGTCGACAGATTTTACTAGTTGACCAAACTTCAAGCTTCTAGTTTATACACCCCTGAGGTGTTAGATGCTACATATGCTCTTGGGGTTTATTAAAGCACCTAACACCGAGGGGGTGTGTAAACTTCAAGTTTACACATACCACCCCATATTTTATTTTATATAATTTTTGGGTTTCCCTTTTTCCCCACAGCAATTATATAAAATACTAACTGTTCTAGTGTGGCCACGCTCTGGTCCAGTTTTCTGCCGGTGCCATTTGTCCTGTCTGCATTTTTTAAATGTTTTCTTTTACTCCCTTGAATTAAATTAGGTTGTGTTATTCATTTATTTTTTTTTTATTTTTTTTTTTACAAATAACTTATGGCCGAGTTCCAGTGGCAGCTGACTTCTCTGGTAGAACTGAAGGCAAGTGGTGAGCAGTCGGGAAGGGATGAACTGTGATGGGTGCATGTGCAGAGTGAGGGAAACTGTGCGTGTGTTTGCCGTAATAAACACTCTTTTATTACGGCAAATTATGCCACGGTTATCCTATGGGGAAAAAGGGGAACCCATTTATTATAAGGTTATTAATTACATCGAGAAACGTTGTCAACAGAGATAAAGAGGTGATGTTGCCATTGTATAATTCCCCTGGTATGGCCCTGAATGGAGTATTGTGTTCAGTTCTGAGCCCCCAATAACATCAATGGAATCTGTCCTGCAAATATATACAAACTCTATCAAGGGATTACACGATTTTCCTATGATCAGAAGCTAGCTAAATTGAATTTGTTCAAACTAGAGCACAGGAGAATGAGCAGTGGCCTAATCATGGTACACAAAACACTACTAGATGTAGACCTTAGAACCTGGGTAGGTCTAAAATTTAAAAGTAAAATGCTGCAAACAGAGCACATCAATTTCATTTAAAAAGGGTGTCACATTTTGCTATGTATATCTATTACTGTTTTTTTTTAATTTAATTTAATTCTTTTTGCATGGGTGTCCATTAGAATTTACCAGCTGAAGGGGCAAAGTTGATATTCCTGGGAAAATTCAAGATTTTTTTCAGAGACAGACCAACTCCTCTGACTCCCCATCTTGCTTAGAACCTCCTAATTTTAGGCTAAACATGAATACATCCCCAGTGTTAATCTGTACTCCACAGCACTGTTGCCTTCCACAGCAGGCCCTATGCACTTTATTGTATTCTTGGTTGCTTGTTCTCATATCAGTGTGATGTACCATGTTGCTGTCTACCTACTTGTTCATCATATTACTCTTGCACCTGTTATGTCATCTGTGTAACCCCACTCTGATGCAAGGATTCAAATTAACTCCATTTTTGGAGTATTTGACTTCCAAAAATATAGCAAAACCATCTAAAATAAAGGGGGGGTGTCATTGACTTCAAGATGCAAAACCAAAAATTAGATAACTTGCAAAATTGCAAGCATGGAAATCAAACATTATGTATTTTTCTGAAAGAAACTGTATTTTACCACTACTATATTATGCCAGTATCCATAAACTGGTCCTTCTTAGAATACTGGCTTCCAAAAGTGGGATCTTGGAAGTATTTTGACATCCAAAAAATTGGAATGACTTCCAGATTTTGATCATGGAAGTTTTAGATCTCCACTAAAGATAAATTAAGTGAACCCCTACTCTGATGTTTTGCAATGTTATTCTTTTTGTACTCCCCTTCCCCATCCCCCGGGTCATACCTGGAAATGAGCCTAGGTTCAGTGTGCCTTTCACAGTTACCAATTTTTAAATAAATAAATAACTGTTTCTGAGGGCAGTTACTATACTGTCCTGTGTCACTGCAGAACCCCTAAATAGTTAATGGGTGAGCTTCAAAGGAAATAAGTGTATTTTCATGGTAGGTAAACTGCTTTAAGCTAACCAGACACATGTGCTGGGCTAGACAGGACTCTGGACAAAAGAAGATGTATGTGAATACACAAACTCCTGAAGTCCAGATCAGACTGGTTTTCCTAGAGGGCCTAGTTCTCAAGACACAAAGAAGTGGCCTGGAGGTGATGTCATAGAACATATGGGCAGAGGGTGAGTGGAGACCGGTTTGTGGGAACTTTATAAGAACCTGAGTTTTGTGAGACAAGTTAGTCAAGTTTTGGGACCTTGAACAGCTAACATCTAACATTCCATTTCTTTCTGAGTCACCAAGGTGTCCTGTGTGTAAGCTATTCTATTTTGCTAAATAGAGAAGAGTGTGATAGGTGTTTTGGCATGTTTTTTGCTGCTGTGTGCAAAACATTTTATTTTACCTCTGTAGAAGTACTGTTCCCATAGTCTTTGTGTAGTAGCCTACATTTTTACGTAAATATCTTGAAGTATTTAAGTACTATTTTTATATACTTTGTTTCTGTGACTGAGTACTTTGAGGTACAAGGTAACTGGGAAAACTGTGTTTCCACCTCTGAAGAAGGCTACAGTTAATTTTGTTTCTAAAGTAACATGTTCTCAGCTGTGACAGAGAGGAGTGGATTGTCTGCCCTTTGACAAGGAGCACTGTACTGTGTGAGCAGTGGCTCTAGTGGGATTCAGAGCTAGAGACAGTGTCTATGCTGAGTGGTGGCAGCTACTGAGTACCCTTACAGGCACCTGAAGGGTCTGAGAAAGCTGGTAACAGTGGCAGGCTGAGTCTGAGAGAAACAAGTTCGCCACAAGGAGACATTTTTAAAACTGAGAAAAGGAGGAACTAGTTTAAAGAGCCACTGATGCCTTGAGAATAACTTTGAAAAACATAGTATTTGGACATAAAGCAGCTTATATTTCTCATTAGCTTTGTATATCTTATCTACATTATTTATTACTGAGGTCACATGCATGAAAACAGGAGAATTGTTCCTTGAGAGTTCATCAACATCTATTGCTTCTTCCCAACCTGATGTCATAATACTGTGCTTGTGACATCACAGTTATTCCCATAGCAACAGACTGTGATGTTACAGCATAGCATCATGATTTCAAGTAGGGAATAAGCTATAGAGGCAGATGAACTTTTATGTGATAAAGATCTTGTTTTTGTGGGAGTTTCATAAGGAATAAATAATGGAGAGGAAAAATATATAGAAAATATGAACTACAAGCTGAATTGTGTCTAAATAATATTTTTCCAAAAGGCATCAGCGGCTCTTTAATCAGAGAGTTGTTTCAATATGGAATAGTATTCCTTCCAGTTTAGTAGAGAGTAACACCTTTCATGTTTTCAAGAGGGTCTGGATGTTTGCATGGACAGTATGGGCATCACTGTTCATAACTTCTGGTAAGCATTTGACATTCTCAGTGGGTGTATTGTCTTATATCCATTTTCCTGTGATCTTCCTAGTAACTATCAGCATCCTCTTTATATACATCCCGCAGCACAGTGCCAGCTTTTGACCTCCAGGAGGGTCATTTCAATTTTCATGAAAAAAAAAGTACTGGGATCTTAACCCTTTGACTCCCAACAGAATTAGAACATGCAGTATTGCAGTTTTGGATGGATATATCAGTCTGCATCCCTGTAAGGTTAAACCATTCTCTGATCCAGAAGATGGCTGGTTTAATTCCAAACTCACCCCTTTGAAAAGGATGCAGTTATAGAAAGGCACCAATAAATAAAATTTACAGGAGAGTCAAACCAGCTTTTTAAGATCAGACTGGAACTAAGAACTGGAATCCATGTTTTGCAGTGAATAATGTCACAAACTCACTCTGGGAGTCAGACTGTCTGCTCCACAGTGCCCAACCTTGAAGTGTAATATGTGAGCAGGAGACAAACAGGAAACCTCCTGTCTGTTTTGGGTCTGAGCAACTACCAGTCTCGAGTCCTGGAGTCAAATATGAACCCTTTTTTGCTAGCATGCCCAGGTAACAGGTCCAAATATCACACCCTCTTCGGGGAAAGCAGTGCAAAATGTAAGCCAGCAGGCACGCAACCTGATTCACAACCCCTCTTCTGAGTCAGTTGAGACCTAGGTATTTCCTTACCTTGCTGCATATGGTTACACACTATAAGCACTTTAACAGTTATGTCAGAATTATCAACACTGTCCCAGCATTCACACTCAAAATGAGAAAATGTGTCAGGCAGG
This sequence comes from Neoceratodus forsteri, assembly GCA_016271365.2. Lineage (NCBI taxonomy): Eukaryota > Metazoa > Chordata > Ceratodontiformes > Ceratodontidae > Neoceratodus > Neoceratodus forsteri. The sequence continues at coordinate 741,842,231 of CM057450.1, forward strand.
AGTTTAAGGAAAACAAAGTTAACTAAAATTAAAAATAGTAAATACAATACTTCAAACAGAACATATGTACATAATGATTACAGTCCAAAAGAAAATGGAAATTACAAAACAAAACTCCTATTTTACTGAATTAACTAGTTCTAACTCAGTTTTCAGTTGTGGTTTACCTATCTTGACAGAAGCAACTCTTAAGAGTACAGAACACAAGTGTCTCTTGCAAGTCCAAACACAAGTATACAATGATTCCTCAGCAACATAAACATAAAATGTCAACAATGTAGACCACTGTGGCCTTGAGTTTGTCACAAAATGTTGGCTTGTCCAAAACATATGTGACTTTGGAATGTTAAATAAAGAAATATAAATGATTCTGCCTTGTCCTTTCTTTTGGTCCCAAAACTGCTCTCATTTGTACTGAGGTCTTCAGAGGTGTTCAGCTGATAAACAAGATATCCTGAGTTTGAATCCTAGTGATGCCTCCAGGTGTGCGCACCAGGTCACCATAGATGTTGGTGCACTACCCCTGTCTTATGGTCTCAAATAAGGTTCGGGGCCTAGATCATTAACTATGTGGGGATTCATTACCCAGAAATGTTATGTTGATTATAAATTGTGCAGTTCCTCCACCCAGGGAAATTAAGTGGTCTAGGTCACAAACTGGTACTACTCACTGGGAAACAGTAGCAGCCCACAGTGGCCCCCACTGGCACACCCCACCCAACTCCCACACCGTGTAATACCAGTTTACCAAAAATTCAGTACATTATCACATTGCAGATAATGGACCATATGAACGAGGAAGCCCAGCACATGCTGGTACAGGTGTGTACCAAGATACACAATTGTGTGCACAAAGCCGCCCATACAGGGCCAATATGCATGACCCACTCATGGTCTAAGCGTATTGGCCAGTTGGGACAACTGTTGGTTGAACCAGGGCCTCCAATCGAAGCACCAACCAGGCCCTACAGAGGACCCTAGTGGTAGCAGGATTATGGGACATGGTGGCCTGTGTACAGGCTGCCAAGTCCCTAGGTGCTCTGCTAAAATATATTGGGTTAAGGAAGTCAGCATTCCACACCTGCCACCACACCCCTAGCACTCCAAGGCATAGAGGAGGGCAGGGGTCCATGACTGCAGGGCACCATGTCGCCCTGTATTGTCTGGTTGACAGTGGTGTGTAGCCGTTACAGCAGCCCTCTGGCTGGCTTAACAGAAAGCTCCCCCCCGACACTGGCCTGGCAAAGCACAAAAGGCATTGTGTATGTTGTGCTCCACCAGCCCCTCACGGGCATGCCCACTCCCTGCCCGGACCAGTCATGTAGTTATGTGGGATTACCACAGACAGTCTCGGGCAGGGGTACAGAGCAGGTGCATGTCAGTAGTGCATCAGCAAGTGTCTGGATAACCGGGATGTGTGTATCTTGGCACTACATGCCCATACAGGGTGTATAGGCCCAGGATTCCTGTAATGCATAGGGCTTAGAATGCTCACACTCCAAATAATATGCTCACAATACAGATATACAAAAAATAACAGGTTAATTAGGGAGTAAGCAGGATTTGTGCTTTTGGAAATAAAATGGTTAATGCAGTTTGATATGCACAGCAGCTGACACTTGCTTATTTGCCCTTCTAAGGATGGACCAAACTGTGTGCAGCTTGTCCCCACCTCAATATAGTGCTTCTGCATGACTATTGTTGGACACTACACATGCCCCTTACTCATAGTCCTAAGGAGTTCATGGGGAAGCCTGGGTGCCAGGTGTAGGAGTGAAAGGGCCCAACAATATTGCGGTGGCTGACCAACATTGGGCACTTAGCAAATAACAAAAGTATTGATAACAGACCCACATTGTAATCCTGCCTGAAAGGCCTAGTCCTTAAACTTTAGTCAGTCTCTGTGGCCATATCTAAACTATTTAAAAAAGTGGTGCAGTGCAGGACCTGGTAGCCTTGAAGTATTACTCATTGTTTACCCTCTGTGGCCTTAGCTTCTACTAGTCTCTGCAGTCCTGGCTGGATTCAGGGATTCTCAACCACAGATTTTGTTACACCTTCAGTGGCTCCCTCAGCTCTCCTCTGATGCTCTCCCTTTGGTACCTCACTGGTCAGATGGGCTCCCTCTGTTGGTTGCTCTCTCTTATAGAGGTCAGATGGATACAGGGCTGGTTAGTTCACCTTCTGCACTACCCAGTACAACTCCCACTGCAGGCTGTCACCTGGCTGTGGTGGCTAGCACAGGGCTTCCAGGCCTCTCTGGCCCTGTGAGGGTTTAAACTGTTCAACACTGTGTCTGGCACACTCCTGGGCAACTCCACTATAATCTATTCCCTGCAGCTGCTGTGTGTAGCATCTCACTCATTATATTCTGCATGTAGCAGTCTCCTCCTTTAAGGCTGTTTTTGCTCAGGCAGCAGCTCTGCCTTCCAGTTGTCTCCGATGCAGACTGAAAATGTTCTGGAACAGCTTTTGCTGTTCGCTGGTGGATTCAGCTCTCTCACTGGTCATCACCTGTTGCCAGTCACAAGGGAGGGTCTGGCTGGCTGATACTCAATGACTGATTTAGTCACCTTGCTCCCAGCTGAATTAATGAAGTCCTCCTGTGTCCCAAGAGTCCTTTGTCGCTCACAGGCATGTTCTGAAGCCTGATTATCTGTTCCCCACCATCTCACTCCATTGCAAGGTTTCCCAGGTGTCAGACTCGGCAAGATAGCTACTGTCTTGTAGTCCATGTTAAAATAATCAGTACCAAAATTTCTACTCCACAGTGTTCCCTCCCTCAGACATCTATTAGTGTCCCTTGCTGTGTGCAGGTGTCAGCTTTCTGTTGTCTAGTTGGGTTGGGGCAGTCATCGGAGAAGTTCTGGTTCAGTCAGAAGGGCCCATTACACTGCACTTCATTGGCGGTAGGCAAAGGCTTCTTTGTGTGGCATGGAACCATGATCAATGATGCCAGTTGTGTTGAAGAAGGCAACATTTCTCTCTTTCCCAGTCCCTGTCAGCAGACATGGGAACCAGAGGACAACTGCAGGTGATTGGTAAGCTCTGTGGAGTCCGGTAAGGCACTGCTTGCTGGGAGGAAGGAGTGTTACATGCATGCTGCAGCATGGATGAGTTTGAGGCTGATAAAGAAAAGAAATGACACACTGGTATGCTAGAGGATGGCCTCAGAGTCCCTGTATGCTAATGGACTTCCATATGCACTAGCACAGAAGTCCATCAGCCTGCGTCATCAGTGTACTCTCCTCTTCCAGGTCACAAGGAAGGCCCCCAGCAGGGTCAAGCTGCCACAAGGAACAGAAGTTCAGTGGAATTCAGGAGACATTTCTCCATGATGACTGGAGATGCCCCGGATGTGGGGCTGCTGAACTGGATATGTCTCCACAGCAGGCAGTGAGGGGTGAGTCTGGTGGGTAGCAGGTGCAGTATTAGAAGGCCAGAATGAGTGGGGTGCCAGTGAGCACAGGTGGAGGATAAATAAATCAAAAAAGAAAAAGTTCTGCATTGTATCTGGATTGGAGTAATCTCTATTATGTGGTAATCTGTTGCACAGCAATTATTAAGCAGTAAGGTATGACCAGGGGTTATGTTAATGTTCCAGTTAATCACCCCTGGGGTGTAATGTGGCATGTTGCACAGCTGAGTGCACATGCACCTAGGTGATTAACTAAATATTAACATAACCCTGGTCATAATTTTTATTGCTGTTATAAAAATATAAATATTTTTAAAATAAATTTACTTCATGGAATAATCACTTTATTTTATCCTTCACAAGTTTCTGTGCCTAAATAATCCTTCCACGCTGATTGAGATTGCTGACTTTAGGGAGATTGTTTAGTATGTGCATGCATGTTTATGGGAAGTTGCCATGGCGATTAGTTTTTTTATCTGTTGATAATGGCAGTAAAATTCATTCTAAAGCCCAGGCACGATACAAAGGATTATGGATCACATTATCTGTTACAAAAAATCTTACTGTTAACAATTTCTGCTACAAAGAGGCAGACATACATACTAAGGCCAGTGCCCATGAATTCAAGTTCTAGTGATTGCCATTGCCACGCAACAAGACTCACAAGGCAGGCTGGACAGACTGGAGTATTTTAAACATCAAGGAACAGAGACGGACTCTTGTCACCATAACCATGGACATTATTTTACTTTCACAACTCAAGTAGTTGTGAACAAGATGTGGAGGAAGCCGATGAAGAAATACTCAAACATGTTACACTGCATGATTCAGTCTGGAAATAGAGAAAATTATGGCTGTGTGAAGGGAACTCACTGGTGAGCATTGCTGAAGCCTGGGGCTGAACCTGACCATTTCTTTATTGACTGCCTCCCAAGGGGTGTAGACAGGCATACTCACTGTACACATTTGTGTACAGTTTTGTTGAGTGCCTGTCACAAACCATAAGCCAGTCTGTTAATATTATCATTCTAATCTGTAGTATTTGGGTTAGTGTAGGCCACTGAGTGTCCAATACATGTATAACCTCTTTAGAGAGTAGAGGAGTCATCTGACAACAATCTGACTTGTTTGGAAAAGTATTTGGAAAGGATGTGTATTTTAATTAAGTAACTGTTGAGATTGTGTACAAAATGGAAATTTCTGCCTATACTCCTGCTGCCTCCACTTTTTGTTCACATCTACTGAAGCTGTGACTTTATAGTAATATGTTTCACTGGTGTGCTGCCTGATCAAAAGGATTTCTGACTCCTGATGTTCTGCTTAACCCCCCCCCACAAAAGTCCTCATCCCCAGCAAAATTGTCAACCGAAACTGCTGCAGCATGACATGTGGACTCTTATGAGAAGGTAAGAGGTTTCACACAACTAAAAGTAAAGAATATATTTTACCCCCTGTAACTGCATGTGTGGGGAAAGGGGGGAGGTCAGTTGCCATGCTAGCTGAGGTGCTCAATGCAAAGTTCCTACAGCAGAATTCTTTAAAGGTAGAAACTTATTCACTGTCTAAGCCTTTAGGCATGTGGTTAGGCTCTACCAGCATAGTAATAAAAGATTAACATAAGGACTTAGGAATGCCTGGAGCCAATCAAAAGGTTCCATTTCATAGACTCTTTTTATAATTATCAAAAGTCAACACACAGAACCTCACTTAGCTACAGTATATCGTGCACATTATCTTTTGTAATTACTATGTCGACACCTTTTTACAATATTTTTATGTAGCTCCATCATTAAACTATATGTTTCTCCTTAAAGATAAAAAAATAGAATAATAGATAGGTTCTGGTGTATTACAAGGTAGTAATTACATCGAGAGGTTCTGGGGACACAGAAAACCTCGAGAGCGAAGCTCGAGAGGTTTCATGTGTCCCCAGAACCTCGAGATGTAATTATTACCTTGTAATGCCAGAACCTATTTGTTATTTTTTTTAATATATGGATAAGAGGTGAATTGACTCACCTCCGTTTCAGCACTGGAGTTAGCGGGTGGATGTGCGTGCTGGCAGGGTTCCCCAGTCCTGTGTGGACGCGGCTGCTGTGGGCTTCATTTGGCCGTTTTTGGGGGTAGTGGCGATATGAAGCGAGCAGAGAGCCCCAGAGGAAGTCCAGTTGCCTATAGTTTTCAACCTAAAAAAAACCGGTTGCTTAATGGAAATTGTCTAAGCTAGCGGCGAGCAAGCCGCCATATTTTCAGACTCCTTCTGCCCGCCCACAGAGGAAAAAGCGGCCAATCAGAAGGCCGCAGTTTAACACGTTGAGGATAGACTTGGACATGCGCTCTTCGGCTTTCTTGATAATACTATCGTTCGGGTGCCGAACGATACTATTACGGCACCCGAACAATAGTATTATCACTTCAGAACAGTAGTATTATCGCTCCAGGAGCGATGGTATTACAAGAATTTTTTTGTATGCTTTTCAGGGATATTATTTTCACAATCCATATATTAAAACACGATAATGTCATTGTAGTTTAAATGCCCATCCCATAATCACACACCATTGATATTTATTAGCTTTTGGTAACCAGGTAAGTAAGTACACTAGGCAATAGACCTGCCTATTTTCAGGCATAACCAGTTTACAGGAGACATATACGTGTTACTCACACCTAGCACATCACAGATACCTAATCTTTCTCTGTCATGTGTTTGATGTTTAACAGTGATTATTGACCTGCAGTTTTTAAGGACTGTGTTCCAATGTCAGCAGCTGATTATATAGTACTTAGATTGCTTCTGCTTGATTAGCTTTCCCTTTGGCCTTTTTTCTGCAGTTTATCTATTTGATGTGTCATTGTTTTTACTAGAACACGCTGTTCAGATACTGCATTTTAAAATCACATCCTGCTTCTCCAGTACTTTTGTTGATCATTGTAACTTTAATTACAGTATGTTTCACACTTCCTGCACTGACATTCCGTTAACCTCACTACTACAGTAGCCACACCTTGTTCTGCTAGTTGTGCTGAGTTCCAGTAATGTGCTGTCGGGGCTCTCACAGCTTCTACAGAGGAGAATGTTCAGTTTATCTCCATTACAATAAATAGGAAAGGAGTGCGTGTGTAAACAGCTGTTAAATCCTCAGATTTTAGCAGCACATTATTGCCAAGTTCTGATTTAATTTAGGTGGAAAGGTTACCAGTGGATCAAGGACTGATTTTATTAATTCAGTGTCTCAGAAAAAAATTGTTAAGGAATTCTGTTTTACATACCATTACAATAATGTTTATGTCCTTGCTATGACTTAGAGGAACTATTGACATTAAAGAGGGGCAGGGCCGCCGTTATGGGGGGACAACCGGGACTTTTTTCCCAGGCCCAGCAGTAAGGGGCGCCCGGTCGTGTAAAAAAAATCAATTGGCGTCAAATCCCCCCCCCGGAGTCGGACAGTAAAGATTGGTCACACAGGCCAGCTGTCAGCACCGCTCAGTCAGACCCCTGCTAAAACCGTCTGTAGAACCCGTTATGTGATGACGTTTCATACTGTACTGTGCGTCATCACGTGATGTGCTGTCTGAGCGGAAATGGCGCGCGTCGGTGCGGCCAGTCAGACCATGAGTCGAGAGAGAGAGAGAGAGGAGTCGTCGGGGAGTCACTCGCATGGTCACAACACCAGCCAGTCGCACAGAGTCTGAGACCTTAAAGTTAATTTTAAAGTTTAATTATCTTGCCACAGATCCGGCTGGCTCATTGCATGGTCGCATTCTCGCTCGCATAACCGGGAAATTAAATTCAGGATCGGGAAAACTGGAAAAGATCGATCCACATTTGTCATTCCTTTCCTAAGGGGGCCTATCTGTAGTCTAGCAGCCATCAGTTGAATTCGATCTCGGTGTGTCAAGTCACAAATTGCACAGTCTCGGAGTCGGAGTAATTACTGGTAAGCTTTCTGATTCTTGTTCCACCTGTACTTATTAGTTATTGCACTTTGCACATTTATATTTATTTAAATTGTCCCCGATATTTGAAACTGCTCCTGGCAATAGCTTTCCTCTCTTGGGATTCCCCCAGGTCCGTACCTGCTTACTGTGCATGAGAGAGCTGAGAAGCAAATAATAGCAGATGCAGTCTGTGCTGTTAGTTTATAGGGCACTTCATTTAATTGCTGGTTTTAGTGGTTTATTAAAATTGTCACTTGCTGGGCTGCCACCCACTGTGCTGTAAGTATGTACTGACTAGCACAACCAGCATGGAAGGGTAGGTGGGGGCCATGGGTGGGATATCTCTCATGATTTCAAAAGGCTCACTATATAGAAGAGACAGAGGGAGCAACAGCCGCATACCTCTCAACTGTCCCTGATTTTCAGGGACATCCCTGATTTAACCTCAAAATGTTACTTTGTCCCTCCTCAAAATTGTGTTTCCATGACCAGACAGTGTGGGTTGTAAGCACAAATAATGTCAAACATTAAAGTTACAGACTTGTTCTTCCTTAGAAAATGCAGTTTACACTAAGTCCCTTATTTTACCAGCTTTCTGGGTGGATAGTTCTAATTTTGAAGATGTGTCCCTGATTTTGGTCCTTTGTCCCTGATTTTTTTAAGCTTTGTCCCTGATTTATGAGGCAGAAGGTTGAGAGGTATGGCAACAGGAGAGAGAGAGAACTCCTCCATCCATTCTGTATACTGTAATTTTCACCCCCTCCTTGCCTTCCTCGCCGTTTTATTACAAGCCACTCACTCATACTACTGCCGACAAAACATTCCTGAAGTATAGGTCGCCCAGTGTTGGACTGTCTGTCTGTGGGGGACTTTACTAGCCCTGCTGATCGGCACAGGTTTCTTTTCCAGTTGTGGTAAGTTATGCACTTCACTGATCAGTCAGGCGTGGGTGGGGGTAATGAGCTCCTGGCAGTCACTACAATGTTCTGTCATATCTCTTACCCTTTCTTCACCAAAATGTGTGACAAGATGTGTGACAAATGAGCAAAATGTGTGACATATCGTCTAACATGTTACATGGCACTGCAAGCTCAGAACAGTATAGCTATCAGTGCAGTAATGTTCATAATGTTTTTTTGATAACTGAGTATAATTATTATGAATTTCTGCTTTAAAGCCTCAGTGGGGAATGTGGAGTATCACCTTCCCCTATAATGGACAAAGGGTTTCTGAGAGGTAAAATGAGTGATGTACCTTGTAATGTGTGACAGCTGAGAGGTATTGTTTTGTTCAAAGATGAAGTACTAGAAGTGCTATCAGCTCACGTATCTATTACTTAAAACAGATTAAATGTTTTGAATCTTGTCCTGTCCTTTGCCGTTTACTTGACCATAATTCATGCCAGAACTAATCTAGAATGATGGTAAATTAATTAAAACAAGCATATAGGATACAAAATAATGTATGGATACCCATGTGCAACCAGGAAAATGTTTCCATCTCAGGGTGAGATGACATCAGAGACCTAAAGCTTGAGATCTATGATGTCATCCTATCTCTCGATGGAAACACAGAGCTGTTGTGTATATTTGCTTATACATTACTCTATATATGTGGTACTGCAGTGAGAAAAATTGGTTTGTGATAGCTGTACCTGTGGTGAGATTGTTATAGTTATAAATCATACCATCTTTGTTACTCAGACCAGACCGCTGACTTTTGTACATTCAAGTACTTATTTTAGTAATGCCTATCATGCTATTACCTCCTGAAGTTCTAAATCTTTTTATTTGTAACCAGGTAAGGCCCACTAGGCGCAGGTGCCTGTTTTTAGGGGCGACCTGGGAGCACTAGAGAGATTAAGTGACTTCTCAGTCATACACTCATCAAGTGGAAATTGTGGGAATAAAACCCAGGTCTGGATGCACCAAGCTAACTCACAGCTCATTACTCTAACCTCTAGGCTATACTGCCATCAGTCCCGGTGAATACTTCAACACTAGGGGGTACCATTATTTCCTGTAAAATAAAACCCTTTAAATTAGTGTCCCATTTATTTATAATTAGCATCAACCAGATGTTAGGCTTAGGATGGTACAATGAAGTACAAGATCTAATTTTCATGGTGGTCCCTTCCTTGTCCTGGCAGGGTACACAGCCTGCTTATAGTGCAATTAGGATACACAAGTGCTTGTGACAAAAGGATAGCACCATTACTTGCAACTAACTGAATGTGGAGTAATATCACTGTTATAACTATAGATGCACTGCTAAAGTGAACCAGATCCTTAAGTAATTTTTCGCTATTTCTATTCTTAAGTACTAGCTGCATTTTCTGTGTGTGATGCTTGTGTTCTCGATACTGTACTATTTTTCTGTATTTGTATTGCTATTCACTGTACTTTGTGTAACTCAGCTGTTCTACCCAGGACCTCCTTGCGAATGAGCCTGCTCAATGGAGCCTTTTCCTGCTAAAATAAAAAAAAAATAATGGAATTGAATAGGTTATATGTACATTTATCTAAAAGTCAAAGAACCTTAGCACAAAAGTCCCTAGGCAAGGGTAACCCAGAAAGGGCATTGGCAATAAATCCAGGTTTCAAGGAAAAGTAAAATGACACATATCCTGGTGAAACCAGTCTAAACTCTTTCATGGTCGCTTGCCTATATGTCCCACGATGCCTTGCATTATGGGGATATGTGCAATTCTGCATTTAATTATATGTACAATTGCTGTGTATGTATCATATGGTTAAGTTAGGACTGAGCTCAGAGAATGGGTATTACTGGGTGCATTGGATTGACACTGGCATGTTGGCTTATTAGAGTACTTACATTTTGTACACTGGTTTATGTGTTTGCATTTCTGATTACGTTGTGGAAATCGGAAAACAAGCCTGTCTTACTGGAGATATATGCTACATAAAAGTGTTTAGCAATTGTAAGGAGGGGTGTGGCCCATCCCGAACTTTCCAGCTAACCAGGTAAGACAATTTGAATCTAATAAGAGTGTCTTCTCTGAGTCCTTTGGGTGTCCAAACTGCTCAGCTTCACTTCACAGTGCTCCCATCCAAATCAATGTAGTGTTAGTGGCGCTGTAGGAAGCATGCCTGCATCTAAGAGAAGTTTTCCTCACTTTTAAAGTGGTATTGCTTTGTGTTTGTTTTAGTTTTTAATTCAGGAAGGGTTTTTTTAAAACTGCTTATCTTGTCAGCATCCTCAGAAGGGCTGAAATAACTGCATATTTGATTTTCCTTTGTGGCTAACAAACCACCAGGCTGTTTTGGGGTCGTAGAGGTTTACCGTGTCTGACTTGGATGTCTGGATTTTTCTGTTTGATTAGCAGGGTACTTTCTCTGTCAAATTGTTGTGTAGGGTATCTTGCTGACAGGAAGGCATTCATCGCAGCGGTGGGTGAGAGCTTTAGTTGATTGTTTTGTGAGGGCACAGTTTAGGCCCAACCCCTTCCCACCCCTCACCCCGGAAATAGTTCCTTTATACCTGAGGTTCTGACATCATTTCCTCGAGTGCAAGGTGCATTTCACTGTCATATCCTCTCTAGCACACTGCACTGACAATATAAGCATACACATTGTATAATATATATATTTCTATATAACAAATCACACACAACGATAGCACACACACACACAATCAGTTCCATACCATTTCATGTGTTCACAATTTGTTCTGGTGTCAGCCAAAACCAGGAACTAATTTAAATGCATTACCTTCTTGCGAACATGGACCATGGTGTGCTAACAGCTATTCGTTGTTGGTTCTGTTGTGAGGTCTTTTTCTTTTAGATTATAGTTATGCTATGCCTGTATTTTTAGATATAGTAACAGCAACCTGAAAGGGGAGGCGGTACTTAATCACCCATTCAGGGAATGAATGGCTGGGCAGCAGAGACAGAAGATGGTAGTACATGTGAAAGCACTTGTCAGGTCAGGTGAAGTATGTTTGGGAGAATTGTGCGCATTTACAAAGTACCATAGGAAGATTCCCTTCTGAAGTCTATCATTCTGTCATGATAGAGCACAAGGGCAGAGGTTATCAAGAGTCACAATAAATAAAACATTTGAAAACATTATAGCGAGGCACAGTTCACCTTGCATCCAATACTTGTTCTACATACAGAATTTCACAACCACATTATTTTATATTCAGGAGGTGTGCATGAATACATGCTGTCCATCTTGTAGAGTTACATTGTATTTCCACTTCCTCATTAGGTTTCTAAGCTTCTTATGAAGATGGCAGCTGCTCTTCTGCTAAAAACCAAAAAATTTAAAAGACATGTAATGTTCATATACACAGTTCACATCTAGAATGTTAAAACCATGGCCTTCTCTCTGTCTGAATTCTGTTCAAAACTTGCGGACCACACAATGAATTATTATACAGGACAACACTGGCTAAATGCAAGTTATGCATAGTCATTCTTACTAGATGTGTTTTCTTCTTAACAAAGTTTATCTAAATTCTATTCCATTTTCAGAGCAATCGGGCAGATTATGTATGACAGTTCTCTGTCATTTTGACATATTTATCATACTACATGTCACCCTGGTCACAATGTAACATAATTAGCAATTCCTGTATCCTTATACTGCAGTATAGAAGTTGCATATTATAGAGTGAGGAGGTGGTTCAGACCAGTCTACGCACTCATTTCCCATGTGTTTTTGAGTCTTACTGTCTCAGATGGTAGGCTAATCGCTTCAGTAGCAAGTCTTTCATCATAATCACCAGTCACACTCATAAACTTCTTTCTTTTGCCACAGTTCCAAGGCTGGATATCAGACATGTCAGACTTCTTCAGTGGGCAGTGCGATGAATGGAAAACATGGTAGGAAAGCCAGCCCCCATATGTTACTTCAGGGAGCAGCTGCTCGAAAGATCAAGCTGTTCATTCTTCTATTCCATGTCTTACTGACCCACTGCTTCAGTCAGTTCTGGGCATTTCTCTTGAAATCCAAAATGTTTGATTGGAAAATGGGAGCTGTAAGTCACATGAAGGGTGCCACCTTTAGGTCCATCTAGGTGCCAACACCAACAATTACAGAGTATATCTGCTAAGCTGTACTCCAGGATTCATTATACCTGGGGCTGTACCTCCTGATGCTGGTTTTAGCCAGTAATAAAAGCTCTGCAGCAGCTGAAGTAGAAGTCATCCACATCTTGTTGTCTGCAGCCTACTTCCTGCCTTCACCAGAGCAGGTACTCTGCAAGCAGTGCTGTGTCACAGTGGCAGAGATGAGGACAGCAGACTGTAAGTCAGACAGTTCTTTTTGGACTTGTTTTCTTCATTGGGCTGCAAAGAGTCTTATAAACACTAATTGGACCTAAATTGAGCTGCTTCTGTGCGGGTTCCCTTCTCAGCTGTGCAGGCTGTACAAACAGTCCCCACTGTTACGCACTGTTTTTTACTATGGTTTCGGCCAGAATTCTTTCCCTCAAAACCCATGGGGACATGATCCATTTCAGGTCACCTCACCAGTAGTTCGATTGGTCTGAATACTGGAACTTAAGGGCCCAACATATTGACCACCATCAACATGTCCGATCAGCAATGAAAGCAGGTTAGACAAACGTATCTATCTTTAGTATAACACCAAACAACAAGATATTCACACTTCCTAAATAGTCTCTCTCTGTGCAAGCAGTGACCGCAGAATGTTGCAGATTAACACAATTTCTAGCTGGTCACAAGCCTTCATTCTCTCAGATACAGCACAGACTACTTTTTAAACTCAGGTTAGCCATGCTATTAAATAGACAGGCATGGAGGCTCACTCACTATGGCACTATCGTGCCAGTAGATATAACTACTTAAGACAGGACACCTGACAGTGGACATTAAGGATCCCATGAAAATAGTATAGTGAATCCTACTTTTTAGGGGTATTACTGCAGCATCGTAGAAATTACTTCATCCAAAAACTTATTGCCACATTGACGTTGCTCAGCTTCTCTTACATTAAGCATTGCTCAATGATATGTTAAAATCCTTTATAAAATGGGTTGAGAAATTCCTGCTTCCTGGTTGCCTAAGATGTACATTTGGCCATGTCCTTATCAGGACATATTGCACCAACCAGTACCTCTTTAGCCAACCAGGGCACAGCACTGGCAAAGATCCATGCTGCCACAAAGCTTTTTGTATTCCAGCTGAAGCCGTTACTGCCGGCAATGCGGCAACTCCTTGCCTCAGACGGCCTACTTCAAATCATGCTGCTGTCCTGGAAACCTCATACTCCGTGTACACCTCAGAAAAAAAAATGCTGTGCCACTCTCACCTTATTGTTCTCTCAATCATTTACAACTCTCCCATTGAGTTGGACACTGCAGCAGTTTCTCTCCGTTCCCGCTCTGTTTCTTGGTTTCTCCGATCTGCACATGTCTAAGTGCCGCCGCAACCTCCCAATTTAACGGACCGTCACCAGACATAAAATACCTCCCTACCACGCTTCTAAGAGACGCCTAACTTTCACAGACTGTCACCAGACTAAGCTTCCTATGCCAAAAAAAAAAATCATCACGCTGATTTACACAGATTAGCGCGGGATAAGTGCTAACATAAAGAGCAGCACAAATATGGCAGCTGAAGAGGGACATGCTCGCCCTACATTACTGCCATGGTCAGTTTAAAAAACTGACTGTCAGGTTCTGAGAGGGAAAAACATGTACAGAATGAAAGAGAGCTAAGCTCTATGTGGGGGTGCACACAGGACAGAACTGCCAACCAAGCCACATACATTGCATACAGGACAGTACAAAGAGGGACTACTTTATTCCTGTAACTAAAAAAAATATTTTTCCTTCATTTTGTAGATTTTAACATTTTTTTTTTATTTGTTTTAATTTTCAGTCTACTTCGGGACCCATTTTATAAGTGGAATAAGACACTACAAGCTGTGGTTTATGGCTTGATAAGAGCACTTCCCAGGTGCTACAGTCAATCGGCGCAAGCGCCTCATGCCTCATCACGCACCTGGGGCGTGCTCTTATCAAGCCATAAACCACACCTTGTCATGTCTTATTCCTTACATGACATCATTGCTCAAAAAATCCTGCATTGCCCACAGCTGAACAATTGCATTTATAAACATTTTATAATAGGTGAAATAAATCATTCACCCTGATTGGTCAAAAGACGTGTCCTCACCTGTCAACAAACTGAAAGGTGGCACTACTTTCCTAATACCTTAACCTCCATATGTGAAAGGGCAGCAATATCATTGAGCAACTGATGTCTTCCATTTGATAAATAAATGAAAATGTGTTTATTTTTTTTACTTTTTTTTTTTATTACATTACATTCCCAGCCTTTGGGTAAAGCAGGATTGAACTAATGTATGTAGTTTTGCCATTGACATATGCAACATTTTTAATGCAATACTTTGCAATGAATAGTTATCATTACTTTACAGTATTCTATGTATTTATTTACTTAGAAAGTTTTAATAGGATAGGCGTTAATTCCATTTGTATAAAAAATATATTTTAATGTTGTAGTAAACTGTGATGTATTGGAATTCATTTTATGACTAAAAAGTTATTTCTAGAAAATGTATTACTGCGTCAAAATACTATCACTTAACCCATTTAAAAGATTGATAATAAAACAGTTATCAATCACCTTTACATTTCTGTCATTTTGTTCATTTTGCTGTTATGAGAAGGTACGATGAATGACAGTAGGCACTGATGCCAACACATATCTAAAATCATGAAATGTTAACAGTTATGAAATAATGACAATGCATGTCTTCTGGAATTTACACAAGACAGCAATGGGATAACACGATACGCACCCGAGTGACTTGAAATGCATGAAAAGTATATAAGTAAGCAATAAGACACTATGGGGTGTACATTAGACAATTCTAATGCACGACTAGGGGGGCGTAGTGAGGCACGAGGCCACAGGCCGAGTGCGTCCAGTCTCCTAGCCATGCATTAGAACTGTCTAGTGCACATCTCTGGAGTGGCTTATTGTGCTTATAAAATGGGCCTGTGTATTCTAAATGGTGGTTCTAGTTTAGCCTGTGCATTAGACACATCTAATGCACGGTTAACAATCAATCAGACTGCTTGAAATCTTTGCCCATTTTATAAATCTCAATACTACATGTGCCATGAAGTGCATTGTTGTGATTATAAAACAATCCTAATATTGTTATAAAATTGAATAAGGTTCACAAGTTGTCTGTTGCATTCGGACCACTGCCAGCCATCGTGGGAATCATGAGGGTTTACATCATGGCTGGCAGCAGACCACATTTATAAAAAAAATTCTTCTGTTGTTATAAATATGAATAAGACTCCAGGCTAAAAGTACATTTCTTCATTGAAAATGGCATTGGGAAAGCTTCACAAAATCTTGTTTTTATCTTCACTAACAGCCCCAAAACTCACCTGAGAGCACCAAAAACCCCAGATCTTATGGGGGCCTGGCGGCCCCCAGACTCCCGGCTTACTTTGTCAGGGATACAGGGCCCCTCATCTGACTGCCTGTCCAGGGCCCTGAAATTGCTAGCTGCAGCCCTGAAGAGGGGGTCCAGTTGTTAGCAAACAAAAACTACATTTGGCATCAGCAGAATTGCACCACATTCTCCGTTCTTCTGAATTTTAATTCATTTTATTTCATTGTTCATTACTAGAGTTATTTACATGAAAATAAGAGCGTGTCCCTTACTGTTAGTCTATAGCTGAGGCTCAAGTATGGAGCTTAAATCATGATACCATGCACAGAGCTCAAATTATATATATATATTCTTTGCAAACAACTGCGTTAATGCAACATTTAGGGTTCAGGCTAAAGCAGCAAAAGTAGGAAAATGTAGTTTTAGGGTTTCCAACCTGAAAACCCCACCACCAGCCCTGAAGCAAATAAGGTGTGCAGTCTTCCTTGGGGTGGTCAACCCTAAAGCTCAACCCATTAGGTGTGTATGCTTCTGGATTGTATAGAATGGGGTGAGCTTTAAGGTTGACAGTCCCAAGGAAGACTGCATGCCTTGTTTGCTTCAGGACTGGAGGTGGGGTTTTAGGGTTGGAAACCCTAAAGCCACATTCCCCTGCTTTTGCCACTTTAGCCTGAATCCTAAATGTTGCATTAATGCAGTTTTTTGCAAAGAATCTCCTTACTTTTTCCATCCCTCCTTAGATGCATACATATATGTTGCTGTGGATACGAAGGGCCCAGAGGTTCCTGTGCTTCCATTTCTATTAAAACAGGAATTAACTTTTCAGCATAGCCTTCTTATTACCCCACCTTATGAGTCTTGTAATGAAAATGTTGAAATCCCCACCAAAATGTGATTCCATGCTACTGCAATGCTATTGCATGCCACAGGTGTGAAAACACAGTTTGATCAGAGTTTGATAAATGACTGCTGTCATGTTTTTTATTTATTTCATTGAGTTCTTGGACAACACCTGTGAACGGATGCTCTTTTGTAGGTTCCACATCAGTTGAACAGAAAATAGCAGAGAACAACAGTTTATACATTTACAGAGATGGTACAGTAAGTTGCAGAAAGGTTCACACAAGTAGACACTGCTGAGGCATTGTACAACATATATCTGCATCCGTGAGTTCGAACACCCTGGAGAAGCTAGACACAGATAAGGTAACAGACAGAGGTGACATAGTGGAGGGAGAGAGGGTGGAGGGAGGGGTGGTCCATGAGATGTGGGGGGGGTAGGCAGGGGTGGGGTATTCAAGAGGTGTTTTAAAGAGATGGCTATGTTGAAAATTTGGGGTCAAAATATTTAAAAAAAAGTTACAAGCAAGCGTAGCAAAATTTCAAGGTATGTGCATAATTTTGCCATTTTCACATATTTTACCCCCAAAATGTTCAACATAACCATCTTATGACCCCACTTCATGCACAAGGATGGCAAAAATTTTCAAATCCCGGCCAAAAGGTGATTTCACCAAGTGACCACAAAATCGCCTTTTGGGCCAGATTTGCATAATTCCACCAACATTGTTTATGAGGTTGGGTTTCAAAAAGGCCATGTTGAAAATTTGGTATAAAAAAAATGCAGAAATGGCAAAGTTATGCACAAAAGTTGAAAACCCAGTTGAAATACGCTGAAGTGCGCTTACCTTAGTTTCTCATGTAGCAGTCAGCGGTTCCAGCAGCAAGACATGTCTACAATCAGACCGTGGATCTTCACCCTGGGACCTGTTTAGGTGAGTGAGGGTATGTGTGGGGGTGTTGTGGGATGCTGGGTAGTGGGTGCTGAGTGTGAGGTTGGGGTAAGGGGGGGGTCAGATCAGTGAGGGACCATTTTCTTTTTTTACAGGTTAAAAAAAGACATTGGGGAACCTTTTTCTTTTTTTCAGAGAGGACGGCCATTGAAGGGTGAGGGTACAATTAGACACCAGGGAAAAGACAAAACTCAAGGGAGATGATGATCAGATGGTGGAAGGTGCCACTAGACACCAGGGAAAGCTTCCCACATGGGGATGGCAATCGGAGGGAGAGGGAGTGCCACTGGACACCAGGAAACAGTTAAAGGTGAAATGTAAAAACTTTTGTGTTTTTCTTTGTTAGATGCCATAACTAAGTTTTTAGATTGAATGAAGCTGATTTGTATACTTTTTATTTAGGTATTATATCCCTTTGATAATATTTTTTAATGATTTATAAGTACCAGTGATTGTTTTGCCCCATAACATTTCCTGCCGATTACAGCTCAGCACGTGTCAGTGATAATTTTGCTACCTCTGTCGATATCAATGCATGAAATTTACTAAAGACTTGGGATGAGATCACACTGTGACAGCTTAACTCAAACTGCATCTCAATAAGTTTCTTGTGTGCCTTGCATTCTATTGAATTAAATAAGACATTTCTACGAAATAATTTGACTCTTCTCAGTATATAATGTTTAATTGTCAACTTATATTTTTATTCTATTTTGTGCAATTGTGATTGAGCGGCTGTTCCCCAATTGCAGCATCTCACTTTAGTCTCTATTCAGATTGCAGTACAAGCACAGTCTAAGTTGCTCAGTTCTTATTAAAACTAACTATTTTAAGCTAAGGTATATGGAAATTCCTAAATGCAATTTAGTGATAGGGGGCTAGATATTCAAAGGAGTTGCACCTGGCACAACTGAGGTGCACCAGTGCAACCCCAGAAATGCACCCCGGGTCAATATTCAAATGGGGGAAATTGAGCAGTGCAAATCCTGATATGCTGTGGTGCAAAGATAATGTATATGGAGCATCTCCAGGGGGCATGCCCATGCATATGTGGCACATCTCGATATTCAGCCGAGATGTGCGGTACATATGCCGGCACATCCTGGAGATTTGCCTCATACCTGGGCACAAAGCTGAGCATGGAAAAATCATGCTCAAGTGGAAGCCACTCACAGGTGAGCTGCCATAATGCAAGGCACAGCACAGCTGCCGCCAGTCATGGGTGACTTCCTCCCACCAGAACACCGTACACAAGCACTCACAATAATCCCTGGTGGTCCAGTGGTACCCCCCTCACCCGTAACCCCGATCACTGTAAAAACATGCAATTACATGCCCTGGTAGTCTAGTGGTACCTCCCCTTCCTGCCCGTAACCTGATCATTGTAAAAAAGACTGAATTCAGTCCCTGGTAGTCTAGTGGTACCCCTCCTGCCCATAACCCTGATTGTCATAAAAAAGACTGAACTCGGTCCCTGGCAGTCTAGTGGTACCGCCCAACCCCAGTCACCATAAAAAGGCTGAATTCAGTCCTAGTGGTCCCCCCACCCATGGGACCCCCAGCCTCCCAGCCCCCAGTCATCGGCAGGCAGAAACCCACCCTCATACACTCTGTGGCTGCCCGCCAATGAGGCTGACAGTATCTGCTGTAGCACATTGGTCCACAATGTGGACCAGAGGGTTTGCAGTATACTGTAATAGTCATTCACAACTTTGTGAATGAAGTATTCATTCATAAAGTTGTGAATGACTATTACAGAGTGCACTGTAAGTCCCATTGGTCCACAGTGTGGACCAAGTGCTTGCCGCAGATACTATAAGCTGTCATTCGGCGAGCAGCCGAGAGGTATGCAGTGGCTTTGCTGCCCGCTGATGACTGGGAGGGGTGGGCTGGGGTCCTGTGGGGGTGGGGGGAGCACTGGACTACCAGGTACTGAATTCAGTCTTTTCTACAGCAATCAGAGTTATGGGCGGGGATGGGGTAACCACTGGAAACCGCTAACAGCACTGCATGCTGTGCAGGGAGCCAGGAGCATTTCTCTGGCCAGCCCTGCACAACTCATGCAAATGGGGCCATTGTGATATGCAAATGACCCCATTTGCGCCTTGCATACATTATGGCCCCATTTGCATTTTTGTGTCTGAATATCAGGAATTTGTGCACAGCGTAGCTCTGATGTGCTGGTGCATTTCCCATTCCTGGTATTTAGCCCTGTCTGGGGGATGCACGGGCGCATTGTGTTTGCACTGTGGGCATTTTTTGATGATATTCAGATGAGATGTGCCATGGCACATCTCTTTGAATATATCTTTGTTGCCCAGCGCAACTCAGTTGTGTGGAGCAACCACTTGCACCAATGCCAGGTGCACTTTTCAATATCTAGCCCAGTATGTGTCATATTTTATAAATAAATCACCAGATTTGAGTTGCAGAAACTCAGACGCTAGCCATGTCATCTGCTGAATATTGGTAGCATAGGTTTGCCCTTTTTATGTTACTTACATGCATGTGCAAGAAACATAGTGCCATCATCCACGCTTTGGAGGTGTGGCAGCCAATCTTCTGATTCAGTCAACGTGTTTGCAGGCGTGGCCCCAGTTCTCTAATGAATGCTGTGGCTGTCATGACAGCAGTTGAAATGCAGTGGCATACAGTTGAAAGGAGAGCTCCACTTCAGTGAGCAGAGCTCCCCCCACACACACTCTGTATGGCCGATGGGGGTGCCCAATCCCCTGTCAGCTCCACTCCCCCCAAAAGCTTTCCAGGTGCCACGCTGGGAGCCCACCCCAGCGTGACAGAAATTGTAATGGCCGACGGGGTTGCCCAATCCCCCGTCGTTTCCACGCCACCCCCAAAAGCTTTCCAGGTGCCACTCTGGGAGCCCAACCCAGCATGGCAAATATTTGTTATGGCCGATGGGGGCACCCAATCCCCCATCAGCTCCAGGACCCCCCAAACAGCCTTCCATCTGCCATGCTGGGAGCCCACCCCAGCATGGCAAATGTCCCGTGTTGTCTTCCTGAAAAAAACCCCCATAAAACCTGTAAATGAAAAAACCTTCCCTCGGCGATGGTCTCCATGCCACCCTCCCCACCCGTGCCCACCGTCTGCACACTCTGCCTCCCCACACCCCCACCTCACCCCATACTTACCTCCGGAGTCCAGCACGAGGTTCTTCGGTGGACTGGGAACACGTCTGCACCCTTCAAAGCCGACCACGAACTGAAGAAATGATGGTAAGCTGTAAAATGGAATAAATAGGTTTTTTTTCAACTTTGATGCATATCTCAGGCATTTTTTGGAATTTTGGCACCAAATTTTCAACATGGGGTTTTTGGGACCCCTCCTCATGAATTCTGAAAATGTCATGGCGTTAATTGGGCCCGAAGGGTGATTTTGCGGGCACTGTGCGAAATCACCTTTTGGGACTGATTAATGAAATGACAGTGCCAATGTTCATAAGGTGGGCTCTCAAAAAGCCTATGTTGCAAATTTGGTGAAAACATTCCTAAAAATCACTGTTTTATGTTGCGCAGTTCCTATGCACGCTCATAAGTTCGTGAATTTTCAATATTTTCATTCCAGATTTTCAACATTGCCATTTTACCACACCTCCTTATGAGCAGTACAGCTGTCATTTTTCACATCTTGCCCAAAATGTGTTTCCACCCATATAGCGCACAATGGCGCAGTCGGTGTGTGAAATCAATGAATGGGACACATTAAGAAAATCACAGTGACACTGTTCATGAGCACAGGTCTTAAAATGGCTATGTTGAAAAATTCCTAAAAATGACTATTTTACGGGCGTGTGTTGCGCAGTTCCTACGCACGCTTGTAAGTTTGCAAATTTTTAATATTTGCACTCCAGATTTTCAACATTGCCATTTCACCACACCTCCTTATGAGCAGTATGGCTGTCATTTTTCACATGTTGCCCAAAATGTGTTTCCGTGCATGTAGCGCACAATGGTGCAGTCAGTGTGCGCAATCAGTGTTTGGGACAGATTAAGAAAATCACAGTGACACTGTTCATGAGCAGAGGTCTTAAAATAGCTATGTTAAAAATTTGGTGAAAAAAGTCCATAAAATTACTGTGTTACGAGTGAGAATTGTGCAGTTTCCATGCACCCTTGCAAGTTCATGAATTTATAATATTTTCATACAGATTTTCACCAGTGGCATTTTTCCACACTTCCTTATGAACAGTACAACTGTCATTAGAGACAGTGGATGTTCTGGGAGGAAGGCATGGAACTATCACTTCCAAATACCTAAACAGCACATACAAGCAAGCAACATTCGGCATTAACAAATGCTTGTTGTATTATGTTTTGATCAGATAAAAGTAGAACTGAATACAGTTGTATAGGTACACATCATGAATATATAATCCAAACATTTGTTATTGATATTGAGATCTTGTGTTTGATGTGTACACATTTCTGTAATAACAATGGTAACAATTTTTGTCTGCACTGTCATAGACTTCTTGTAATTGTGTTAGAAAAACTTGTTTTAGCCAAATGAGTTTTTTTATATAAAGGCTGCAGTAGCTTTTTAGGAATGCATTTCCAAATAGTGGTTAAATCTGCATAAATACATAGTTCTGTCAGATAGAATCAATGATCTTGACACGCACACTCTACATGTACAAGTGTCACACATCAACAAATCAGTACAGAATAATAGTTAATCTGATCAGCACTGATGACTTTGTAAGTCAATCTCAACAACCAGCTCAGTAAAACAGCTGAAATAGTACAAAGGTAAAATGAAAAAACTCAGTTCACTCAGACAGAATCAATGATCTCGGCACTCACTATCTACATAAACAAGTGTCACAGCTCAACAAATGAATATAGAAGCATCCGTATACAAATTAAACAGTGTAACTATATTGTTTGACAGAGCCTGCAGCAAAATCTGACAAGAGGATTTATTATTGACGGCAACTGACACCATCTCAACAGCCACCTGATTGATTTTTTTTTTTAAGTGGGAAAAACTGTCGTATTTTAGTTCCCTTTCTATCATTATCAGATCAGTATCATTTATGCAGGGTCAACATCATTAAAACTGTAAGTATACTACAGACTCTGTGTTAAACTGTAGTGTGTCACAAATGAAATGTGAGTAGAGAGAGAGCGTGAATGCACAGTCAGACTTCACAAAGCTGGTGTCTGTATCAGCTGATTGACGCAAACAGAGGCAGTGAATTTTGTGGTCAAATGACTAGCTTCTGCAGCATGGCACAATCGAGGTTTCAGGCATACAGACTTCAGTGCTTGTAGTGTACAAAGTAATGACAAATTATTCCAACAGAAAAGAAATATTATTTATCCTGTCTTTGAAGCAATCTCCAGTAGTGTAATTTAACAATACCTAGGGGAGAGTAAGTAATAAACACAGTTAAAATTGCACCTTTAAATATAGCAGACGATGATCAGAGGTCGGGGGGGGGGTTGCCACTAGACACCCAGGAACCATTACAAATAATGGGGACAGTGACCGGAGGGGTGGTGGGGTATCACAAGACACCAGGGAAATCTTGCAAAGTACAGGAGTCAATCAGAGGGTGGGGGGTGCTACCAGACACCAGGGAAAAGATGGCGGCAAATGAAAAAGGATTTTCCCCTCAGCAAAAAGGATGAAAGCCACAAAGGTGGCACACTAGAGGGAGTTCAACACATGTATGTTGGTCATCAAGACCCTGTTAACTGGATTCAGCACTTAACTGTTGGAGAAATGCCCTTGAAATATTTTTTTTTTTTTTAAGATTATAAATATTTTTTGTGACATGTGATATGATCTTTTTTTGGTGACTTGTGATACAAAAAAAACCTTTTTCTTATCACAAGTTGTGAAAAAAGATTTATAATCTTAAAAGAAAACAACATTTCAAGGGCATTTCTCCAACAGTTAAGTGCTGAATCCAGCTAACGAGTCCCAATGACCAACATACATGTATTGATCTACCTCTACTATGCCATTTTTAGAAGCTAATGTTATTTTTTTTTTTTGAAAACAAGATCGTATAATACCTAAAAGGATTCCCCATAATGGCTCTTTGAAGTTCCTACTAAGCATGCTCAGAAACTGCATTTTTAAAAATGTAATAACTTTGGAACGGATTAATATTTTTTCATCAAACCAGTCAAGAGCACATCTGTGGATCAAGCTCTTTCTAGTCTGAAAATTTTAGACCAAAATTCCAAACTGTCTGGGCGCAAAACAATAGCAAAAGAACGGTGGTTTGCTGCGGTTTTTTGCTATCCACATCTCGGAACCTGCACATGTGACTAGAACACAATTTGGCACATCAAGAGATCTACCCCATGAGACTAGGCATGCAAACCTTCGTGCAAATCTGTTAATTGGTTATGAAGATATTAAAGTTCAAAATATGAGGTTTAACATAAAACTCCCTGCTCAACCCTAAATACAGTGGTGCTTCTGAGCTACTATAAATATATACTGTATATATCCATGACTAGAGGAGACATCACGTGAGTTTAGTGTTTTCTTTCTTTCACTTCTCAAATGTTGAAGAATCTGAGATAACTTGTATATGGCCACTGAGGTACCCCAGAGATACCATGTGATTTCCTTTCTAGTTTTATATGTATAGGATCTCTGTGATACCATGCTTGTTACATCATAATCCTTCCCATAGCAACAGGCTGTGATGTCGGGAGCAGAGCATTATGACTTCAGCCCTAGCCTCCACTTCAACTTAAGTTACATAGTAACATAGTAATTTAAGGTCATATGTTACTCTAGGGCTGTCCTGCCAGTGCAGGAGTAGCACTACCGCTTGTGATGCAGACAGTTCGGGTTTGGGAACAAGCCAGGGCCATTGGAGGGCCAGTTGGGTGGAGGAGGATGGAGCATCCCAATGGACACTCTTCTTCTCCATGGAGGGGGACTCGCTGATCAGCTGCACTACCATCACCTGGGTGACCACAGGTGGCAATGCAGGGGGAAAGTGTCAGTTCGGGGAGCTTGGAGTGAGTGTTGAGTCATGTGGGTGCATCGGTGAGCCGGCATCTAATGACACAACATGCTCCTGGTGGGGAGTGTGGGGTTAAAGGGGACAAAAACTCTGGACTGGATAAGGGCAGATAAAGCCCCTGCCCACCACCCTTATTATCAACGCCAGACCTACTGTATACCACCACCACTGACCAGATGACCTTCCAGGTCTTCACTTCCACTGCAGTGGCCAGATAGACAGCGGGATAGTAAACTGACATGACAGAAGGTGGAGCAAGCCGGGGGCTCAGCTCAGTGTGTCATGGGTCAGCCTCAGAGGACTGGTCAGGTGATTGGGTCTCGGTGAATGAGAACTGGGGATTAACAGAGGTGGAAGGAGGACCTTACCAGTGCCCTGGGGGGGAAATATGCGCCCCCCCCCAAATAATGTGACTCTAGGTCCATCAAGTCCACCCCTGCCTCTTAATCAGGAACCAACAAAATTCATGAATGATTACTGCAAGTAGCCCAGACAGTTCTTCCTTTAGCTCCACTATGATCCTGGAGTGTATCCCATCCACTTCTTGGGATTTATCTGGTTTGAACTTTGCCATGTAGTCAACTACCAGGGTGGGTGTGATGTCTACATGTTGCATCATGGTCACACTTGATGCTGTATTCCTCCCAAAGAGCACCCCGGGGTTCATTGGCAAACACTGAAGTAAAGCATTCTTCAGCATCTTAGCCTTCACCTTGCTGTCTTGTAGATTTTTTCAGCCCTTATCTTCAGGGGCCCAGTCCTCTCCTTCATCTTCTTTTTTTCCATTTATATAGTGGAAGAAAGCTTTGGTGTCACCCAGAGCTTCCTAGTGCTATACTGGTTTCCAGTCCCCGTTTGGCTTCCTTGATTCTAGTCTTGGAGTCCCTCAGTGCTGCTCTGTATTCCTCTCTTGCCCGGAGGCAACCTCTTTCCTGAAGTCACCTCCCCCAACTAATGGCACCTTTTCACCCCCATACCCTTCCCTTACCCTTAGACCTACCACGCCGACTAATGCAGCTATGTCCATCCTGAAGGTATTACAATTGCCCCCTCCCACCCCTCCTAACCTCTCCTCCCTCCATTACATAGAAACATAGAATTTGATGGCAGATAAGGACCACTTGGCCCACCCAGTCTGCCCATTTCCCTACCTGATGGATAAGCTGCAGATTCTAGTTAATCAACAGCTTACTTCCTCCTGCCCTTCGCTAGAATTGCCTTATGCCTGTCCCATGTATTCTTGAATTCTCCCACTGTTTCTGACTCCACAACCTCCTCAGGAAGGTTGTTCCATGCACATCCACAACTCTTTTTGTGAAAACATACTTTCTAACATTACCTCTGATGTCCCCCCTCTATCTTGAATTGTGCCCGCTTGTTCTTGCATCTCTTCTAGAACATACCCTCTTGTACCTTGTTATTCTCTTGAGATACTTGAAAGTTTCTATCATGTCCCCCCTCTCCCTCTTTTCCTCAAGGGTATACATATTAAGCTGCTTTAGTCTCTCCTCGTATGTCTTCGTTGCAGACCCTGCACCATTTTGGATACCCTCCTCTGAACAGCAGCCACTCTGTCTATGTCTTTACAGATGGGATCTCCAGAACTGCACCAGTACTCCAGATGGGGTCTCACTAACTGTCTGTACAGGGGATAACAACTTCCTGTTTTCTACTGTTGATGCCTCTCCTATGCATCCCAGTATCCCCAGCCCTCCTTACTGCCTTCTCACATTGCTTGCCCACCTTTAGGTTATCTGATATAATTACTCCTAGGTCTTTTCAGTTTTTGTTGTTGTTATTAACTCACCCCCCATTGTGTACTCTTCCCCTGGGTTTTTGTTTCCCAGATGCATTATCTTGCACTTCTTTGCATTGAATCTGAGCTGCCACATATTTGACCATTCCTCCAACCTTGCCAAGTCCCTTTTCATTCTTTCCACCCCACCTTGTGTATCAACCCTGTTGCAGATCTTTGGGTCATCTGCAAAGAGGCATACCTTTCCTTCCAGGTGCTCTCCAATGTCACTTAAAAAGATATTAAAGAGGACCGGTCCCAGTACTGAACCCTGCAGTATCACGCTAGTTACCCTCCTTTCTTCACTGTGGACTCCATTTACTAGTACCCTTGGCGTCCTGTTGTCCAGCCAGTTTTTTATCCAGGCTACTACCTTGGGACCCACTCCAAGGCTGGCTAACTTGTATATTAATCTTTTGAGTGAGACTGTGTCAAATGCCTTGCTAAAATCTAGGTAGGCCATATCTACAGCCCCTCCCTGGTCTACTACTGTGGTCACCCAGTCAAAGAAATCTATTAGGTTCATCTGACAAGACCTTCCTGCTGTGAAACCATGCTGCCTTAGGTCCTGTGCCCCACTGGCCTCTAGGTACTCAACAATTCTTTCCTTCAGAAGTGATTCCATCATATTTCCTACCACTGAAGTCAAACTAACTGGTCTGTAGTTTCCTGCCTCTGCCCAGCTCCCACTTTTGTGAAGTGGAATCACATTTGCCCTCCTCCTCCAGTCCTCAGGTACCACTCCATCCTCCCATGATTTGTTAAAGAGAGTAGTCAGTGGTGTTACTAGTTCTACCCTTAGTTCTTTTAGTATTCTTGGGTGAATCCCATCAGGCCCCATTGCTTTGTCCACTCTCAGTTTCAAGAGTTCTTTCAAAAACCTTTCTTCTGTGAATGGACTGGTATTGACCCCCTATTCAGAGTTTCTCCCTTGTTTGGTTTAGGCACCTTCCCCTCCTCATCTGTTGTGAATACTGAGCAGAAATATTCATTCAGTATCCCTGCTTTTTCACTGTCACCCTCTGCCCACATTCCCTCCCCTTTATTAAATCTCTGTATCCCTCCCCTTGGTCTTTCTTTGCTCCATAATGTACCATAAAAGGTTTTATCCCCCTTCTTAACAGAGTTGGCTATCTTTTCCTCAGTTTGTGCCTTTGCTATTCTGACTGCCTTCCCTGCCTCCTTCTGCTTTTAACTGATAAAGTTCTCTGTCCTGCTCCTTCTGTGTTTCCTTATATTTCCTGGATGCTATCATTTCTCCTTAACTGTCCCTGCCACCTCTTTTGAGAACCATAGTGGTTTTTTCCTTCATTTTGTTTTATTGATTTGCTTCACACAAAGGCTTGTTTTTATTTTTATTTAGTTTTTGTTGACGTGGTAAGTCGCTTTAGCCAACAAGTGACTATTTTCAGGCACGACCGGGAGGTACAGTTACAGAACACAGTGATACATAAGAGATTACACAAAGCAGGATACATTTGCAGGATACATAAGAAATTACACAGAGCAGGATACATTTGGTAAAGGACAAAGTCACACAGTGTAGTCAAGCATAGCAATAAGGATAAAATTACATGTATTCAGTTGTTGAGAACTAGGGGGAGAGGTGGTAGGGGACAGGTGTAAGGGTAGGGCAGGAGAGACGGAGACAGGGGGTGGTAGGACGAATAGCAAAAAAGGGGAGGACAGGAGGGAGGTTAAGGTGCCAAGTGCGGCATTAGCGGGAGAAGGTTACCACCTGTGGCCGGGACAGTGGAACCGGGAGTCGGCAAGAGAGACAGAGAGGTCGGGGAACAGGACAGTGAAGCTATGGGTGCAAAAAATAGAGAGGGAGAGAGGGTGATGTGCAGGGGAGGGCGGTGGGGGGACTAGGTGCAAGGGTGAGGAGGGATTTGAACTAAAGGAATGGGGAGGGAAGGGTAGGGTGGGAAGGGCAGAGTATAGGGGAAAGGGATGAAGGGCACAGAACAGATAGGGAAATGAGTGGGGTAGGAGATAGAGTGCACCTAGTAAGAGCGCAGACAGGAGCAGAAGAAGGAGGAGGACAAGAGAGGCAGTGAAAAACGGCATTGGCGGGGTAGAGTAACAACAGCGGCCGAGCTGGTGGAACTACAAGACGGCAGGAGAGAGAGGGAGTCACGCAAACTGGTGGGAGGCGGATAAAATAGGAGAGGAGGGGGTGAGGACTGAGCATAGAGAAGAGGGAAGAATAAAAGAAGGAGGGAAAGCTGGCAGGGAGAGGGTCAGAAAGGTGAAAGAAAGGTAGGAAGGGTGGCGTTACGGCATTAGCGGTACAAGGTAGCAACCTGTTACTGCCGGGAACCAAAGACGGCAGAGAGAGGGGAGTGGAGGCGGTTAGAGGGGAGGAGCGGCAAAGAGCAGGAGAGGGGGGCAGGAAAAGGGAGGGGTAATGACAGGGGTACTGGAGAAATGGCTAAGTGGCAAGGAAGAGAGCGGGGCTGGGAAAGTAAGTGTTACAGGAACAGAGGGTGCAGGATAAGGAATGAAGGTGGGGAAAACAGCTCAGGAGCGAGGCAAGCTAAGTGACTAGGCAGTAATTAGAAGCTTTACAATTGGCATCAGAACAACAATGTTATACAGTATCAACAAACATGAAACATAAAAGCAAAAACAACCAAGAATAAAAAAGCTAAGTGCCTATAATACATAATAGGGAGGGAGGAGAACAGGTTAGGAGCATGGATTCAAGAGGGATCAAAACAACACATTTGTCCATCGAGGTAAGGAAAGCTCTGAGATTGTGCTTAAATGCATCGTGGAGAAGGAGCATTTTAGTCCCTGGGGCAGCAAGTTCCAAAAGTGAGGGGCAGCATAACTGAAGGCTCCTTGTTCTTTTTGTGCGGGCAGAGAGGAATATTCAATAAGGACTTGTCAGAGGAGGTCCCGTGAAGGTATAACCGGTTGAGTAGTTTTGAGAGCTCAGCTGGCTTTGATGCTCTGATGATGGTGTCCAAAGGTTGCAGAGGTAATATTGCCTGGTGGAGGAGGGAGATAGCCAGCCCAGGTCTTTGTATAGCTGATAATGGTGCTTCAGGTGCGGTGCTTTAGCGCATACCTGCAAACATTGTTGAAGGTGGTGTCCCATTGGTGCAGAGCAGTTTTGAAGGCCATGGTTAGGATGGGAGCACCGTAGATGAGGGTTGGTAACAGGATTCCTCTAGCAATTGCCAGTTTAGCGGCAGGGGTAAGCAGGTAGTTAGTCCTGTAAGCAGCCCCTAGCTTACAATTGACAGATTTACAAGTTTCCTGGATGTGCAGCTTTAGGTCAAGATTTTGGTCAAGGTGAATGCCCAAGTAGCGAAAAGAGCTAACAGACTCCAGAGGGTTACCATTAATGTCAGGCACAGAGAGAGAAGAAGAGCAGGTTCTTAATTTGTGTGGGGATCCAAATAGCATGGCTTTAGTTTTATTGGAGTTAAGGACAAGGCGTTGGGTGTAGAGACAGCTGCACCAAGTGGAAGTCTGTGGTAAGGCAGCATTCAGGTTGGTGATATTGTCAGAGTGGGCATAGATGACCAGGTCATCAGCATAAAGTAGTGAGTGGCCAGAGGTTACTACATCAGGGAGATTGTTTACAAACAGTGAGAAGAGGAGAGGACCGAGAATGGAGCCCTGAGGACGCCTAATATTGATAACAGCACTGTCAGAGATCGCGAGTTGAATTTCACTGCTTGAGTCCTGTTGGGGTAGCTGCTGAACCAGGTAGTGACAGGGTAGGAGAAGCCCAGATTTCTGAGGGAGGCAAGTAGTAAGGATGGTCAACAAGGTTGAATGCTTTAGTGAGGTCGATGAAAACAGCCACTGTTAGCTTCCCTTTGTCCATTTGGTAAGAATGTCAGAGGAGAATTTTGCTAGTGCAGTCATGGTGCTGTGGTGTTTTCTAAAGCCGTGCTGTGCTGTATTGAGTAAGTTGGAGTTTTCAACGAATTCGTAACTTGAATAGAGACTAATTTCTCAAGGATCTTGCTAAGGACTGATAGTATAGCAACTGGTCTGTAGTTGGTCGTGTCATTTTGCTGCCTTTTTAAACAGGGAGTAATTCTAGCAGCCTCAGATTTCAGGGACAGAGCCATTGAGAGGGATAGGGTGAAGATTCTAGCTATAGGTCCAGATATGAGGTGAGCAGCCATCTTTAATAGACGGGGTTCCATTCCATCAGAGCGGGCTGGTATTGTCAGAGATAGCCTTGAGCAGCTTGAAAACTTGATGCCTGGTGACTGCTTTGAAGTAGAATGGTTTAGATGAGGTAGGTGAATCGCCAGGAATGTTGAGTTCAGTTGTGTAGCAGGAGATTGAAGGGAAGCTGTGTAGGCAGATAGGTCAGAAAAACTGCTGGTTAAACGCTGCTTTTCAATAGTGAAGGAGTCATTACAGTGGACACCTTGCAGGACCATTTCTGAGGGGTGACAGCTTGTGAGATCCTAAAAAGTTTTAATGTGGCTCCAAAATTTTCGAGGGTCGTTGAGGGGTTAGTCAGCAGGTTTTGACAGTATATGCTTTAGCCTGCCTGATGCGCCTTTGCAATCATTTCTATACTGCTTGTACAGGATAAGATCCAGGGGAGCCCAGATTTTTGTATTGTTTCCATTGCTTATCTCGGACTTTTAACTTACATAGGAGTTCTTTATTTAGCCATCTTGACTGCTGACCTCTGACTCTTCTTTTTACCTTTGGGAGGTGTTTCTTTGTACTTGCCAAACTTGGTGAGAAATATGTTAAGGGCAGTGTCAACATTGGAGGTGAAAACGTCAGTCCAGTCTATATCAGATATGTCAGATAAGAAAGCTTGTATTCGAGGGCAGCATAGTTCGTGAAGGTAATCAGTCGTGGTTGAGGAGCAGGCGGTGGGCAGGAGCGCCAGTGACAGAGCGTTGGTGAGTGATCTGTAAGTGAGTCAGCCAGGACGGTAGCTTTGGAAACATGATCCGGTCTATTTGTAAGGATCCAGTCCAGTAACAACCCTGACAGTGAAGACGTGGTTCTAGTGCAGATAGTTATAAGTTGGTGAAAATTGTGCTTCTGGATCAAAGATGCAAGGAGATTGTGATGTGGGCCCAGCCAGTTCAGGTTCAAGTCACCGAGGAGGAGTGCCTCTACGATGGCTGTTTGCCTCTATGATGGCTGTTTTGATTATTCCCCATTGTTCCTCCACTCCTCCTTCTTGCCCATTTGCTAGTGCTTTTCTAAGGCACTCTCTCATTTCCAAAGTCAGCTTCCTAAAGTCCAATACTCTTGTTTTTGTATGGCTTGACTCTATGGCTGTGTTTATTGTGAACCACACTGTTTGGTGGTCACTTGTTCCTAGATGGCTACCCACTTCTAAATCGAAACTTTCTCCTTCCCATTTGAGAGTACCAGGTCTAAGACTGCTCCCTCAGAGTGGGTTCCAACACTAGTTGTCTGAGGCATGCTCTTGAAGGGCATCAAGAATGACCCTGCTCTTGGATATGCCTGCAGCAACAGTTGACATCTGGCATATTCAGGTCCCCATCAACAATATCTCCCTTTTTCTGCCATTTTAAGGATGCCTTCTCATTTCTTGTCCATTTCCTCCCCTGAGATGGGGTCTGTACACAACCCCATGGGATTGTGGTGCCATTTCCTGTCTCAGGGTGACCCATAGTGACTCATCAACTTCCTGTTTACTCTTTAGTTCTGTTGCTTTTATCCCTTCCCTTATATAGAGAGCTACTCCTCCTCCTCTTTTACCCACTCTGTCCCTTCTGTAGACTGTGTCTCCTGGTATGTTGACTTCCCACTCATGGTTCTCTGTGTACCATGTTTCAGTGACTGCCACAATATCCAGGCATCCCTCTTCCATCAAGGCCACTAGTTCAGGGAGCTTGTTGCACAGACTGCGGGCATTGGTACTCATCACTTTCCATTTATTTTTTATGGCATTACCCCTTTTAGCCCCATCCCTATCCTTAACACCTTTTTCTGTATTTTTCCCTGTCCTGCCCCCTACTGACTTCTCTGCCTTGGTGTTTACCTCTCTAACTATTGCGCTTTGTGGGGGGAGGCTTAGATTTCCCTGCTCCTTTTCAGTGCCTCCCCCCTTTGCTAGTTTAAATGCTTGCCAATGAAGCATTTAAACCTGCCACCTAGGATCCTGGATCCCTCCCTGGACAGATGCAGACCATCACGCCAGTATAAGCCTGCATCCCTCCAGGTGGCTCCCCAGTCCCCAATGAAGCCAAAACTCTGAGCTCCACACCAGTTTTTCAACCATTCATTGAATCCCATGGTGTGGAATACCCTAGCATCATCCTTGCCATAGACAGGCAGCACCTCCGAGAAGGTTACTGTACATGCTACTTGTCTAAGGCCCCTTCCCAACTCCACAAACTCCTCTTGCACTGCTCTGATACCATTTACAGCCAGGTCATTTGTCCCTAGGTGGAGAATGACATCCAGCTCCCTCCCTCGTTCAGCTGCTCCCGCGATCCTGAGGATTTGCTTCCTGCCCCTCCAAGCTGTAGCACCAGGCAAGCACCTTACCTCCCTATCCCCTTCCTCTCCCACATCTACCCCTCTAATGATTGAGTCCCCCACCAGGAGTTGTTTCCTTCCCCTGTGGGGTCTTGTGCCACCCTCCTGTGGGTATCCTTTGTGGAGGTTCCCAGCATCCTCCAACCACTCTTTGCCAGAACAGCATATGAATTGTGGAGAGCTACAACTGGAGGGATGCACCTCTGTTCTACCACCCTCTCCCTGCCTGAGACCACCTTGGTCCAACCACTCCTCTTTCTTGGCAACCTCTGAGGTAACAGTGGTGGCTCTGGAGGTCCCTGGGTGGGGGAAGAAGTTTCACGAATCCTAGCCAGGTCAGCCTGGAGACGGGCAACTTCCTCCCTCAGACCAGAGAGGTGCCTGCAAACAGGGCAGCATCGCAGCCTCCAGAATGTCTCCCGGAACACTGCTGCCCCACAGCCATTGCACTGCACCACTCCCATCTTGACTTATTTTGTGTCCCCTCTCCTGTTGCTTTGTATGCTTATTGTCTCCTCCCTCTATGTATTTTTACACTTACTTTCCTACTGCCTATGTGCCCTTACAACTCTCACCCTTCCTGTTCTGGGACAGGAACTTTCTGTAGTCTTCAGTAGTGTCCTTCCTCCGTGCTTGGATTCAGACCTCCAGCAGCCGGGGGGTGGGGGTAAAGAGTTATTTTTTTTTTTTAGGTTCCTTCAAGGTTGCTGAAACTAATGTGTCTCAGTGATCCTTCCCTTCCTACTGCCAAACAGGAAGTTCCTGTTGTCAGTCAAATTCAGGGGCTATAAAACTAGAACTGGCTTTGGGTGGGAAGGAGGGCACTTAGTAAAAAAAATCTGTAGTTCTGGACTTCTTTGTCTTGCTCTGCAACCAGTTCTCTTCTGCCAGAAACAGCCGGAAGCTGCAATTGGAGACAGCTGCTTTCATACACCTAAACTGCTAAGCACACCCCCAATTAGATTCACTCTCTGCTCTCTGTAAATTAAGCTGATACTGTCCCTTCCTCAGAAAAAACTTTTTTTTACTTAAATGAGACCCCTTCTTCTAATAAAGTATCTGTTTGCTTAATCCAAACTGGTACTACTTCTGCTGAGACAGAAGTGATTAATTAGTAAAAATCTGTAGTTCTGGACTTCTGTTTCTTGCTCTGCACCAGTTCTCTTCTGCTAGAAACAGCCGCATTATCCTTGGCGCATCCTGTGCCCTCAGTGCCCTAGCTTTATAGTTTTCTCCTAGGCCACGTAATGCTTTGCTGGTCTACACCTCATCCAATATAATATTGTACTCTACTGTCTATCAGAGACCTGCCTAGCGCAGAACTCGCAGATAACAGTATGCTGACTGCCTTTGGTACCATTCTGTAAATTATGCTGCCTTGTTCTGTTCTCAGTGTCAAGCCTCACATTGCTATTTGTAAATTATTGTACACCACTGTGCCAAGCCACGTCTTTCTCACTTGTAATGACTGTACATAGACTGCTAATGTTGCTACGCCTACTCCAAATTTTTAAATTGTGACTTGTTGTTGTTTTAACTACTGGGTCCATTTTGTAAATGAGCCCTGCTCAATGGTGTTCCACCTGGCTAATAAAGATATTGATTGATTGGTTACAGACCCTCTTTTGTTACAGGATCAATTGCCTTAAGTTACTTTTTATCCAGTGAGGGTACTTCTTGGCCCTTTGCCCCTTGTTGCTTACATGGATGCAAACCTCTGTGGCTGCTTTAAGCACCCACATGTGCTCTGCATTATTAGCCTCATGCAGCTTCTCCAGACCCTTGGCAACCAGATCCCTAATTTTGGCAAAATCTGCCTTTCTGTAAGTTCTTGGTCCTGGTTGCTGAGGCAGAACTAGTCCTTCTTGTCACCAGGGGGAAGGTTACCCAGTTGTAGTTACTGCTTCCCACTAGTTGCCTGACATTCACATTGAATAGGTGGTCAAGGGTGTGGTAGCAGAAATGTTGCTTGAAAAAATGCAAGGTAATGCTTATAAGAACAAAAATGGTCTCCGTATGTTATTTGTTTAGTTTTTGGTTGCCAGGTACGTACATTAGAGAAAGTTTGCCTATTTTCAGGCACAACCAGGATGTTACATTCAGGACATCGGTACAATACAATACAGTGAAAAAAAATTGTTATGAAAGAGCTTGATATGAACACGTTACAGCAGCATGATCCAAGATGCAGAAATACAATTATACAACAGTTGCATGGAAATAAACATTATAAATTCATTGACCTTGATTTTAAGGAGGTCTATTACAGTGAGAGGCAGTAAACACATCAAATGAAGGCAACCCTGGCTACTAGCAGAACACGACTTTAATACATAACTGCCTATGGTAGGTATTATGGAAACTCTGGGCAGACTGACAGTTGCGTACATCAAGGGGAGTGGAGTTCCATAGCATAATGGCAAGATTCAAGAAAGCAGTGTTCCTTGTGATAGTTCTCATTTTGGGATCCGAAAGAGCCAGATCAGTAGATATGCACTTCGAGTTGGCAGAAGGAGGGAAGCAAGCCGGACCACTGGCACAGCAGTATGGCGTCTGTCTGTGACGCCGAAGTCCCAGGTTTGGGAATGGACCTGGGAAGTCAGAGGGCCGGTTGGGGGGGAGAAGGATTGAGTGTCCTAGGGATGGCTGTCCTTATCTGGAGGGGGCATCTGTGTGTCTGCCACAAGTTGGATCCATAGTGGAGGCTGGGGGTTTCATGGTGACTGGTGCCTGGACTCCCAAAGAGGCATGTCAGATACTGGTGTCATTGCATGCCACACTTCTTCAGGTAGCAGCACAAGAAAAATTGCGGCCACCATTGATGATGCCCGCTCCCCAACTCCGATCACCAGCTGCGGCACTCCCTAGTAGCTGACATATCCCATCTCCACCAGCTCTGGCCCAGCCTCATGCCCCACTCTGGGGGGCAAGCTAGGGAGGCAGTGTTGGTGATGCTCTTACCAGCAACCTTCTCCTGTTACCATGAAGGTTCGGGTCAGGTGCGGTGGCCCCACCCTGGGGGGCAATCTGGGGGTATCACTTGGAGAGGTAAGTCCATGAGGTGAAGAGGGGGTCTGGGAAAGACAGGGCTGAGCATATGGCAGTATGCAGTATAAAGCATACTAAATTAAAAAAAAGGGAAGCAAGGGTCCTAGGAAACTAGTTTATGGGTGACATTATATACACCAACAGACACAACTGAGCCTAGAGTAGAGGATGCAGTGATGTACAAGGCAGTTTGCAATTAGAACAAAACAACATGTATTATAGGACACATCCAATTTTTTTAATATGGCCTTTGTAGTAGATAAGTACACTAATACCACATATGTGAATCTGGGGAGTAATATACAATGGTCAATGACAAATATTGCATTTGGAGTAAGATTACGATTGACTTTATAAGATAATCCTGTTCTAGCACTAACAGATTAGCATATGCCTGTTACATGCAGGGAGAGGTCAAGGGACAGGTCCAAGGTCACTCTAAGGTAGCTGAATGATGGTATCATGACAAGATTATTTCCACTACCACAGGAGATCAAAAGTGGGGACAGACAGTTTCTTAATTTGGATGCTGTACCAAAGAGCATAACTTGAGTCTTAGCGGCATTCAGAAGTAATTTGTTTAGAGCCAGCCAGTTTTAAACCACGTAAAGGTCTGAGGAGAGATGACTATTAATAGTATCAACATTATTAGAACTTGGGAAGATAATAAGGTCATCTGCATAGAGGATCAGTGCGCTATGGGTCAGACAATGGTGGATATCATTAATATGCAACAAAAGAGGAAGGTCAAGAATCGACCCTTGTGGAACTCCAACAGAGGTTGCAGCTGGATCGAGAATGAAGGCCTGAACTTAGCTCTCTGATGCCTGTTACTCAGGTAGTTGTTAAACCAAGGGATGATAGTAAGAGAGATACAAGGTTGCTGAACTTAGTACAGAGCAGGGATTGATTAATGAGACTAAAGGCTTTAGTGAGATCAATTAAAACAGCACTGGTAAAGTTGCTCCTATCACAGCAGTGACAATATTATTAGGATGAGTGGGGTGGTAATAGAGAGACATCAGAGGAAAG
This sequence comes from Neoceratodus forsteri, assembly GCA_016271365.2. NCBI lineage: Eukaryota > Metazoa > Chordata > Ceratodontiformes > Ceratodontidae > Neoceratodus > Neoceratodus forsteri. The sequence goes on from CM057450.1 coordinate 741,879,219, forward strand.
GAGGCTTGGGGGTGTTAGTAATGGAGAACATTATGGCACTGGCTGCGTAGTAGTAACTACTGCGGGCAAGGCAAATCAGATGCTGGGGTGCATATCGAGAGAGGATCACTAGCAGGAGAGAGATAATACCGCCTATAGATCCCTGGTTCACCCTCATTGGAGTATTGTGTACTGTTTTGGAGCCGCTATGAGGAAGGACCGGGCAGGTTAGAGGTGGTGCAGAGATGAGCTCCCAAAATAATGCAGGGGTGACGAGTAGGTCCTACAAGAAGTGCTTGGAGGATCTAATCATGTACATGCTGGAGGACAGGGGAAAGAGGGGTGACATGATTGAGACATTCAAGTATGTCTGAAATAAACAAGGTAGACAGCAGAAAGCTGTTTACAGTGAGTGGGAACACAGGTACTGGGGTAGCTCCCTGACACTGGCAGTGGTGGGGGATGATGTAGGATGTCAGGAAGTACTTTTTTACAGAAAGAGTTGTGATGAACTGGAACAAGTCTACGGAGAAGGATATAGGGGCTGAAACAGTGGGAGGGTTCAAAAGGGGATGAGACTGGCACATGGGAACAGTGTGTGGGGGAGGAGGCAAGGAGGACTGATAAGGCACAATCCCAAAATGAGTCTGTGTTTCTATGAAATGATCTTATTCCCACCGATGAGAAAATAGTCAAGGGTGATTTTAAGTCTAGTCCATTATTGGACATCCTTTTATAGAAAGTAGTCCTTAAAAGTGAACAGGAACGTAAGCACAGCTCATCCATTAGTGCTAGCAAGACACCGTTGTATGCTCCGTAGATTGAAGTGCCCCAGGATCACCACTGCATCTGATTTGACTTCTTTTGTAATTTTCCTAATCATGTGTGCATCATGCTCTGCTGAACTGTTTGGGGCCTGTAGCACCCTCCAAGGTGACTCTTATGCCCCCATTTCCCCTAAATTAACTCAGACTATGTAGTACTGTTCCCCACTGATGTCCTCCTTGTCCTACAGAGACCACATCCCTTATGAAGACACCTGCCCCTTTTTCTTTTAGTCCCATCCTTTTAGAAAAGTTTGTAGCCCTCTATCCTAGTGTGCTAGCTATTCCCTCCTAACTGAGTCTCTGTGAGTGCCACTATGTTCTGGCCTACGAAGTGACTGGTAAGGGGCAGAGCTCCACGTTTCATTCAATGTTCCCTGAAAAAAAGGAAATAATGGCTCCAAATGCAGACGTATTTGTATTTGTAGTTGAGTTTATTTATTTGGAGATATTTGTACAGTATGGACTTGCCTATTTAGCTTGGAGACTTGGTTACAAAAAGGGCCTGCCCAAGACAGCTAATATTTACAACAATACATCAATACAGATTATAGTACACATTCCACAAAATGCATTTATGCAAGTCATTTTATGTCTCAGGTTTAAACATACTGTATACTGTATGTTTTCTGTTTGGAAGAGTTAGCAAGGCTGAGAGTTGCTCTAATACTGGTTTCTGTGGGAAGTTGAGTTATAGAATGTAGGGCTTGCATACAAAAACAATGTTTTGTCAATCGGTTCTAACTTTAAAGATGTATTGATTACCACTTATGCTGCTTCTAGTTTCTTGGGTGTTCTGCTAATGTTACTTCTTTGTCGGTGACTGGAACCCTTTTTATCAGGACTGAAAAGACTGTTACAGACTGATTCTCTCTTACAGAACACAGTCCGTAGTGCTGCCAGTTTTCATATCTCTTCAGACTCCTGAATGGTCACCTTGGTATGCTGCCACTACCCAGCTTGACTCTCGCTTAGAGTATCTTTAGGTCCCAGACCCACCAGAGCCCCTGATCACATAGTATATTGACCTTTCCCAAAAGGACAAAAGACCCTTCCCTTTTGTTAGAGCTAGGAACCCTTTTCTTTAGATATTGTAGCTTAGCAGTCTGTCTCTTTGGAAACAGATCACAGACTTGCCAGTAACCCCAGGTTATCTATACCTTAAAAACTCAGTCACAGCAAGTATAAAGTATGAACAAATAACGTAATACTCCGCAATATTTACATGTGGTACAGGATTAAACATACTAAAGACTGGGAAATTCAGGATACTGCAGAAATGAAAAAATATTTGAAAAGATGGAGATCACACAGAAGAACCTAACTGAAAGCTAACTAAATTTCTAAGCAGTAGAAGCTTATCCCCAACTAGGATCTTGTGAGTTATGGCAGACTAGAATACGTGATGTTACTAGTTCAATGTCCAATGCCACTGACTTTTATCAGAGAAACATGGTCAGAATATCCATTGTAGGTATCCCACTTGCTTACATCATCAGCCCTGCCTCTCTGACATCACACCCTGGACATTTCCTTTGAACTGTGAGGACCACTTCTTCCCCAGATTTGGTTTACACTGCTTATGTGTATTCAGGCTTGGTCCTATTATTATCATAGTCATCTGCACAGCTGGAAATGTCTTACTCTGCCTCAGCCCTGTTATATTCAAAAGATGTCATTTTTTTAATGGGGCTTTGTTATTCTAAAACAAAAGCCTTTAGATGAAAAGACTTCTGTTACTCAAGGTCACTTATTCTCCCAGCCAGCAAATCTGAAAGACTGTAATCTTACATCTTCCTGGACTTAGTCTTCACCATTTATTCATATTACTGGGTTACAAGCCATAGGTGCTGGGACCCTGCAGGAGCCAAAAATCTTCAGGATGGCTGGCGCTGAGGTAGGACCATGCATGTGCGGCACTACAAGACTGTCCCACACCTGTGTAGGCTATCTCGGTGTGAGCCCTCCAACTGCCTTAGTTCCTTTCTTCCTGCTGTCAAGTGCACTTCAGTGATGATGATGCTCACCCGTCAGGAGTCAAATCTTCACATCTATACGACAACAGCATCTAGTTGTTCAGCTTAGTTGATTTATTGTTTTCGGGTAAAAAAAATTAAAGTATTATTTTTTCTCTCAGCCCTGCTGATCGAAGTCAACCATGGATGGAGATGGTGACATTAGGGACTCTTTGTTAGAAGGCTGCTGTGGCAGTTGGGGTGTGTCCAGTCCACCGCCCTCTCTGGAGGAGGGGTCTGACAACTGACAGTCTGGTGTTCAGGAGGGGACAGCCCTCCTGTAAGCTAAAAGAAGCAGGCCCATTCCTGGTTCAGGTCAGGAACCTGTCACCACTCGGCCTAGAGTTCTTCCTCTTCCTGTCAGAAGAGGAAGAAACTGTACCACTCAAGGTCACCTTCTGGTATGTCTGCTAAGAGGTCTTCAGTGGTTGGAAGCAGTCAGCCATCTCCGGTGCAGTCCAGTTCTCTGGCAGCTTCCACTCATGATCGCCTTGATTCTTAGCACTGGAGCCCTTCTCTGTCCTTTTGTGGGGTTTCTGTGGGCAGTTTCACCACTGGGCTACTCTCTATGAAGCAGTGCATACATCGCCTGTCACAGTTGCCCCTTTCGGCAGATCCGGTTCCAGGTCCTTGGGTCTAGGAGTTTTGGAGCCCCAGTTGGGGCCTTTGGGGCAGGTTGAGTACTTGTGCCAGCAACAAATTTTTCCCCTTGGCCAGTGCCTGCGCTGCCAATGCACAGTTCCACGCCCCACCTCCTCTGTTTTCTCGCAGGAGCTGGCAGAGTACCATCCCTCTCCCTGCCTTTTCCAATATATTTGGTTTGGATCATTGGGTGGTGCCGTCTCATTTGGCATCATGTTCGATGCAGTGTGCAATGCCAACTCCCGTGGAGCCAGCATCAGGTTCGGCACCATGGCTTGCGGACGCTGGTCCCATGGTGCCGGATTCGGCATGGGGTCCTCAGTTCCGGTGTCTCCTGTTCTTTGCCCAGACCAGGCTGTGGCTTGGTAAGGGCAGTTCCCGCTCTCTGAAGGGAACATGGACCAGGATGAGTCTGATCCTGACCTTATAATTTCTGAAGAAGGTGACAAAGACTTGTTCTACAGTTTGGACTGTAAGCCCTCTTTTCTAGCAGAAATACCGTAGAGGACCTTTTTCCAGTCTCTTCTAAACATATGAGGGCAACTTATGCCTCCTGTTCCCCTCCACCTGAGACTTTGTCTGATGCTGTATGGGCTTGGCCTGCTCTTATTCATGCCATCTGTAAGACCATAGATAGGAAGTATGTCCCTCCAAGGAAAGGCACATTTTAGCCCTGAGATATGCTGGTGGTCCTTGCTGAAAATGATAAGGCTGTTCTTCCTCAGAAAGTGTCAATCATCCTATCAACAAAGAATCTCACAAGATAGATTCCATGGGGAAAAGGGCACTCACAGCTGCAACTCTGGGCATGTGCATTGCCAACTATCAATAGCATTTTCTTAATATGAATATGCCCTCTGGACTTTCCAAAGTCCATGTTGGAAGGTATCCTGAATCTGACTCTAAAATGGAGATTTTGCAGATTGTTACCTGGGGTATAGAATGTAATAGCCATCAGCAAAAGCCTCCATAGATGCATATGATCCAGCTTCCAGGGTGGCTGTGACTGGAATCTTTATCAGAAGAATTCCTGGCTTAGAACATTGGGGTTTCCCTCATGATCAGCAACAGGTAATGAATGTCCCATTTGATGGCACACATCTAGCCAACAGGTAGAACAAGCCCTTGAGGCCTCTCAGAAAACCAGGACTGCCATGAAACCAGCCAGGTTGGTTCCTTCTGCCTCGGAGGCAGGAACTGTCAGTTTTTCATGACAGGCAGCCCTTTTGAGAAAGAGGCCGAGGCCCCAAACAGGAACCAGTCTCCTCAGCTGCAAAAGGGAATTCAGCAGAAGGCACAAGGCCCAAAGCGCCCAGTGCCACCCTCTGAAAGTCTGGCCTGGTCTCACCTTAGCTGCCCAGGGTGGACTTTTCCAAGCCAGTGGGAGGTCATCTGCCACAATTTTACAATCAATGGATGTCTACCACAATGGACAAGTGGGTCCTCCAAATTGTCTGGGAGGGTATGCTGTCAGTTTTCAGAGATTCAATCAGTCCTTCCACCCAAACAAACAACTTGTCAGCTGCTCAGTCAGATCTTCTCACTTCAGAAATACAGGACCTTCTCAAAAACAGAGCAGGTGGAAGTAATTCCCTGGACAGGCGGAACATGGGTTTCCACTCCAATTACTTTCTGGTTACAAAAAAGACAAACGGAATGTGCCCCATTCTCAACCTTCAGAAAGCTAAACAAGTTCTTGTTCCATGAGAAGTTTAAGATGGTTTCCTTAGGGACACTTGTACCACTTCTTTGGTAGCATGACTGGCTGGCATACCTGGACATGCAGGATGCCTACCAGCACACTCTAGTACACCCAAATCACCACAAGTACCTTCGCTTTGTGGCCTTGGGTCAGCATTACCAGTTGAGAGTCCTGCCCTTTGGCCTCTCATCGGCATCTCACGTCTTTACCAAGTGTTTCACAGTTCTCGCTGTACACCTTTGAAAGCTCAGCTTTCAAGTCTTCCCCTACCTAGACGACTGGCTTTTGGCAAGTTCATCAAGGCAGGTCCTGCTAAACCTAGAGAAATCACAGCTTCAATGCGCTCAGCAGCTCCTCTTCATAAGAGCCCTCTTGGACACCACGAAGGCAAAGGTCTTTCTCCTGGAGGACAAAAGGAACAACATTCTCCAGATGGCTTGATTCATCAGGGAGAACAACCCAGTATGAGCTCATTCCATGCAGCAGATGTTAGGCCTCATGGCATCTTCTGTTTTCACAGTGCCTCTAGCTCAATTGCACATGAGGACCATCCAGTGGATGCTTAGCAAACAGTGGTTCCCAACAACACATCTGCAGTCTTACCCCATCAAAGTGATGGAACCTGTGCGGAAATCACTTGCATGGTGGATACAGGAGGACAACCTTCTCCAAGGTCTGCCTTTTGCACCCTCAGAATCTCAGATCACCATCAGTGCTTTTGGGCTATGCATCTTTATCTTTTAAACTGTTTGTCCCTGAGAGACTTCTGTCAAAGATTTCAGGGATGCTCAGCTGGGACTCCTGTGAATAGAGCAGATCACAGCTAGTGGCCAGCAGTGCCAGGACAGCCCCAGTCAGGGTTTTTCTTCAGTGACAGAGCCTGCTTGCCTTGCAGTTTCAGAGCAAGAATGAGAGACAGCCATTAGCTGCAGAAAGCTGGGCAGCTTGCATCTGACAGGGTAAGTGCACATTGCTATGTAAGTGCCTTGCACTCTGCCAGCTAAGTAGAGCCAGCATACAGTAGAAGTTCCCATGTGGAGTGAAGGAGAAAGTACTCTTCAAAGGGTGAAAAGGAGAAAGTCTCTTCTCAGGAAGAAGAGATTCCAAAGGTTGTGATTCTTGCCAAATTGCCTACACCTGTAGTCACCTGAAAAGTATTGTGGGAACACCACACCTATTACACAGTAGAACCTAATCAAATTCCCAGCTGAGTGTTTGGAAGGGTGCGGATACATTAGTCCCATGGGTGTGTGATATTTTTAATAAGTCTGTGATCTGTGACCTAATTCCATTACAATGGAAGGAGGCTAAAATAATCCTCACCCCCAAGGTAGGATCCCCAGCATAGATAAGGAAGGAGTTCAGTCCTATTTTGCTAACTTGCGTAATTGCTAGTTATGCAAAAACTGTATCTACAGTGAATAATGTCTCACATAGAGTGCAAGACTGACCCAAAACACTTTGGTTCCCTTAAGGGGTGTTCTACCACCATTGCAGCTATAAAGCTCCTTGAGATCCTTATGAGAGCCTGGGATACAGGTGACCATGCTAGGGTGGTGTCTCATTAGATGGGTACATGATTTCTGCAGGGGAGGACCTAATGGGTTGAGATAGGTGGAGTAAAATCAAGTAGAGACAAAATAAATGGCAGTGTTTACTAAGGAATGAAATTGAGTCTCCTCTTGTTTTTGCTGATGATTATTGACCTATACTGTTGGCCTTTGTGTCAAATATGTTAATGACATGACTGTCATTCTCTTCGATACCTGCATGCCACACGTTCTCTGTTCGGAGTATAGCTGCAGTCAAAGAAGTGGAATTTCTTCAGTGCAGCGTTCTCAGTTTCACCATGGTTTTTCACCTGTTATTGTCAGATGCAAGAAGTGCCACAGTGCCCAGAAGATCATCGATGAAGACTATCCGATGTTTGTGCCCATGCTTCAAAGTTACAATACTAGATCATTTAGATGGTTTTGCTGGGCGGCTGCAGTGTTCTGGGTCACCTGTGTGTCTTCATTGCCCTTCAGTTCCCACCACAGGTGGGTTCCCTCTGATTGGGCCTCCCCATCAGCGTCTTTCTACCTAAAAGGTAAAACAGAGGCTTTGGATCAGTTGTCTTCTGCTCTGTCAATGACCGGGAGCCTTTCTTTCACCTGTTCATTGATGATTTCCTCATCGACAGCCTCTTAAACTGTGGTCTCTGCTCTGGCAGATGCTCTGCTGTGTCGTCTTCTGCTCCATTGACAACCTCCAGCATTTCTTCCACCTGTTTGTCCACATTATCTTTGTCAGTGGCCTCTCAGGGTGTGATTTCTGCTTTGGCAGATGCTCCATGCTGTGTCATCTTCTGCTTCATTGACGACATCCAGCCTACTTCCATCTGTTCGTCAATGGGGTCATCGCCAACGGCCTCTCAGGGTGGGCGTTTTCTGCTTCAGCAATGACTGCTACCTGTGTCATCTTCTACACCATCAGTGACCTTCAAGCCTTTCTTACATCTGTTTCATCAAGTCCTTCATCGACGGTTTCTCCAGATGTCATTTTTTAACTAAAACCAGCAGCTGTTTTGGGCTGGGTCGTTTTCTGCTCCGTCGACAACCTCTGGCTTCCCCCCCTTTGTTGGTGCTTCACTCATCTCTGACCTCTTGGATTGTGTTTTCTGCTATGGTGGCTACTTCAGTTGTTGTCATCTTCTACTCCATCGATGACCCACAGGCCCCCCGTCCGTCCGTCAATGCCGGCCTTTCGGGGTATGTTTTTCTGCTCTAGTAGCTGTTTGGGCTCTGTTATCCTCCTTTCCGTTGATGACCTAGCATCGTTTCTCTATCTGTTCATCGATGTGATCCTTGTCGATAGGCTCTTTTTTTTTTTTTTTTTAGTATAGCTATTTGGTCCCCATTGCCTCCTCCTGCCAACTGGTGACGGGGATACATAGGTATTTTACTTGGTTTTCTCCCCTGACCCCCTGAGGCCACAGCACAGAGCTGTGTAAGCATGTGAGGCACTGCACACCCATGGCACCAGCTCAGCCCTTCCACTGCCTGTAATTTTTATGCCCTCTCCACCTATGCTACACACTGACCTCCACCCGTGGGAGCGCAGACCACGGGGCACCAACCCACCCTTCGGGAGAGGAGGTTGCCCATCAGCATGCTTGATCCTGCTCTGCCCTCCCCCTCCCACACTGGCATGGCAATGACCTGAGGTTGTTCCCGAACTCGGGTCGCTGGCATAGTGCGAGGTGTGGCATCCAGCGCCTCAACTCTCAGTGCCACTGGGCCATCGACGACCTCTTTTGAGTATGTTTAAGCTCTACCTGCTGCTGCAGCCAAGGTTCTATTGTTGCCCTGATGGTCGACTTCAAGCCTTTCTCCATTTTTTGCCAAAGGTATCATTGTTGGCTTCCTTGCAGAGTGGCTTTTATCTAAACTTTCTCTGCAGCCAGCAAATGACCATATCCTTCTCTGCTCAGTCGATGACTCTGTGCCTTTCCTTTGATTGCCAGGATCCTTGACGGTGCCTTCTCTGCCTGTGACACATTCTGCAACCCTTTACTGCTGCCCTTTCTGTCACTGGGACATATCAGTCCCTTCTGAGTAGTCACTCATCCTGTACACGTGGTATGGGTGGCTGTGTTCGAACTCTCTGAGAACAGTCTCATTGCCACCACTGAAGGGCCTTTCTTAGTTGGCCCAGTTGGTTTCCCATCCTATAAAACTTGTAGCTCTGTTTCTACACTGGAAAGGGTCACATACTCTCCCTACAAGGGTTGATTCTTCCACCCTGTTTTGGATTCATTTGAGTACAATGGTTACGTATTCCCAAAAGGGTCCCCTTTTATGACCTAAAATGGAAGAGCATCCATATTTGCTAGAATGTGAAATCTGATCAGGACTGAGTGGGTGACATCCTCCCTCTCTCTCGTCCTCGGGGGCTGGGGTACTTGTTCAGTATTTTTCAAGTTCACCTCCGGCTAATCCGCATTTCTCTTGTTGGCTCTCCGGCTGCACCCACAAGTACCCTGTACACTTCCTGGAGGCAGTACTAGACTTCTGCACACAAGTGTTTTCTTATCTCTTTGGCTAGTGGCCGACTGTCAAGCCTTCTAATGCCAATCATGGCCAATTTTTCTTTCTTCTTCGGAAAACATAAACTACATATGAATCCTGGAAGCTTCTTGCTATGGGCCAACCAATAATGGTGCCTTTCACAATATCACAAAACATTCTAACCAAATGGATCACCTTCTCTGCTCCTATGAGGGGTCATGTCCAGCTCTGGTTCACCTCTGCTGGGGGTCGTGTTCACTACGTTCCCCTCTGTATGGGTGTAAACCACCAATCTTTCACGTGTGGCTAGACTGCATGGGATCTCCAGTCTGGGCTTCCATTGCCGGACTATGTCTTGGTCACCATCCCAGGTTCAGGATGTCCAGATTTGCAATCCAGTGGTATACTATTCTTTTATACCTGCACCTTTTCTGGGTGTCAGGCATGTGTTTTGACCTAGAGACATTTATCCTTCTTTGGCTAATGCTTTAAATTCGGGTACACCTTATTTCAGCCTAATATAAGCTTCCAGACCCTCTTCCTTGGTTCTCCTATTGGGACCCCTGCCACCAGTCCCATTGCCAAAGTATGACAATGCCTCCATATGGGCTTCATTTGAAATCACCCATGGACCCCTTTTGGATTTGCGGGTTGTGCCACACGCTTTTGTTCCTAAAGGGTCTCTTGCCTTCACAATGGGCCCCGCCCTTGATCAGTATCTATACTTCTGTATCCTGACACCTGACTTTCAGGTATTCACATAATACTTTGCTGTGGTGATGCCTGCCCTAAGGTCTGCAGGCCTCTCCCTCTGTCATTAATTAGACGACTGGCTTTTCCGGACCTCATCACTGTAATAGTTTACATTTTCCTATCCAATCTACTCTATTGCCCCTTTTTTTTTCAGTCGGGCCATGCTGGATACCTCAATGGCCATAACCTTTTTCCCAAGCAGTTGGGTGTACTCTGCTGCTCACTCCATGTCCGTCTTTCTGGTCATGGTTGGGTTTCTGCCAGACATACCCTGTGATTTCTGGGACACATTAAGGTGGCCATTCCTACTATGCCTATATTAACAGGTGAATTTTACAGTGGTCCGAAGGTTGCAATGTGGTCCTGCCTCAACTTAAGTTTTGATACAGTACTCATGCTCTCCACCACACCCACTTTCCGGGTCCCTTGGCGGTGGCTATCTCTGGACTCCTGCCTCTGCTTTGTGGCCCATTTTTTTGGCTTCTTTCAAACCTTCCCACCCCATGCCCATGACTGCTTCTTCCAGAAAATCCACTACAGGTGCTCCAACCCCCAGGAATGGTGTCCTACTATTATGGGGCCTCCTTCTGCTGAGTGCTTTACAATTTCACCCACTCATGTCCTTTGTATTCTGTTCTCTGAACTGCCAGGAAGGGTTACTTTACTCCCAACACTGGGTACAGTGGAGCACTCTGTATTTGCTCCTGGGCAATTCATCTAGGGATAAGCTTTACTAAGTTCAGATCCTGTCCCCCGTTCTTACCCTTGGGGGCCACCTTTGGCCACTCTTGGGTTCAGTTTCATTAATGGTACATCCTTTGACAGGTAGTCAATGACATCTTCCCTTCATGGGGTCCCTTCTGGCTTGTCCTCTTCCCCTCTTTGAAGGGCACCTTCCTACCTCATTGCTCAAGCAAATATTCTAGTAATATGAGGCTGTAAACCTTAATGGACTGTCATATTTCTTATGCCTGTCCTTTTTCCCTCTCATACAGAGGATTCTATTCAAACTTATCAGAGATCACACTTTTGTGGTTCTCCTTGAGTCTCAAGATCTGAGCCCAGTAGGATGACTTCCACTACCATATTTTATTGTCCTGGATCCTCTTCTCCTTTCCGTTTGTGACCTGCCCTTCTCACTCAGGTCCAGGGATTCTGCTCTGTCCCACTCTTCCACAAAACACTTCATCTCCAGGACTGGCCCCTGCGGTCATGGTCCTTTCCATGTCTCCCCCCCCCCCCCTTTCATTAGGGTGATTTTTTTTTTTTGTAGACTCTATTCTCTCTCTGCAGCTAGGGGGACTCATCCCTATCAGCCAGTTACGCAGTCGTTCAACTGATCCATGGAGCCAGCCTCCACCGCAGCCACCAAGCCGAAGAGGACCATGGCCTCCCCCGGCAGGCAGAGGACTGGGAGAGGAAACTGCATCACCTGGAGCCCTCACCCCAGCTGTTGGGCTTTGTTTGACCCCTGAACAAGGTCATCTGTTGGTAGCTTCATGTTGCTGCAGGGAGGGGTTTCATGCTGTAGTTCCCCAGGGATTGGATGTGCAATGATGACCAGCATGAATGTGCACACACCCATGTGCACACACAGGTCATCCATCGATCCCTAACCCCAAGTTCAGGCTCACTGAGCACTGCTTCTTCCAGTCTCCACTGGGAGCTGCTAGTGCAGTGAGCTAAGCCCTTAACCCACCCCAGGAGAGGAGAGCAGTCCTCTGGATGCTCAGTCCTCTCCTTCCCCAGCCGACCTCTGGTGACCCGAGTCCATTCCTGAACCCGGATCAGTGCCTCAACCCTCAGCACCACTGGGACGGCTCCTCATTAGGGTCATATTAAGGAGCAACTTGTGGTCCTTCCATCAGGATGTCCTATCCCAGGAAGTGGACATGTTTTCCTACAAGGGCCGTGAATCACTGATTGACACATACCCGCCTCACTGCCTCCTAGTTTATGCACTCTATCAGAATGAGTGCCTCATACTCTCCGTTACAAGTTTTCTTGTCTGGCATTCTCTCCTTTTCAAATAAACCCATAAACTAGGTGACAAACTCTTGCATACATCGATTAGTAGGTACCCATCTTATGAGGTATCCTCCTCCTTGACTCCTGTTTGGTACCATATGTCCCACTGTGGTTCCTACGCCTTTTTGGTTTTTGGGCTGAGATTACATCAGCTAGATGTGTATCAAACTTATGTTCTCTGGTCCCTGCCTAAAATGTTATAGAGCTAGGATGTTGTTCTGTTCCAATTCAGTGTCTTTCTCCCGTCCCCAAGGTCAGGCTTCAGTTTCAATCAAGAACTATTCAAGTAATATAAGTGCTTTGCTGAGCTCTACTTCCCCAGGAGATGTTTTGCTTCATTTGTTGGGTCTTCATAGCCCTTTGAGTTCCAACTTTTCTATATCTCCGTCCAATGCACACATTAACGTACCTATTGTTTCTTTTGCCCAAGGCGCTAAGAGCAATTCTATTTTTTGGCAGTACTTGTCCCCATGGTGGCTGGTCTGCTCTATGTTTTTTATGCAGGAGCGGCATGGCTACTACTGAAATTTGGTAAGTGGCATTATGGTCTATGGTTCATACCTTGACCATCCTTTACAGTTTAGACATTGCGTCCTACCAGTTTTGGTCTATCGGTCTTACAAGACCCGTTGTCCTTTGTCATTAGTGGATTCTCCTGCCACCATTTTGTTTGTCTCCCAACTGCTTGGGACTCATTCCTATATGTTATGACCTGCAAGAGATTTCCTTGAAGATAGTACAGTTGCATAAGAACTTATCATAACAGTAGATCTTCAAGAGAATCTCTTGCAGCAGGTCATGCTGCCCCTTCCTCCATCCCCCTTGCTTCCTGTTTCAGAAGGGTTACTTGCTCCTGCTTTTTTGCAATACAAAAGTATCTCAAGGGGCTCCCCGCTTCTCCTCTTTTCCCCTCAGCTGCTCGCCCATCTCATTTGTCTCATATATGGTTGCTGAGGTGGAAAAGAACTGAGGAGCTTATGGGACCGCCCCTTTTTATACCTGCCAGGACACAACACCTGGTGTTGTCAGGGGGTGGTACCAGGTCGACTGCTGAGAAATTATTCAGATGGAATGATGCCTGCAGCTGATATATTCTAATATGTTATGACCTGCAAGAGATTCTCTTGAAGATCTACTGTTATGGTATGTTCTTACACAACTGTACTTTCTTTGTATTTTTAAGCATGGGAAATTGGTTACTCCCTGTTAATCTAGCCCTGGGGGTGGGGTCATGAGACATGAGGTGTGTAGCCAGGTTTCTTATGCTTTTAGGATTAGATTAACATAAGTGGAAGGAGACATGGCTAGGAGCCAGTGAGAACATGCGCTTCTTTTCGTGTGCTGCAGACCATCACATTCAAACTTTGAAATGTGCAGTTTTGAGCTAACTTTGGCAAATTAAACCTCCTTCAGTCAACAGAGTCAGATTTACTTACCCTACTGTGCAAATTTGAAGAAAAACAGTAATGTGAATTCTGCGTCAGATGACACCACGGGAGACAAGCAGGGGCAAGAAGGGTAAGTCACATAATGGTTGAGGGCTGAGCAGCACAGGTGCTACAGCAAGTGGGACCAGGGAGCTGACATTGAGAATCCTCAGAGCAATAAAGGACTTGCAGGACTTTGTGGACAAAAAGAATCAATTAATTTATCACAAAGGTGACAAGGTGACACTGCTTGAAACTAAAGTGGAAAGATCTCTGAAGCACAACATGCTGTAACATCAGCCAACAAGTCTGCTTCTGCAGTTGCAGGGGTGCGTCAAGAGAACAAGCTGCTTTGGTTATGCCTTGAGCATTTAGAGAATGGGGCTTGGATGGAGAACTTGAGAATGCTTGGCGTACCGGATGAGCTTGAAGAGTCCAATTGTGTAACTTTTGTTATGGAGGTGCTGCAAAAAACCTTGGGACTTAAATGTTTCAAAAAAGCACTTTACAAGTCCACTGCTGAATCCTACGGGGGAAGGAGATTTGCTGTGTCCCTGCCTGGGATCCCCTCTTCCCCTGCATCACAGAACTGCCTCAGTGTGTTTGACTGTTGTGGGCCACAATTGGCAGAAGGTTAAGATTGCCCAGCAGCCAGACACAGTTTGGAACTTGTGGAGAACAATTGCCCACCTTCCTGTCCCCACCACCACGACTTTTAAATGCCCTTGGATCCTTCTAGAGATTGGGCAACGTGGAAAGAGAGGCAGAGCTTTGAGCAGGGGTGTGCAGGAGCAGAGACAAAAAACTTTATTCAGAGTCAATTAACTTTTCTTTTCAGGGGCATAAGTTTTTGTTCGTGACTTTGGTGGAAGTGATTGCTCCATAGTTGTGTCTAACCTTAGAGCAAGAGCTTGGTTAGAGGGCAGTATATGTTTGAATATCATTTTTTGTAGTAGTTTAGATAATTCTTAATGTACAGAAGAGCAAGAGCCTGGTCAGAGGGCAGTATATGTTTAAATATCTTTTTTTGTAGCATTTTAGAAAATTTGTGAAGTACAAAAGAGCAAGAGCCTGGTTAGAAGCATGAATAATCTGATTACTGGAGGGACATTATAAAGGAAAATTGGGGTAAACATATACAGAGCTGATACATAAATGGAGTTGAAAAATTGATTGATTGAAGGGGCATTGATAAGGTAAATGGAGGCAGGCAATTTTTAATCAGGGTAGGAAATATTAAACTCTGATTTTGCCAGAAATAGTACTTGTAGAGATAGTAAGAATAGAGGGTTGGGGCAAGCAAGTTGAAGTTTAAATTACATATATAGGACAGGGCAGAGTAGAGTATGAGTAGCTGGTATATTAAGCTAATAGGCGTGGGAGGGTTTAATATGCATTTTAAGGGGAGCTATAGGGGTGAGGGTCAGATAGGGGTCTTGGTAGCCTGGGAAGGATGGAGGGATGCATGGCAGGAGTCACGGAGGGTGAGAGCCGAATCAAGGAGAATAGTGGAGTGTAATGGATACAGTGCTGCAGTTTATATATAGACACTCTGAAGAATGGGGTTTTGCCTGATATGTAACAGACTGTCACAATTAGAGGCAGAAGTTATCAGACTGAGGGGAAAGATAAAAAGTTGGTACATGAGGAGTATGGGGCAGGAGAGTCAGCTGTGGGGCTAGCAGCAGATCAAGAAAGGAGCATCAAGTGATTGTGGGATACAAGGGGTCTATTTCCAGGGCAGGAAATGGTCCAAGTTATTTGAGAAGTAAAGGAGGAAGGCAAGTGGAGGAGAAGGCAAGGGGGAAGGGCAGGGAGGGAGAAAAGAGGGAAGAAACAAGAAAGGGGAACAGGACAGAGGAGAAAAAGAAGGGGAAGAGCAATGTGACAATGGGTTGCGCATATGTCAATGGAGATGGTAACCTGAGAAATAGGTATACACCCTTAAGGAAGTTGAGGGATTCAGGAGAGCAAGAGGAGGAAGGGGCCAACAAAGATAGTAATGGAGAAGGGAGGAGAGGTGAGGGGCTGGTAAGGAACAGTGAGGGGGCATTGGGAATAGGGAACCCAGAAGAGGCTATGGATGGGGGTGCAAGGGGACACGGATAAGCAGGAGGCATGGCCATAGAAGGGAAGACATCAAATGGGATGGATGGAGGTGCATCTAGGAGCAGTGGACAATGAGGGGTTATAGGGGAGAGGGATAATAACAGGTAAACAAGCAGGGCAGAACAGGACAGGAAGCAGCCAAGTAGAGAATCCATAGAATGCAAGGGGACTAGGGAAAGTAAAGTCCTTATTTTGGGGGACTCCATAGTTAGGGGAATCAAATGGGTGGTGGTGGGGTTGGAGCTATTTGGGCTGAGTGCATGCCAGGTATGACAGCGCTCAAGGCCTTTATGCGTAATGCACACCTTGGCCATGAAACTTGAGGGGGTCACCCACATTGTGGTGCATCTGGGCACAAATGATCTAGTGGACAACAGCGTGATGGAGGTGCAGGCTAGATTCAGGGAGCTGTTTAGGATCTGTCAAGTGGAGGGTAAAACTGTCTCTTTTTCTGAAGTTCTGCCAGTACCAAAAGCCAGTGTGGATAGGCAGGGCATAATTGAGGAGTTAAATTTGTGGCTGAGGGAGTGAAGTAAGGAAAAGGCGGTCGGACTGGTGGGGGATTGGGGTAGGACATGGAATAATGAGGAACTTTATGTTCCTGACAGGTTGCATTTAAGTAAGGGGGGGCACAAGGGTCCTGAAGGATAAATTAGATAGCTACATAAGGAAGGGTTTACATTTAAACTGAGCGGGGGGGGGGTGCAGCAGGAAATAACCTAGCTAGTACTCCCCCCATGAAATGGGGCAGGTAGGGCAGCAAGGATTAGCAAGGATAAAGGGGGTTTATGGTGGAAAGGACTATCAACAAATGCCAGGAGTTTAGGAAATAAAATGGTGGACCTGGAGGCCATTATGGTGGAAGAGGGTCTAGACATTGTGACTATAACAGAGTCCTGGTGGCCAGAGCACCAGTCTTGGGAAGTAGATGTCCCAGGGTACAGGCTTTTCAGAAGGGACAGGCCTGGTAGGAAGGGGGGGTTATGTGGCATTGTACATCAAAGAAGAAAGGGTGATGGAAGGGCAGGAGGTACGGGGGAGGCAGAGGTCTTGTGGATTACATTGAAAAATTGGTCTGGGGCATCATGAAGACTGGGTGTGATTTACAGGCCTCCTACACAGGTGGAGGAAGGGAACAGGCAGATGGTACAAGAGGTACAATGAATGGCACTCAGGGAGGAGATCCCACTACTGGGGGACCTTAACCTCCCTGATGTGGACTGGGTGATCCCAATGGCAGCATCTGCAAGAAGTGGAGAGGTGCTTGGAGCACTCCAGGGAGCTTTCCTACAACAGCTGGTGAGGGAGCCCACTGGGGGGGGTAACATACTGGACATGGTCCTCACCATCAGGGATAGTGTGGAAGAAGTGGAGGTAGGAGACTGCCTTGATATGAGCAACCACAATACAGTGAGTTTCAGGATCAAAACAGGTAAGGAAACAAATTAAACCAACATGAAGGATCTGGACTTCTGGCGAGCAGACTTTGCAAGAATGAGGGATATTTTAACATAGAAACATAGAAACATAGACTTTGATGGCAGATAAGGACCGCAAGGCCCATCTAGTCTGCCCATTTCCCTACCTACAGGACAGGCCGCAGATCCTAGTTAACCAACAGCCTATTTCTTCCTACCCCCCACAAGAATTGCCTTATGTCTGTCCCATGCATTCTTGAATTCTCCCACAGTTTTAGACCCCACAACCTCCTCAGGAAGGCTGTTCCATGCATCCACTACCCTCTCTGTGAAATAATACTTCCTCACATTGCCCCTGAATCGCCCTCCTTCTATCTTTAAATTGTGTCCCCTTGTTCTTGCAAGTCTCTTTTTCTGAAAGATGCTACCCTCTTGGACTTTGTTGATTCCACTGAGGTACTTAAAAGTTTCTATCATGTCCCCCCTCTCCCTTCTTTCCTCAAGGGTATACATATTTAGCTCCTTTAGTCTCTCCTCATACGGCTTCTCTTGCAGACCCTGCACCATTTTAGTTGCCCTCCTCTGGACTGCCTCTATCCTGTCTATGTCCTTGCGGAGATGGGGTCTCCAGAACTGGACACATTACTCCAGATGGGGTCTCACCAACTGTCTGTACAGAGGGATAACAACTTCCTGTTTTCTGCTGATGATGCCTCTCACTATACATCCCAGTATACCCCCAGCCCTCCCTACTGCCTTCTCACATTGCTTGCTAACCTTAAGGTCATCTGATATGATTACCCCCAGGTCCCTTCTTTTTTGTTGTTGTTACTACCTCCCCACCCATTGTGTATTCTTCCCTGGGTTCTTGTTTCCCAGGTGCATTATTTGCACTTCTTTGCATTGAATCCTAGCTGCATACTTCTGACCATTCCTCCAACCTTGCCAAGTCCTTTTCATCCTTTCCACGCCTCCTTGTGTATCAACCCTGTTGCAGATCTTTGTGTCATCTGCAAAAGGCATACTTTCCTTCCAGTCCCTCTGCAATGTCACTGATGAAGACATTAAAAAGGACTGGACCCAATACTGAACCCTGCGGTACCCCACTAGTAACCCCTCTTTCTTCAGAGTGGACTCCATTTACAATTACCTTCTGTGTCCTGTTGTCCACCAATGTTTTACCCAGGCTACCACCCTGGGACCCACTCCCAGGCTGGTTAATTTGACTATTAATCTTTTGTGTGGGACTGTGTCAAATGCCTTGCTAAAGTCTAGGTAGGCCATGTCCACAGCCCCTCCCTGGTCTACTACTTTGGTCACCCAGTCAAAGAAATCTATTAGATTCATCTGACATGACCTTCCCGCTGTGAACCCATGCTGCCTTGGGTCCTGTGCTCCACTGGCCTCTAGGTACTCAACTATTCTTTCCTTCAGAAGTGACTCCATCACTTTCCCTACCACAGAGGTCAGACTGACAGGTCTGTAGTTTCCTGCCTCTGTCTTGGTCCCACTTTTGTTGCAGGGAATCACATCTGCCTTCCTCCAGTCCTCGGGTACCACACCATCCTCCCATGATTTATTAAAAAGGGAGGAAATGGAACATTGGGAGCTAATAGGGGATGTTGAGGAATTATGGAAATGCATTAAGGGGAGGATACTGAAAGCCACTGAGCTCTGCATCAAGAGGGTAGAAAAAAACCAAAGAAGGAGGCCACTCTGGTTTACCAGGGAGGTGTGGTGGTAATTAGGGGAAGAAGGATGGCTTTCAGAACATAAGACGACCCAGAGGAGGGAGGACAGGAAGATTTATAGAGAGAAGTTAAGGGTGGCAGGGCAAAAGATCAGAAGGGCAAAAGTGGATATGGAATGAATTCCTAGGCAGGCGAAAAGGGGAGATAAAACTTTTTTTAGGTATGTGAGGGGAAAAGAGGAAGACCAGGCAGGGGATAGTGAGGGGGGAGCACTGGTGGAGGGAGACTTTGAGAAGGCAGAGGTGCTGAATGGTTACTCAGTCTTTACCGTGGAAGGGGAGGGGAAGGGACCTGAGGTAAAGAAGAGAGGAAGGGATGACAAAAGAGTGGATCCTAGCCCATTCAGCGAGGACAGGGTAAAAGAAGAACTGGCAAGGTTGAAGGTAAACAAGGCAATAGGCTGGATGGCTTACACCCTAGGGTACTCCGTGAACTGAGTGAGGAGCTTGCAGCACCTCTGGAGAGGCTGTTTAACTTGCCCCTGGATATTGGATGGGTGCCAAGTGACTGGAAGATGGTGGAAGTGGTGCCACTGCATAAGGGGGGCAGTAGGGAGGAGATGGGAAACTATCGACCGATCAGCCTCACCTTGGTGGTGGGGAAGGTGATGGAAGTGCTATTAAAGGAAAGAGTGGTAAACTACCTGATAGACAGTGGACTATTGGATGATAGGCAGCGGCAGCATGGCTTCACAACTGGTAGGTCATGTCAGACGACCCTAATAAAGTTCTTTGATTGGGTGACAAATGTGGTTGATTAAGGCGGGGCAGTGGATGTGGCCTATCTGGACTTCAGGAAGGTCTTTGACTCCATCCCTCACAGAAGGCTGCTAAATAAGCTGGAAAGGTTAGGGATGGGACAGAAAATAACTAGATGGGTGGAAAACTGGTTAAAGGACGGAAGCTAGAGGGTGGTGCTAAATGGGGTACATTCCAGGGAGATGGGGGTGATGAGTGGGGTGCCCCAGGGGTCGGTACTGGGACCCCTTCTTTTCAATATCTATATCAGGGAAGGGTGTGCCTATTGGCAGACGATATGAAGATCTGCAATAGGGTGGACACCCCAGGAGGGGGGGAGGCCATGAGAGAGGACCTGAGGATTCTGGAAGGGTTGTCAGAAACTTGGCAGCTGAAATTTAATGCCAAAAATATGCAGTGGTCCACATGGCATGTAAAAACCTGCAAGCAACTTACACTTGGGGTTGGGGGAGTAATTAAGCCAACAGAGCAGGAGAGGGATCACATGGGATTGAGAGGGTGCAGAGATGGGCAACCAAGATGGTGCACAGTATGCAGGGGAAGCTATATGAGGAGAGGTGAAGGGAACTGGATCTGTACCCATTGGAGACTAAAAGGGAGGGGGGGACATGATAGAGACATTTAAGTATGTGAAGGTCAATAAGGTGAGGGAGGGGAGCTTAGTTAAAAGATAGGTGGGGGTTAAAACTAGAGGGCATAGTCTAAGATTAGAAGGAGGAAGATTTAGAGGCAATGTGAGGGGGTGTTTCTTCCCGGAGAGGGTGGTGGAGGCCTGGAATGGACTACTGGAGGAAGTAATGGGGGCTGAAATGGTGGCAGGATTCAAGAGAGCATCGGATAGACATAAGGGGTTGGAAAGCAGGGGGAAGGGGAAGGGGAAGTCCCATGACACAGGTGATGAGTGGGGATGGTGGTGGAAAGGGGCCAACTTGATGGGCCAGAGGGTCCTTTCCTGCGATAAGATTTCTATGATTTCTTAAGCAATTCTAACAGCTGTTCATATAACTGACTTCAAATGCTCTGTCTCGTTTGCTCCCACTGTTATTTTTTTACACTGACTTCAAACTCCGTAGTATTCTCATTTGTCTCTTATATGTCCCCTACCTCTGAATTGTCCTGGCTGAACAATTTTATTTACAATGTCTCCTCTTGATTGTATCATCATTGTAATTTGTACTTACAGAATCTGACAATGCTCAATGTGTTATGCTGACTTGTACTTACCTCATCATTCCTGTAAACTATCATTTCAAACAACATGAATTCTTGTTGTATTTTGACATATTGCAGTGATTCCCAACCTTTGAACTGCCCTGGAGAACAGTGAGTTAACTTTCTATGCAGGGCATAGAATGCTGAGCTCGAGCTCGGTTGAAGTCTCTGTCTGGAGTGTTTCAAACTCAAACTGTCAGATTCTTTACTTTGACTCATTGAACGGTCGCTCTGGAGATTTCTCCTTCAGCTCGGTTCGAAAGTCGGTTAAAGTTTCAGTTTTCGTCGTTTTTTTAAACCAAAAAAGTTATCTGCATAGTCAGTTCAGTCTCTCTCTGTGGTGCTGTGAGTACTAGATAGGAATTGTTCTGTTTTTCTGTGTGGAACTTGTAAAAGTGCGGCTCGGTTCGGCTGAACCAGCCATTTGATAGTGAAATGTTGTGTTTTTACTTAGTGTGTGGTTACTGGTTCTTCTCGGTTCTAAAAAAAACGTGTTTTAGTACGTTTTTTTCCAATACCCGTGACATGGTTAGGAACCGATAAGGGAGTCTTGCCTGGCGGTTGCCATGAAAAGGGTAAGTTGGTTAGGATAGCCATGTCTGAGAAACCCAAGAAAAAAAATGGTCCCACTGGGTTTCAACACTGCAGTGAGTGTGGAGAGGTCTTTGCTAAGGCCGATCCCCACACCACCTGTGTTTATTGTCTGGGGTTTGACCACCTCGATTCAGACTGCCAAATATGTAAAAACTTTCCCAAATCTACCCTTGAGAAGAGATTAGGTAGACTGAGGGAAAAGGAGGCCGAGAAGTCCGCTGACCCAGATGGCCAGCCTGGTTCGGTTCCGACCGAACCAGAAGGAGTGCCCTCTGACCAGGGCGATACTTCTTTGGGCAAAAGGAGAGCCGATTCTGAGGGATCGGTTCTGACAAAAAGAAAACACAAAGACAAATCGGCCAGTTCAGATCCAGAGGTTCATGTTCCGACCGCTGAAGAGATAGCCAGAGCAATTCAGATTGTGGAATTGCTCCGACCGGTTCCTACCGATCTGGCTCCTTCTGGTAGGGGTTCGGTTTGGTTGGTTGCCCCGGTTCATGATTATACCCTTGAAGATTTTTATGAACTGGAATTTGAAGAGGAAGGGGAATTTGAGGATGATGATGGTGAAAGTGAAGGTCTGGATGTGCCTGTGGAACTAGACATCTCCCCAGATAGACCTTCAGGTGTTTCCCCTCCCAGGCTTTCTGAGTCCCCTTCTCACTCTATGCTCTACAGAAAGGTGGCTGAAACCCTCCAGCTTCCTATGGAGGAGGCTGTGGAAGATCAAGAGGAGCCTGATTATGTAGAAAAGATGGACATCCCAGAGTCCAGGAGACTGTCTATTCCACTCCACAAATCCTTTGGGAAACGGACACAAAAAATCCTAAAGTCTCCTAACACTATACCTCCTGTGGATAGAAGAATGAACAAGAGGTATACACTTTCAGGCTCAGACATGGAGTTCTTATATCAGCAGTGCAGCCATGTTGGAGTAGTGCAGGCTGCTGCCTGTGACAAGGCAAATATTCCCTTGGCTTCACACCCCTCAGACAAGGACTCCAGGAAGATTGATGCCATGGCAAAGAAACAGTACATAGCATCTTCCTTAGGACTCAGGCAGGCAATTACATGGCCTATACAGCCAGGTACCAGAAGTCCAGGTGGGACACTGTACTGGCACTGGCTAAACAGGCCTCCCCAGCTAGCCAAGGAGGCGGAGGCGGTGGCTGCAGATGGGATTGAGGCATCTAAGGTTCAGTTTCATGCTGCTGTGGACTCTAATGATGTGTCATCAAGAGTCATGGCTACATCTGTGGCTCTTCAGAGGATGGCTTGGCTTAGATGTACTAGCCTCTCGCAGGACACCCAGGCTAAGGCCATGGATTTTCCTGTAGTGGGTAATTCTCTGTTTGGGAAGCAGACAGAGAATTACATAAAGAAAATGGATGAGTACAGGACCACTTACAGGAGTGCTCAGGCCAAGGAAAGGCAGGCAGCTCCTCAAAGGCAGCAGTCTAGGGGTAGGGGCAGGCCTTTTCAAAGGCCTTTTTACCAAGCACATGCCTCTTCTTCCTTTTCTCAGAGGGGGTTCTTCAGAGGGAGAGGTAGAAGGGGGATGAGCAGGGCTGCATCCACTCCTCAGCCTAAAGCTTATGCCAAGCAGACACCCTGATGGGCCTGCCCGGGTCAACTCTCCTATTCCAGTAGGGGGCAGGCTGGCTTACTTTGTCCAGGACTGGATGTCTATTACATCAGACAAGTGAGTCCTGGAAGTAGTAAGCCAGGGACTGGTTCTCAGCTTCAGAAAATTTCCAAAGATGAGACCCAGATCTTCTCCAACTGCAAATCTCTCAGAAACCCTTGCCCTAGAGGCAGAGGTTTCTTCTCTTCTAGCCTTAAGAGCCATAGAGAGAGTACCTACCCTACACTGGGGCAAAGGACTGTACTCTAGGTACTTCCTGACCCCAAAAAAGACAGGGGAGAGGCGACCCATCCTAGACCTAAGATATCTAAACAAACATCTTTTAAAACCAAAGTTCAAGATGGTAACTCTGGGAATAATCCTTCCCTCTCTAAGGCCAGGGGACTGGCTAGCCTCCCTGGACCTCAAAGATGCCTACTTTCACATTCCCATCAGGTGCTCCCACAGAAAGTACCTCAGGTTCAAGTTGCCCTCAGGCCACTATCAGTTCAAACAATGCCCTTTGGCCTTACCAGCCCCAAGGGTTTTCACAAAGTGCCTTGCAGTAGTGGTTGCCTTTCTAAGAAGGCAAAGATTTCCATTTTTCCATATCTGGACGATTGGCTAATAGTGGTCAGTTTCAGACCAAGTCAAGTCTCACCTGCAAGTGACCCAGCAAGTGCTCACTTCTCTAGGATTTCTTCTCAACCTTCCCAAGTCAGTTCTCGAACCAGTCCAGCTTCTTACCTTTATAGGGGCAGAACTGGACACAATCAGAGCAAGAGCCTTTCTTCCTCTAGAAAGGGCAAGGGTTCTTATGGAACTAGCCTCTTCTTTCAGCCTTCGGGTATCTCAACCAGCAAGGCATTTCCTCCAGCTCTTGGGCCACATGGTAGCTTCAACAGCAGTGGTCCAAGGGGCAAGATTCCAGATGAGGGATATTCAGTTCCACCTGACAGCTTTTTGGTCTCAGAGGAAAGATTCCCTTACCAAACTGATCCCATTGACTCTGACCTTGATCCAAGCCCTCCAATGGTGGCAGGATCAGGACAATTTAAGACAAGGTTTTCCTTTTGTTACTCAGCCTTGTTCAGTGGTCCTTACCATGGATGCTTCTCTTTTGGGCTGGGGAGCCCATTTGGGGTCCCTCACTGCCAAGGGGCTGTGGTCCCCCAAGAATCCCTTCTCCATATCAGTCTCCTAGAGCTCAGAGCAGTTTTTCTGGCCCTAAAAGCTTTCTCTCAGTCAGTACAGAACAAGGTGGTTCAGGTCAGAATGGACACCACCACCACCATGTGGTACATCAACAAGCAGGGAGGCACTCGGTCCACAGCCTTGTGCACAGAAGCCATGAAGTTGTGGTCCCTGGCTTATTCCCTGCAAACCTCTCTGGTAGCAGTTCACCTTCCAGGGAAGGACAATATGCTAGCAAATGCACTGAGCAGGATCTCTCAGGGCCATCACGAATGGTCCCTGGACCCTCAGGTGTTGAAAGTGATTTTTTCAAGGTGAGGCACTCCAGAGACAGATCTCTTTGCAGCCCCAGACAATCATCAACTCCCTCTCTTTTGTTGCAGACCTCCAGTCTTGGGCTCAGTCCCCCTGGATGCCCTGATTCTGAATTGGGAAGGGAAGTTTCTGTATGCCTTTCCCTCCTTCCCACTCCTGCTCAAAGTTTTAGTCAAAATAAGGTCTCAACCCTGCAAGGTGATTCTGATTGCTCCAGATTGGGTCAGACAGCCCTGGTACCCCCTGTTGCTGTCCCTAGCAGTCCATCTTCCCCTGTCTCTTCCCAGGAATTACAACCTGTTAACATCCTCTCAGGGGAGGATTTGGTACCCCAATCTTCAGTCTCTCAATCTCAAGGCATGGCTCTTGAAGATTTAGAGTTTGCAGATCTGCATCTTTTCCAAGGGGTTCTGGATATCCTCAAGGCTTCTCGAAAGCCCTCCACCAGAAAGACTTATAACTCCAAATGGAAGAGATTCAGCATTTGGTGTTCTAAACATATTTCTCCAGACACTGCTGGATTGCCTCACGGTTCTGGATTATATGGTCCATCTTAATGGCCTAGACCTCAGACCAGCTACTCTCAAGGTACACTTGTCAGCTGTTTCTGCGTTTTTGTCTGTGGGGAAGTCTTCCTCACTATCTTCTCATCCTGTGTTCTGTAAAGTTTTTAAAGGATTGCTTCACACCAATCCTCCTTTCAGAGACCCTGCCCCTGCCTGGGATTTGAATGTTTGCATTGCTTAATTTATGCAACCTCCTTTTGAGCCTATGTCTTCAGCAGAGCTTAAGTACTTGACTTGGAAAACTATGTTCTTGGTAGCCATCACCTCTGCCAGGCGTATAAGTGAATTGCAAGCCCTGTCAGTGGAACCTGATTTTATCTCATTTCACAGGGATAAAGTGGTCCTTAGAGCCAATAGAAGGTGCTTGCCCAAAGTGGTTTCAGACTTCTATTTAAACCAGTCTGTGTCTCTTCCTGTTTTCTTCACTGATCATTCTTCCTCAGGAGAGAGGAGGCTACACAGTTTAGATGTTAAAAGAGCCCTTAGTTACTACATAGAGTGTACCAAGGGTCACAGGTTTGACTCCCTCCAGTTGTTCCTCATTTATGGAGAAGTGGGAAAGGGCAAACCTGCCACCAAGAGATCTATTGCCAGGTGGATTGTGTCTTGTATACAATTCTGCTATGAAAAACTGGGAAAAACTCCACCCTCAGGCCTGAAGGCTCATTCCACAAGAGGTACAGCTGCTTCCCTGGCTGCTGCCAGGGATATCTCTCTCTTAGAAATTTGTCAAGCAGCCACCTGGAAAACACTCCATACCTTTACCAAGCATTACCCTCTGGATATCCAGGCTAGGAGTGATGCTCGGTTTGGCACAGCAGTACTTCAGAGCCTATTCCCAAAGTAGGTTCTGTCCCTCCTCCATGGAGGTACTGCTTGGTAGTCTGCAATATGTCAGAATGCAACAACACTTCATGTTGTTTGAAGAAAAAATTACTCACCTTAGTAATTATGCTTCTTCTTATGGAGTTGCTGTATTCTGACCTCCCTTCCTCCCTGCCTCCCCTCTCAGAACCTGTTTTTGGGAAGTGGGTGGGCAGGTGCAGCGTTGCACCCCAGGGGTGTTTTTTGTTTGCACTCTCCTCCTTTTTGTTTGGGTGCTGATTTATTACTGTTATTTGTATTAGATTGGTTTTTGGTTTTTGGGTTTCCTGACTTGAGCCTTCCTTGGGAACCCAAAACTTTTTTCTGCCAGTTGGCTAGTAGGAATTTTTACAATTTCCACATAGAATTTTTAGATAGTTGGGCTCGTAAGAATCTGACGGTTTGAGTTTTAAACACTCCAGACAGAGACTTCAACCGAGCTCGAGCTCAGCATTTTATGCCCTGAATAGAAAGTTAACTCCTTGTTCTCCGGGGCAGTTCAATGGTTGGGAATCACTGCAATATGTCAGAATACAGCAAGACTCCATTAGAAGAAACATAATTACTAAGGTGAGTAATTTTTTCTTTCTGCTGACTTGTACCACTGTTGTCCTACAGTTCTGTAACCTGTAGCCTGAAAATAGGCATTGTAATTGTCTAGTGTAGATACATAGACAGTGTCGGCAGATAAGGGCCTACGGCCCACCCAGTCTGCCCATTTGAGCTTGTAAGTTTACTTTATGTTTTCTGGGTGTACTTACCCGGTCAACAAAAAATAAATAAATTTGGAAGCAGACCTCTTTAAAGCTTACAGGAATAATCCACATTGTTGACCAAAGAGCTTAGACCTCCCTTGAATTATCCCAGCAGTGACTGGGAGTCCTCTGTCTGAGACTGGGTGTTGGAGGCCTCAAGGCAGAAGAGAGCTACTATTTACATGATGGGACTTGTGTTTTTCTTTCCTGATGTGAGCTATTCAACCCACCAAAGGAGGAAATCATTTGGTGCAGTGGGTCTCACACATTCTGTTACTGCCTGCTCAACTTTGCCTACTCTATGCAGGTAAAACATTCATCTTTTCCAACCTGAAAGAAGCAGGGAAAAAGCTTACTGAAATTCAGAAGGGCTTTGAAAGTCAGCCCACTGAATGTTAGGAATCAGGTACTGAGGGCTAAAAATTTTGAGCTCTAAAATGTTTCTATTACAGTACATCTATTGCTCTTAGCTTGGTGGAAAATACATGTTCACATAATGTAGTCACTTCTTGAATATATATTTTAAGTTATATTGCAGTTTATTAGAAGGAACATGTCACACTGAAATCCTGGTAAATATCTACCATGGATAGTGTAGATGGGATGTGGAGTGCGGTGTAAGTCATAAGGCCTGTGGGAGGGGGTGGCGGAAGAAATTGGGGAAGCAGTAACTGCCCCCCACACACACACAGGCTGAAGTAGAAAATAGGGAGAACTTGAGAATGGAATCCCTCAGGGTGGAAATTAATGAAGAAGAAGGGTGGTAGAAATGAAGGAGGTTGGGAACAGAAGCATTAAAAAGAGAGGGGAAGGAGAGAAGACAAAAAGGAAATAAAGGAGGTAACAACCAGAGTGGTAACAAAATCTGGCAGGCCATGTGTGCAAATGCTAGAAGTCTAGGAAGTAAGATTCTGGACCTAGAAGCCATAATGGCAGAGGCTGACCTGGATATTGTGGCCATCACCCAGTTATGGTGCACTGAAAACCATGACTGGGGCATGTCCATACCAGGCTATACTCAGGAGGGGCAGGGTGAGAAGGAAAGGAGGAGGTGTGGTGCTTTATGTGAGGGAAGGCATAAAAGCAGTGGAGATACAGAGAGGAGCAGAGGTACTGTGGATGACCCTAAAGATAGAAAATGGAGCCTATATTCACAATGGTGTGATCTACAGACATCCAGCACAGGGGGAGGAGTTAGATAAAGTACGGGTGGAAGCTACTGGCATGATGGTAGAAAAGGGGGAGGTGCTGGTAGTGGGGGACTTCAATCTGCTGGATGTAGATTGGAACCTCCCAGCTGCAGCTTCAGCTTGAAGCAGGGACATCATGGACTCTCTGCAGGGGGCATTCCTTAGGCAGCTAGTCAGTGAACCCACTCATGGGGCAATACTGGACCTGGTACTCACTAACAGGGGCAGTGTACAGACATCAAGGTAGGAGGTCAACTGGTGAACAGTGATCACAATACAGTATTGTTCAATATAAGGACAGTTACAAAGTTGAACCACACAGGCTAGGGTTCTGGACTTCAGGAGGGCAGATTTTAAAGACAGGTGGATGCCTCAGTGATGACCTGGGGAGGTGGAGTAACAGGTGAAGCCAAAAAATGCCATAGGGAAGGCACCCACAGAAAGGGGGATGGATGCCTAGAACAGTTTTCGTGCAGAGGTAGTAGGGGCGAAACCAGTGGTGGAGGTCAAAAATGCCTCGGATAGGCACAAAGAAATAGGAGGGGACAAGATGACACCATAGATAAAGTAGTAGGTCTACAGCAAAAAATAAAGGTTAAAAAAATATGCGCAGACTGTGTGAGCCGTCACATTCTATGTTTCTATGGGAAGCACCACTGTTTGTCGACAGCAAATCTGCCGACATCCCCTACAGTGATAGCACAGTGCCGACACGCAGTATTATGTCATCTAGAAGTGTTTTTTGCAGGGGGCAGTGCCCCCGCAACCCCCATAATTATATACTATCAATTCCATTTTGGAGTTGTTTTGGGGAAGGGGCTGAACACCAGGAGATGCAGCATTGGTGAAACCTGGACCATTACAGCAGCTTTCACTGTAAAGGTCTTTTTCCGAGTTTTGCTGTTATGACGTCACTGTGCAGTTGGCCACCGGTTTCTATGTAAGGCAACAAACCTCTGAGTCAAGCAAGTGGGCAAAAGCAAGAGGAAAAAAAGGCTGTTGTGGTGCTTGAAAGAGGTGATGGAAAAAGTAAAGGCTAAAAGGGTAGCATTCAGAAGGTATAAAGAGACACAGAGGGAAGACTACAGGGAGTTGTGTCAGGGGAAACAGAGGGAAGCAAGGAGAGCAGTAAGGTGCACAAAGTCACAAACTGAAGAGAGAACAGTCCAAGTGTGATGAAGGGGAACAAGACATTTTAGGTATTTAAGCAAAAGGAGGAAGACCAGGGGTGAGATTAAAAAGGGAAAGGTGGATTGTGCAGAGAGGGACCTGGAAAAGGCAGACATCCTGAACAAATATTTTTGCTCAGTGTTCACAGAGAAAGGAGAAGGGGAAGGGCCACAAAAAAGTAACAGGAGCATTGGAGTGAGGGAGGTAGGCACTAGTCCGTTTTCAGGAGAGAGTGTCCTGAAAGGGCTTGCTAATCTGGAAGTTGACAAAGCAATGGGGCCAGATGTGGTGCATCCAAAGGTATTGAAGGAGCTCAGGGAGGTACTGGCTGCACCTCTGGCAGTCCCATTTAACTGCTCTTTGGAAACAGGAGTGGTTCTGGAGGACTAGAGAGTGGATGTAGTTCCACTTCACAAAAGTGGTAGCAGGGAAGAGGCTGGCAATTGTAGGACAGTCAGCCTGACTTCAATGGTGGGAAGATTAACAGGGTCACTGCTGAAGGAAAGGATTGTGGAATATATTGAATCTGATGGGTTACAAGACCTGAGGCAGCATGAATGCATGGGGAGGGGGGAGGTCACGTCAAGCAAATCAGATAGATTTCTTTGACTAGGTGACCAAGGAATTAGATCAGGGTGGAGCAGTGGACATGACCTACCTAGATTTCAGTAAGGCTTTCGACACCATTCCACATAGGTTAGTAAGCATGCTGGGTAGGTTAGGAGTGGGTCTAAAGGTGGTAAAATAGGTAAGAAATTGGTTAGGGGATAAGCAACAATAGGTGGTGGTAAATGGAGTTCACTCAGAGGAAGGTTCTGTGACTAGTGGGGTGCCTCAGGGAACAGTGTTGGGACAAATCCTCTTTAATGTCTTTATAGGTGGCATTCCAGAGGAGCTGGAAGGAAAGGTCTGCCTTTTTGTGGATAACACTAAAATCTGCAATAGGGTTGACACTTGGGGGGGGGGGGACAGAGACCAAAAAAAAGTCAAGAAGTGGTCAAGGGTATGGCTGCTGGATTTCAGCAGGAAAAAGTACAAAGTAATGCACTTGGGACACAGAAACCCAGAGGCAGAAAAAATGGAAGAAGTGATACTGATCACCACCAATCAGGAAAGAGACCTGGAGGTGATCATATCAGATGACCTAAATGTGGCCAGGCAGTGCAACAGGGCAGTTCGGAGGGCTAGTGGGTTACTGGGGTGTATAGGGAGGGGCTTCACCAGCAGAAAGAGGGAGGTGGTATTGCCTTTGTATGGATCGCTAGTAAGTCCCCACCTACAGTATGACCAAATCTCCTTAATAAAATAGAGTGGAGGTGATCCAGAGGAGGGCAAACTAAAATGGTGCAGGGTTTGCATAAGAAGACCTAGGAGGAGAAACTTAAGGACCTAAATATGTACACCCTGGAAGAGAGGAGGGATATGATAGAGACCTCTGAATACCTCACAGGGCTAAACAAAGTACAGGAGGGTAGTACGTTTCAGAAAAAAGGTGCTAAGGGGCATGATAAGAAGCTGGAGGGGGTTAGATTCAAGGGAAATGTGAGGAAGTATTTCTTCAGAAAGAGTGGTGTATTCCTGGAGCAGTCTACCACTGGAGGTGGTGGGGTTCAAGAATGCATGGGATAGGCATAAAGAAATCTTAGGTAAGGGGGTGAGTAAATGGGCCAGGGATCAAATAAGATCTGCGGGGATACTATAGGCAGAGAAAAATGGGCAGGCTAGGTGTGCCAAACAATCCTTATTTGTTGGCAAATTCTGTGTTTCTATGTTTCTACTGCTGTACTATGCTCTCGAGGTTTTTCTAGGCCCAGCTGATGAGAGTCAGGGGAATCAAGATAGCTGTATCCTCATGGTCCGGAGTTATTTTAAGCATGAAGTGCTTCACCAACTCCCATTCCATACATCAGGTAGATTCAGCCCCAGTGTTTCTCATTAAATGGCAAGAGGTGTCTGCTGGAGTACAGGTAGAAAATGTACACGTTTATCCCTCCACCGATCTCCTGGGGAAGTTCATTCTGTTTATTAGGTAACTCTCCTATTATTCTCTATTAATAGAGTTAATGCTCAATTAGTTCTTGTTTGTTTAAAATACTGTATAACACACAGTTAGGCTTAGTGCCCTGGCTCTTGTTTAACTGTTTTGTAAAAATTAGCACTACTGATTACAATGCTATAATACTTCGGGTAATATTTTTGGATGTAGGTCAACAGAAGGCTAATGCCCATAAATGTTGTCCCCAACTCTCGGTGGAGGTAACTAATGTTACCATCACTAATGTTAATGGTCCAGTCTGGCCTTAAAGCTATTCAGGCTAGGCGACTTCATCACATCCTCTGGTAACTGATTCCACAGTCTAATTGTTTTAGGGACATAATCCTGCCTCCGCAGTTTGGTTTTAGCTAGTTCATCTACCAGCTGTCTCTTATGTCCCCTTAAGTCATATACAGGATCTTTAAAAACTAGGCCAATGTCCTGCATTAACAGATCATCCTCTAGGATTTTATACATCAGGAGCATATTCCCCCTTTTGCTTCTCACCGCAAGATGCCACAATCCTAGGTCATTTAATCTCGATTTGTATGGTTTGTCCCTACATTTGGATATTAATTTGGTAAATGCCCTCTGGGGTTTTTCGACCATACTCGTGTTCTTCTTTAAATATGGGCTCCAGCTCTGGGACCAATAATCCAGGTGTGGTTGTATATATGTTTTATACAGAGGGAGAAGTATACTCTCTGTTCTGGAGAAGAAAGATCTACAAACACAATTTATTAAATGCATCGTTTTGTTGACAACATGTTTGCAGTGAGCATAGCTTTTAAGGTCATTACTAATACAGACTCCTAGATACCATTCACATGTGGTTTTATTCCATTTCTTTCCCTGAATGTAATAATTCTGCTGAATATTATTCCTGCTAAAGTGCAATATTATGCATTTGTCCAGGCTAAACTGCATCTTATTTCTGCTAGCCCACTCAGTGATGGTCTCAATGTCTTGCCCAAATCTAACCCCATCATCAAATGTATCCACGATACCACCCAGTTTCACATCATCTGCAAATTTACTCAACTTGTTATCACTCATTATACTAAGGTTGCTTATGAAGATGTTAAACAGGAGCAGGCCCAACACTGACCCAAGGGGACACCACTAGTGACCCTGATCTCAGTGGACAAATACCCATTATTTCTTACTGTGTTCTATCTGTCAGCCAGTTCTTAATCCATCTGACCACTGATAGATTAATTCCTAGATAAATTAACTTGGAAATTAGAATGCTGTGTGATACGGTGTCAGATGCCTTTCTAAAGTCAAGCGTAACCACGTCCCCAGCTTTACCTTGATCGATGTTACCTCCTACATAGCTGTAAAAGCTTATCAAGTTAGTGGTACAGGACCTATTTCCAGTAAATCCATGTTGTGTTCCATCAAAAAGACCCTTTTCTAACAGAAAACGGCATATTTCATCAGTTATTACACCTTCAATAATCTTGCCTACTATGGATGTTAAACTAATCAGCCGATAATTAGCTGGATTAGCCTTACTTCCCTTTTTTTAGATAGGTACCACTACAGCTCTTTGCCAGTCTGTGGGACATAACCTTCTTTTAATTATCTCTGTCCAATGTCTGCTATTATTGGGGGAGCTCATTTGCTAATTCTTTAAGAAATAGTGAGTGTAGCCCATCAGGTCCTGATGGTTTGTTAACATTAAGTGCTCTAAGTTTGCTGTATACCTTCTCTATGGTAATAACCTCATTGAAGTGAAGTGTGTTGTCATTAGATAGTTCAACTGAGGCAGTTGATTCTTTGGTATTGAAAACCAAACTGAAATAAGTATTAAATTCCCTGGCCATATCTGCCGGTTTATTATAAGTTGTACCATTTATGCTAAGTGGTCCTATAGCTCTATCATAACCTCTCTTGTCATTAATATATGAGTAGAACTCCTTAATATCATGTTTTGTGTTGGCCAACCTAAACTCAGTGTTCACTTTAGATTTTTTTATCTTCTGTTTCAGTAACTGTAATGTCTTTTTATAGGTATCTATGTTCTTATATGTGGGATTCCTTCTCATTTTCTTGAACCATATATATATTTTTTTTAACTAATGAGCTTCCTGATCCTCCTGGTAAACCATAATGGTTTCTTTCCCCTTTTAGTTCTAGGACCAGTCCTCTTCAATGTTTTTATAAGTGACATTGCAGAGGAACTGGAAGGAAAAGTATCTCTCTTTCCAGATGACACAAAGATCTGCAACAGGGTTGATACGTAAGGTGGGGCGGAAAGGATGAGAAGGGAATTGGCAAGGTTGGAGGAATGGTCAAATGTATGGCAGCTTAGATTCAATGCTAAGAAGTGCAAAGTAATGCACCTGGGAAACAAAAACCCAGGGGAAGAGTACACAATGGGAAGTGAGATACTAACACCACCAAAAATGGAAAGGGACCTGGGGTAGTCATATCAGATAACCTAAAGTTGGGAAAGCAATGTGAGAAGGCAGTAAGGAGGGCTGGGGGATACTGGGATGTATAGGGAAGAGGCATCACCAATAGAAAACAAGAAGTTGTTATCCCTCTCTACAGACAACTGGTGAGACCCCATCTGGAGTACTGCATGCAGTTCTGGAGACCCAGTCTCCGCAAGGACATAGGCAGGATGGAGGCAGTTCAGAGGAGGGCAACTAAAATGGTGCAGGGTCTGCACCAGAAGACATATGAAGAGAGACTTAAGGAGCTTAATATGTATACCCTTAAGGAAAGGAGGGACAGGGAGGACATGATAGAAACTTTCAAGTACCTCAAGGGAATCAACAAAGTCCGAGAGGGTAGCATCTTTCAGAAAAAGAGGTGTGCAAGAACAAGGGGGCACAATTTGAAGATAGAAGGGGGACAGCTCAGAGGTAATGTGAGGAAGTATTTTTTCACGGAGAAGGTTGTGGATGAATGGAACAGCCTTCCTGAGGAGGTTGTGGATTCAAAAACAGTGGGAGGAATTAAAGAATGCATGGGACAGACACAAGGTAATTCTAGGGGGTGGGGGGGTAGGTGGAAGTAAGCTGTTGGTGAACTAGGATCTGCAGCTTATCCATTAGGTAGGGAAATGGGCAGACTGGGTGGGCCAAGCAGTCCTTATCTGCCGTCAAATTCTGTGTTTCTATGTTTTGTTATACACTGTCCTGGATGGAACATACTTAGATTCTAAATCAATTATGATATTAACCAACTAATCCCAGCATTGCTCTACGTATGATTCACCCGTCAGAGCTCTCCAGTTTAATTTAGACAATTCCTTATGTATGGCAGTATAGTTTATCTTAGTATATATTTTATGAACTCTTTTTCCCATTATTTATTTCAAATTTAATTATAACATGGCCACTACTACCAAGGGTGTGTGTGTGTTTGTGTGTATGTGTCAAGAATAACATTTGAGATATCACTCATATTTGTTAATATGACATCCAATATGTTCCTGCCACGTGTGGGTCTATTGATACATTGCTCAACTCCTGCAGCAATCAGGGTGGATTGCACTTTGTTTTCTAATGAGTTTTTAGTTATTTCCTCACCCCAAGCACTATCGGGAAGATTTAAGTCTCCTATTAACAATAAATCAGAATCTTCAGCCACTGCCGCAATATGTCTCTCCAACTGACACTCTAACCACAATCCTCACCTTAAACCCATCTAAAAGCTACTCGCCTGATGGACTAGACCCTAAACTGCTTCATCTATATAGACTCTGTCCACAAGCAGTGAGACTACTTCATGTAGTGAGACTGTACTGGCAGAGGTGCTAACATTGCCTTTCACTGAAATTGAAATAGCTTGCTAATGCTGGGGGAGTGATCATCTAGCCAACCAGGAAGTACTATGGGTAGTGTAGTTCGGGAGGTGCTTGACCCAAACTTGCAAGTCTCTTAAATCTCAGTTGTTTGTGCCTTAAAATGACTGGGGGTACCTTTTTTACAGCCTAATAGCCTGAAGTTAGGAAGGTGGTCTACTTTTGCCCTGTTGTTTAGTTTTAATTTACTATCTGGTGTAGTGCTAGATTCTGAGGGGTCATGTGACTCAGAGAGGCACTTCCAGGTCACAAGAGATAAATTCAGGAGCCCCTAGTGAGCGGAAGGGGTGGAAAGGGACCAGAGAATTTGTATCTCATACAAAGTACTCTGATATAATAAGGTGATTAACCCTGGTTGTGTGTCTCACATTAGAATTCTAACTACCAAGTTGTACCAGTTGTCAAAATGAATATTATTGATGGATATGTTATCCTAGTTTCAGGGGAAGTTGTCATGACATGCATCCTCTGTAATAGCTTCTCAGCTAACGACAATAGTAAACATGAAGTAATCAAGTGTAAACAATGTTTGGAAATTGAAACCTTGAAGGGTCATATCTATAAACTGGAGACCCAGTTGAACGCACTAACTGCAAACACTAATAAATATATTAAACATGTGTTTACCCAAACTTGTTACCCACAATTAGTCTCTGGGCCCAATAACCCTAGTGATTTCACATTAAAGAAAAATAGAGAAACTGATACAGAGGATGATTCAGACAGGTCTCCCATTAAAAAAAAAGTACACCAAAAAAGGGAAGGAGAGCAACGAACTTTCCACTCCCATAACAGAATAGGTTTGATATATTAAGTACACTGAATCCAGAAAAGAATTTGCCAGTAGGAGAGGGTTGCTCAGATGAGACTTCTATAAATGAACCTCCCCCGACTTCCAAGGGGGTTAACCATGAAAATTCCCACCCTGCCCCTATGTTAAACAATAATACTATTATAACAAATGACCCCCAGTGTCAGTGGCTCAGTAGGTAGCACACTCGCCTCTGAGGCCGGGAGATCAGAGGGCTGTGGGTTCAGTTCCCACATCTGGCACTTGGGTTAATATCCCAGTACTGACACTGTAATGCAGCATGAGAGGGGGTGCTGCATTTCTGAGGTGCCATCTTTCGGATGAGACGTTAAACCGAGGGCCCATCTGCCTGGTTTGGTGGTAGTTCAGGTGGATGTTAAAGATCCCATGGCACTTATTGAAAAGAGTAGGGGAATTTCCCCGGTGTCCTGGCCAAATTTCCCTCATTCACTAAAAATACCACCAACAGCTTAATCTGGTTCAAGGTCAGTTGGCATTCATCTGTATCCCCCCTCTCCTGGGTCGTGCCTGAAAATAGGCAGGATTTGTCTAGTGCACTTACCCGGGTCAACAAAAGCTAATTAAATAAATTAGTGAACAAAGCTCTCCACCCCATGTCACTGCAAAACATGTGACCTCTAACTTAGAACCACAGAATGTTTGCTTAAATGAATTGGCCCAGGCCCAGACCTCAGTTAACTCTGTAAATTCCAGCAGTGGAACTCAGAGTATAGACTCAATGGAGATAGAGGCCCCAGACCTGCCCCACATAGCCACCAATGTCCAGATAGATAACCAAAGACAGGTGGTAGTCTTTGGTGGCAACATCCTCAAATATACAGATGGCATAATATGCAAAGAGGACAAGGCAAACATAAAGGATATAGAAAATATGGCCAAAAATATTCTAAAAAGTTCAGGTCCAAACCCTTTAGTGGTGGTACACATGGAATGAACAATAGTAATCTCTCCAGTATTGAGGATATCAAGAAAGAGTATCTGTCTCTGGTAAATACTTTAAAACAGTTTGTGGCCCAGATATGTATTTCAGAAATTCTCCCTGTTCCTAGAGCTAACGGAGCAAAAATGGATAAGATAAAATGTATAAATGAATGGATAAGAAAATGGACCTTAAAGGAATCTATGGGCCATTTAACCCACTGGGACAAGTTTTCTGACAGTCACACTTTATATTGTTGTGATGGACTTCACCTTAGTAAAAGGGGTAATGTTGTATTGCACAAATGTATTAATAGATTTATAAATAAACATTTAAACCAACAAGATGGGGGCATAGGGGGAATCCTGTATCTAATGCACCCCTCAAGAATACTAAGAAAGGTATAAAGGTATATACAACAAATGCAAGAAGCCTAAATTTAACAAAAAGTAGTGAACTCCAAACTATAATCCAGCAACAGGATTTAGATATAATTTCTATATGTGAAATCTGGTGGGACAATAACTCAAATTGGTGTAGTGCCATTCCAGGTTTCACACTTTATATATAAAAGAAATAGGATCAACAGAAAAGGAGGGGGAGTGTGTACATATATCAAAAATACACTGTAGTCAGATGAACTCACTTTAAAATCAGACATAGTGGAAGGAGTGTGTGTCCAGATAAAATCTACAAACAGTAAAAACATAATTATAGGTACCTTTAATAGATCACCTTCAGTAGATAGCATATATGATCAAGAACTGTGCACCACTATTGCAGAGCTGTCAGTCAATGACAACCTGGTTATTTAGGTGATTTCAACCTACCAGGAATAACATGGGATTACCTTAAAAGTTCAACATTAAATGAAACAAGTATACTTGATGCCACAGTTGAAGAAGGGCTTGAACAACTAGTTGCTGAACCTACAAGAGGAAACAGTGTTTTGGATATCATTCTCCCTAATATCACAATGTAAATATTGCTTCACCACTATTGAATAGTGACCATAATAGCATAACTTTCTATATTAAACAACAACATCAAGCCCCCTAATTATTCCCAATATCAGTATAACAAAGGGAAGTATAGGAATATATGGAATATTATAAAATCCATAGACTGGTAGTATGTCTTGGAAAGTAGTTCAACAGAGGAATGTTGGGAGATAATTAAAAATACAGTACATAATATGGAAGAATATTTATCCCTAGAAGAAAAGTTTAAAACTCTAAGGGTAAAATTCCGTTATGGCTGACACAAAAAGTGAAAACACAAATGAGTAAAAGGAAAAGCATTCACTAACTACAAAAAAAAATCAAAGTGAACAAAACAAAAACATATAAAATGGAATTAAAAAAATCAAAACAAGTGATTAGGGCTGAAAGAAATAAACTTGAATTTAAATTAAGCATAAACAAAGACCCTGAATCATTTTGCGCCTACATTAGAAATAATTCCTGACATAGTAATAAAATAGGACCACTAACAGAAAACAAAAATTATCTGGTTTCTCCAAGGGATATTGCAAATGCATTTAACAATTTCTTTGGTTCAGTATTTTCTGAAGTAGAGGACCACAATGTTGATTCAGTACCCAATAACATAAGGTTTGATACTATTACTACAGAAGAAGTCATCATGGTTTTAAAATAATTAAAGCATAAATATTCACCAGGACCAGATGGTATTAATAGTAAATTCCTGAAGGAGACGTCAAAAGAAATATCACTACCCTTCACTCTACTCTTTAACAAATAATACAGATCAGGAGAGATACCAATGGAATGGAGGAGTGCTACAGTAGTACCTATATACAAAAAGGAGAGAAGGAATATAGCTAGTAATTACAGGCTGATTAGCCTTACTTCAATCTTATGCAAGTGTGTGGAAGAACTTTTAAAGCAAAGGCTAGACAAGGAAACTGGGGAGAGAAATCTGGATGACCACACACAACATGGTTTTGTAAGGGGTAGATCTTGTGCCACCAACCTGATTTCCTTCTATGAGAACATCAGTAATAACTTAGATAAGGGAGTCCCGGTGGATATGGTACTACTTGACTTCAAAAAGGCTTTTGATAAGGTCCCACATCAACAGCTTTTAAAGAAAATGACAACACTTGGTTTAAACCCATTTATTGTTAAATGGATATCCACTTGGTTGTCCAATAGAACTCAGCAAGCCCAAGTGGCTGGTAAATTATCAGACAATATTAAGGTTACCAGTGGAGTCCCCCAGGGCTCAGTACTGGGCCCCATTTTATTTGGGATCTTTATCAGAGATATCAATGATGGCCTGAAATGCAAGATGGTAAAATTCACTGACGATACTAAGATTTGCTCAGAGGTTGATACCCACTTAAAATGTATGACTTTAAACAAGACCTGATGAAGTTAGACAAGTGGGCGAAGAACAAAAAAATGGAGTACAATACTAATAAGTGTACAGTTATCAATTTTGGGGAAAAACACATTCACCACTTATAGTATTAGCATGTACCCAATTAAAGCTGTAGAATCTGAGAGTGACCTAGGCATTATTATTATTAATGAAGATTTTACCCATACAGATCACTGTAGATGGGTCTCCCACAGAGCAAAAAGTATCCTTATATCAGTTAGAAAAGCATTTGTTAATAGAAGTCAGGCTTGCGTTTTACCACTTCACACAAAAAGGGTTGCGCAACTAAAAGGGCAGACCCCATTGTCGCAAGGCCCTGACAGTAAGTGTGGGAAGCTCAGGGAAGGGGGGGAGGCTGAGGGAGGGGAAGGGACCCAAGGAGGTCATGAAAGGGTTGGACAAAAGGGAGTGGTGGCAACAGATGACTGGCTGAGAAAGTCAGGAGGCAGGACAGAAGGGGACAGTTATAAGGGGCTGCACAGCAAGGGGAGCTCACAAAATTGCTCCGAGAAGGTTTTCCTTTGGAAGTACATCAGTTTTGGCAAAGATTTTGAACCACTGAGCAGTAGACTAGATATTTGGAGTTTGTTTCAGAAAAAAAAAACAACTACATACTATATTGATTATTTAAGCTAATACTATGGTAAATATTTGTCTGGGAGTAGTATAAGTTCATATATCTCGTCAAATGTTAAATTTCAGCCAATCAGCACATGCCATGTCATTTGACAGATGGATCAATCAGAACCGTCCCTTGTTAAACTGGAAGTCCCTCCCTAAAATGCGCTAGCCCTGCCCATTTCCGGTGGAAGTGATGTACGCTCGAACCCGTGTCCCACCCCTTGCGCAGGAAATGATACACATTTGAACCCGTGTCCCCCCACTTGTGCAGGAAATGACCCACACTGAAACCCTGGACGTGACATAACACCATCATTTTGTAAGCATCCTACACCCCTCATTCTCATACACTCCTCGAACCCCTGCCACCCACCATTTTGTAAGCATCCTGCGCCCCTCCTTCTTGTACACTCCTCGAACCCCTGCCACGCCATCCTGGCTGGAACCCGAGTCCCACCGTGCTAGCTCAAACTCCTGCCCCCCTTTCTCCTGCACCCCATCATCCTGGCTCGAACCTCTGTCCCTCTTCACCACTGTGCCTCCACCCCCCAAAAAAATAAGTTAGGGTTTA
The DNA here is from genome assembly GCA_016271365.2 of Neoceratodus forsteri. Taxonomy (NCBI): domain Eukaryota; kingdom Metazoa; phylum Chordata; order Ceratodontiformes; family Ceratodontidae; genus Neoceratodus; species Neoceratodus forsteri. Next base: position 741,919,362 of record CM057450.1, read on the forward strand.
TGTAGTGTTATGTGCCCCCTGTCGGCTTGGATGTATAACTGCAGCGGCATGTGTGTATTTTTTGATTAGGATATTTTCAGAAAGAAGTATATAGGAGGCAATCTGATCATGCAGAGGTTTCATAGATCTGTTTGGAGACCCCCCTGAGGAAAATCCATCTGCCTGTGTGAGTACCCTTTTTCTGTTTTATAACAAGCTATACACTGTGTAAAACTTGCACCAAAAGGATACCTTTATGTATACGCATGTAACATTTATAAGCTAAAACAGGGACCTGCGTGTAAATAAGGTGGTTCAACAGTTTTCTCTGGATAGCATTGCAACATGCTGGCTGTGTGTGTGTGTGTGTGTGTGTGTGTGTGTGTGTGTGTGTGTGTGTGTGATTATTCTATAGCAATCACAAACTAATCATTTTACCCCATCATTAATTAAAAGAATAAAATATATCAGAATAAAAGGAATACACGTACCTATAGTTCTCCCCTCAGCTCTGTGTGGTATCAAGGAGAAGGCTGAATGAAATGTGAGTGATATTTATAATGTTTTTAAAAAAGGGGGGGCTGCAACAGATGTGCCTCTGACACATGTTACCATGTATAGTATGATGGGGTGTGGTGATGGTTTTACCAAGTGGCAGTCCATCTTGCAAAGCATTATATAAACCCTGCATTTGAAGTCAGAAGGCACAGCTTTTTGAGAGACTCCTCAGATTCTGTTTTATAGACTTGGAGCAGATTATCAAAAACATCAAGAAGAAAATGGCACAGTGCAGCGCTCCTAAATTCAACCTCCCCGATACAGGCCAGACTGTCACACCACTGAATGACAAGTCTGGAGATGAAAAAACAAGCAAGAAGATGGCTATTGGGGACCCACAACACAAGCCAACGTATATGTACTACATGAGGTGTGAAAAAGAATGTCCCACACAAGTCTTGTTGAGTGGAAGAGTGTCTGACATAAAAAAGAAACTCGCCGAACAGTTTGGTGAATCAGAAAATCCTAAATCTGACTGTCCTTCTGAAGAGGCACCACTGCAAGACCTTGAAGAGTTGCTGGGGTGTGAATCTGATGCAGAAAAAGAAGTCACTATGAAACCCAAAACAGAGAGTGACAAGAAGGGGGAGCCAGAGAAGATGGTCAGTGAGACACTGCCAAAAAAAGCATCGGAGAAAGTTGTGAAAAAGAAATCCAAGACACAGCCAAGAGGTGCCTCTGACCGAGAGGGGGATGATGATGATCATAATGCAGCCACAAGCAGTCAACCCCAGGCTAAGAAAGAGAAAGATAAGAAAAATGAAGAAGAAGAAGAAAAGAGTTGCCTTGATGAGGTAAATGCATTTTAACATTAAAAAAAATGTGTGAGTGGTGACATGTGTACATGGTGTAACTGAGGAGATGAGTTAGCAGTAGAACTAAATCTTACCTATAATGAGTCACAGGACCAATGCTGTTTTCTGTTTTTACTTTAATAGACTGAAGGATTTGCGATGGAGCAGCAGTCATATTCAGACAGCGTGGATTCGCGACTTTTCACAAATCTACTGCTCAACTGTGTTTGCTGTGTGAAAGATACAAATGTGGTTGTTAATGAGATGTGTGAGGACCAGTATGTTAGAAATACAGAGAGTGACAGAATGTTTCAAAATGTCACAGAACAGGCTGTGATCACTACCCAACCCTCTTCTTCTTCTACTGAGATTATTCTTCTTCTACTGAGATTAGACAGGGGACCTCATGTGAAAAATCAGGCCTCAGTAGTAAACCCCCCAAAACTGACCACAATATGTATTGTAAGTACGTTATGTATCATACCATCTGTGGCGTAATTGCCTCAGTGATACAGAGGGTGATACATTGTGAATTGGTCGATTCCTGTCCTGGGAGTGAGATAGATGATCCGAGTCAGAAAAAACATTCATGTATCCTTGATGACTTGATGTCTAAAGAACCATACATAAATGTTTCTGAAGCCATACATATAGGGCAGCTCACATCCGTTATCTTGGCAATCGCTATGAAGCATCAGGGGTTAAATATGACGAACTGTACCCTGGAAACTATAAGTCACGTTTTAAATGATGTGAGAAAATCCGATGACCCCATGTGGTTAGTTATACAAATGTTACAGCAGACAGACAGTGAGATTAAAAAAGATGGCTGCTGTCTGGTCAGCAATGGCTCCTTTAAAAAATTTCTAAAAAGAAATTCAGGAACCCTGTTTATATTGTAAAAAAACATTACCCCACCCTGCCCCATCCCCAAATTGCTACATGTAAACATTTCAGTATCAAAAAGTGTCATATTTTATTTTACAGATAATCATGCAGGATGCAAGTACAGAGAGAATCCAAAGACTTATGTATCTGATCCTAAGCCATTACTGCCACCCATCACTGTTTGGTTCACCTCAATATGACATTTGCCTTTGTGAGATACATGCAGCCTCTGAACTGATGTGTGCCCTTCCAGAAGTATGGGAGGATACAGATAACTATATAAATGAATCGGTGTTGCCACTTGTAGAAAATGTTAAAGTGTTTGCCGATATATTCGTGGAAGACAATGAATGTCTTTGTGGATTTTATATCATGATCGTCATAGTCATGTGTGTGTGTACTATAAAGCAGAAAAAACCTTGTGATATTGTACGTGTTGTTAGCCTGGCTTTTCTGCTTGCTGAAATGATCCACTGGTCAAAAAAGGGTGCTTTAGAAAAATTATATAAGGAAATTCAGGAACCCTGTTTATGTTGTTAAAGAAACATTTACTCCCCCATCCCAAAAAACTGTTACTTGTTACCATTTTAATATTGTTCATGTTGTTACCCTGGCTTTTTCTGCTTGCTAAACTGCACCATGCAGTGAGAAGTCACTAAAACATAATGCTGTATGTTTTTTCCAGGGTATACCACGATGGGAAATGCCCTGTTAGTGCATCCAGAGGCTTATTTACCAACTAGTCAGACACAGAGCTAAACAACCTGGTTTAACTCTACCTACAGGACAAGCACTGTCTCTACTTTTAGAGACAGGCCAATAATTTTTTGACAGTATCCGAGAAATACCCTTGAAAATAACCACAGACTATTTTAAATAAGAGGGTGCTACTCTTGAGCAAGTGATGGAAGATATTCTTATGCAGTTTATGCATAGCCCTTATAATCTGGCAAACTTCTTTGGTTTTCTTTGTACCGCTGTTGATCTCTTAGTGTTTAGTCTGCAGAATGGGAGGTCAGAGTCTGTCATCATACATTACGCTGAAGCTGTCGCTTTTCTTGTGTTTAATAAATCTGATTTAGCATATGTTTTCCCTAAATAGTGTATTATGATGTACTGACATGCTCCCGATATTCCAGTCACTCTTGATGTCTACAATGTACCGTGTGATAAATGTTTTTTCTGCTTGCTAAACCGCACCATGCAGTGTGAGGTTACTAAAACATAGTGCTGCATGTTTTTTCCAGGGTATACCACGATGGGAAACGCCCTGTCAGTGTGTCCAGAGGCTTATTTACCAACTAGTCAGACACAGAGCTAAACAACCTGGTTTAAATCTACTTACAGGACAAGCACCGTCTGTACTTTTAGAGACATGCCAAGGTTTTTTGGATGGCCTCCCAGAGGGACCCCAAAAGGAAACTGTGGATTATTTTAAGGATGAGGGGGCTACTCTTGAGGAAGCAATGTATAAATTTGCTATAGAGTTTATGTATAATCCTTATGATGTGGTACACTTTTGTGGTTTTATTTGTACCACTGTTGAATTTTTAGTGTTTAGTCTGCAGAACGAGGGGTCTGAGTCTGTCATCATATATTTTGCTTCTTTTTATCGCTTTTGTTGTGTTTCATAAATCAGATTTGGCATATGCTTTTCCTAAATAGTGTATTATAATGTACTTTCAGATGGAATGTACTGGCTTGCTCGCAATATTCCAGGCAGTCTTGATGTCTAGAATGTACAGTGTGATAAAGGACATTTTAAAGGAACTTGTATACTTTAGAAAGCAACCTGCATTAAATGTCAGCTCTGAAGATGCTGCTGCTTCACTGGCAGAAAACACACTGACTCTGATTAAAGCATTGCCTCACTTTGTATGGAGACTGTATATTGAAGTAATGGAAAAAATTAACCTTAGAGCATTATGTAAGGTGAACAACATTGTAGATGTAATAGATTTTCTTAAAAATCAGGCTAATTATTTTGAGTGGTGTATGGCATATGTGTGTATGTATTGTGCCCACCTCATCACTAAGGGGGACGTGGACGATGCCCATGCTTGTGTAAAGCATGCAGCTCAAAAGTTACTGTCTCTGGGTATTGGAAAATGTGTAAAATTGGAAGAGTAGAAAACAAGATATTATGTAATCATTGCATGCTTGCCATGTGTTATGCCTTTTGTAGGTAGCAGCTATATGCATTAGTTTATGTATTATAAAGTATATAAAGTAAACCTTCAAATACTGTTATGACGTGTGTATTTATAAATAAAATATAATCATGCATTGCACTTTGTGGTTGTCATAGTGTTTTTAAAAGAATAGAAAGAGCACATGCTTTATTTTACTGGTGACAAGAGTTTTGCTAGCTAACAGATGTATCGGGGTTGATGAAAGAAGATGAATGATCACCTGCTCCAGAATGTATATTTTAATGCAAAAAAAGTGGGTAGTTTCACAGGGGTGACTCAGCTGTATAAGGCTGCAAAAAAACTTCATAAAGATGTCACCAGGAAAGGTGTTGCAGAATGGCTTACGAAGCAGGACCCCTATTCATTACACAAAGCAGCTAGAGTCCGATTTAAGGGAAATCCTGTCATTGTTTCTGACATAGACAGACAGACAATGGCAAGCCAGTTTAGTGGATATGAGTCAATATGCAAAGTACAATAATGGGTTTAAGTACATACTGACGTGCATCGATGTGCTGTCCAAGTATGCCTGGGTAGTGACTTTAAAAGACAAATCAGGCAAGGCAGTGATGCAAGCCTTTAAAACTATTTTTAAAAGTGGCTGCACACCTCAAAAGTTGCAGACTGATCAGGGTAAAGAGTTTCTAAATGCCTCCTTAAAGAACCTATTGTAACCCCCTTGCAAATGGGGGTTCCTAAAAGCCTCCCCAGAGCTTGTTTAAATGCTCTCTGGCAGGCTGGTGTTCTGCATTTTAGTGATTTAAATGTAATCACCAGGAGCGCTATCAAAGCCTCCGTGCCCATCTTTTTAAGGGCTGCCTAACTTGCAGTCATGATTAATCTGGGAAGGAGTTTGAGAGCTACCTTGCTCAAGCCCCGCCTGGGCTGTTGGATAATTGCACCGTTTCTGCCATCGTTAAATTGTGCAGAGGGAGCTCCTCTCAAAGAAGAAACTGTTTGCTGGGAGTAACTTAGGGTAACAAAATGATAATGTAGTTGTTCTAACCTGCTTTTCTGTTGCAGCAAAGACTGTTCTGATTCTCCCCTCCATTTTGGTCCCGGACTGGCGATTTGGACCAGTCAGTACGTCGGAACTATAAAGGAGCTGTCTGACCAATCGAGGGGCTGTTTGTAATTTGAGAAAGGTATTATGGGCTATGGCAGTTTTTTGCACCACCGAGAGCAGGAGCAATTGACTGGCAGGTGCCGCCGTCCAATAGGAGCGGGCAGCACCCGAACTGAAGGAAGAGCCCCTGGCTGTTGGGGGTCAGATGCATAGTGGCTGAGGAGAAGGAAGGAGCTGTGTGCTTCTGCGCTGGTGGAGTGTTCGTGCGGGAAGCAAGTGAAGGCCTGAGGGGCCGTTTTTGCCCGTTGAGTGAGTTGGACTAAATCTGCTGGCATGCAGTCGGAGGAGGCTGGTGCCAGCCCAGCTACCTACCAGGCTCAACCTGAGAGGACTGGAGAATCTGCTGAATCATGCTCGGTCCACCCGTGAGGTTGATGTTGCCGTTTATTGCCCAAATCTACTGCAAGTTCATGTGGGGGTTTAGAAGCAGCTGCCTGGTATGGTACCCCTCTGTTATTTGCCATATAGATGTGTGAGGAGGCTGGTGAAATTCAGGCCCAGCCCTGCTGGTGGTGACAGAATCGGTATCTGCTGGGGCCGTGAGTACTAAATCAGGGTAGCTCCCTGCCAAGTTTGCAGACAGTGGCCTTAAGTTGTTTTGTTACACTGCTGACTGTCCTAGTGGAACTTTCTTCTTATTCTGATTTTCTCAGGATTGCAAAGGTTATCTGTGTCAGGGCCCCAACCAGCTGCCACGGTGGACTAGCCATTAGGGCTTGGGTACCCAGGGACAGTAAATATTAGGTTCAGGCCTGTGCACAGTATCCTAGGTAGATAATTATAGAGTAAGCCAATTGTCTTGATTCCCCTGCCCTTGTTATTTGCCTCCTTTTAATAAATCAGATTGATGTGTTGCAACTACACCCTGGTTAGTTTGTGCATCTCTAGTGAATTGCTGCATAGTGATTGTGACATAACTGTACCTTACTTTACAGGGGATCCCCGGAGCGAGCTGAGAGATACCATCGGGGGGTAAGTGTATGTGGGAGAAGTATTGTTGGAACCCTGTGTGAGCCACTAGTGGGTCAAAAGGGGGGTTGCAGTAACTCAGAGGGCTGTGACCGAGGTAAACTCGCTAGTCTTAACCCCGACCTCTGGGTGGAGGCACCCGTCAATGTATCTGGGCCCCTCACCCTGTCTTCATGGAGACAGGCAGGGGTAGTAGCCTTAAGGGTAGCACCCCCTGGGGGTTACACTATTAAAACAAAATAAAATACACCTTTTTGTGACGAATAATGAAGTTAAGGCCAGCACTGTGGAAAGACTTAATAGGACACTGAAGTCACGCATGTGGTGTTACTTTACAGCCCAGAATACTTGGAAACATACAGATGTGTTGTCAGACCTGGTGCACAGCTATAACCATACTTATCACAGAAGCATCAAACACAGACCTGTGGATGTTAACCCTTCCAATGCCCTAGGTGTATGGAAGCTCCTCTATGGTAATACTGTTCTTGGCAAAAAACAAAAGGGTACCCTTCAGAAAGATGATCATGTGAGACTATCTAAGCTAAAAGGGGTGTTTGAAAAGGGATATGAACAGACGTACACAGATGAGATATTGATTGTGATGGAGGTCTTAAAGACACAGAGGCCCACCTATAAGCTAAAAGACTATCAGGGGGAAGACATCAAAGGCACTTTTTATGCTGAGGAGTTGCAAAAAATTGAACTGGATGAGGACTGTGTGTATAGGGTGCAGAAAATCCTGGCAGAGAAAAAACATGGCAGAAAAACTTGGTATCTGGTAAAGTGGAGAGGGTGGCTCGATAAATTTAATAGCTGGGTTGAGGCAACATGGGTTCGGGACATTAGAAGCAGATAAGGCTTAAAATGCTCAAAAATGGTTTTTATATCACCTTGCCCAGCAACGCCTCGCACAACATTTTCCCCAACAATACTATATCCACTTTTACAGTAAAGTTATCACAAACGCTTGAACTACCTGGTGAATGGGAAGTGGGTTTAGCAGAAATTCAGTACCCTCATACCTGGGACAATGTGCCTGCACAGAAAAACAGGTTTGGTATGCTTTATCAGCCTCTAAGCATAGCCCACAGTAAAACACCACCAACTGGACCGTTTACTGAGTCAGCAGCATTTAAAATTCCATCAGCTATTATCCTAACATGGCTGGTGTCATTACTCAAATTAATAAAAGCATATTTGAAGTAAATGAACTGCCAGTGGTTTTGGAACAACAAGCCGTCGGGAGAGAAATAAGCATTGACAGTGACATCAAATGCATTTTGTTTATGCACGGGCAGTTACAGTATCTTTTGGGTTTTAGCAGACTAGAGGTAGGTGTAGGAAAGAATCTAACAAAGAACTCTACAGGTATTAATGGGGGCTTTTACACATTATATATCTACACTGACATTATCACGCATGAAATAGTGGGTGAAAGTCTAGTGCCTTTGCTGAGATGCGTACCCGTCAGGGGCCAGGACAATGAGATAGTGACCGTGACCTACGATAAACCCCATTATCAAACAGTCAGTAAACATCAGATAGCTACAGTCACTATTGAAATAAAGAATGATCAAAATGAACCTGTACCATTTCGATTTGGAAAGGTGATTGTGAAGTTGCATTTTCACCCCCAGAGAGTGCTTTAAAATTTAAACTAGGATGGTGATCGTTCGACATTATGGGGACCCTGCCTTGTACAGAAGCTATTACAAGGCACAGGCAGGATACGGTCTGCCCAGCTTTCATGGACTTCCTACTATGTATGGTTCTGGTATAGGAGGGATATTTCGTAGTCTGTTTAGAAAAGCAGTTCCATTTTTAAGAAGGGGGTTTGAAATTGCAAAACCGCATCTACAGACAGCTGCTAAAAATGTTGCAAAGGATGTTGTGGGGCATGTGACTAGTGCTGTCTCTCAAAAGATGTCAGAGGGTGATAAGCCTACTCAGGGTGGTTCAGGGCTGAATGTATTCAAGAGAGGTAAAAAGAAAAAGCGCAGAGTACACACTTCTCTTCTCATCGGACCTCCCAGCTACTTTAAAAGAGGTGTTTCAAAATGCAAAACTTCACAAAAGAAAGCGTTCAAGGCAAAAGGATCTTCAAGGGGTGAAAAAAGCAGAGACCTCTTGAAGATCCTTACTGACTCTTGAGTACTAGACAAGATGTGGCTCCTCTGGTTCCAAATCTGATCCTGAGCCAACCCCGAACCAGTGCCAGGTCCCCCACACCTGTGAACTCGCTGCCCCTACCAGAACCGGTATTACGACCACAGGTCCCGATACTCAGACCTGGCCCAGCGAGAGTGCCCCAGCCAGGGCCCGGCATCCCATAGCCAGGCATTACAGGTAGTAAAGTGGTGACACTGGAGAGCAGTGTCAAAGAGTATGTGGAGCAGATGTTCAAAGGTATGGGGGAGAATGGTTTGGGGCAGCTGGAGAAGGCTCTAGGTGAAATCAAGGGGACAGGGACAGGGGGATGGGGTGGTGACAAGCGCCCCCATATTGGGGCAGGAGATCGGGGCACCAGGGGTCCAGCTGGTGGACCACGTCTCTAAGGCCATGAAAGAGAAGATATGGAAAGGGGAGTACATCAACATCTTCACCCTGGTGAATGTTGACATAATGAACAAGTACCGGGAGAAGGACAGTTTTGAGAAGAAGGATATGGTAGCGCAGTGGTGTTGTTGGGAAAGGCGGAGGATGACAAATCAATGAAAGGTAAAACCTGGGACAACTGGTCCATGGGTGTTACCTATTTCACTGCCATAGTCATTGAGAAGCAGATGGAGCTAGCTACTCCACTCCTCACCTATTACCTCATTATTAAGAACGCGTATAAGAAAGGGGGTCACAGCTGGTTAAGGTATGATGAGAAATTTAGGAAAAGGATGGCACATTTTGGGGATGTAAAATGGGATGGCAACCAGATAGATCTGTGGCTGGAAATCTACACAGGCCCAACTGAGAAGGAGATGGTGGGAGACAAAAGAGGGGGGCAGCAGCAAAGGACTGTTGGGGATACAACAGAGCTTTTTGCTCGTGACTGAACTGTCAGTTCCGGCACATCTGCTCTAAGTGTGGAGGACATCATCCAGCATCCAAGTGCCGGTACAGCTGGGAGAAGAGGTCCGGCTACCAGGATAGCTCGTAACAGCAGCCCTTTTGGGCCAACCCAGGCTCCTTTAGGGGGCAGCAGTGGGGGAGGGGTAACAGGGGGAGAGGTGACGGGACACACCTATCAAACCCGACACCAGGACAATTAAAGGACCAGCAGGAGGAGGTGTCCACCTGGCTCGGACACCCATAAGAGTGGAAGCAGTAGAAAGGTGGTTTGGGGGCTACTCAGACAGGGAGGCAGCCAAAAAATTGTGGAAGGGTTTTAGGTCAGGTTTTAGTTTACAGTTTCAAGGATTACAGAAAGCGATGAAGGCAACAAACCTCAAATCCACACAGGGTAAGGAGACCACCTCGGCACACAAAATTCGAAAGGAGGTGGCAGCAGGAAGGGTGGAAGGTCCATTTGCCTCCCCCCCATTGCCAAACCTGAGGATTTCTCCATTGGGTTTAGTGCCCAAGAAACAGCCTGGAGAGTACCAGGTGATGCATCATCTATCCTTTCCGGAAGGGGATTCAGTAAATGATGTGACTGGGGAAGAGGACAGCAGGGTCACATACGCCACCCTAGAGGAGGCAGTGTGACTTATTAGGGCTAAACAGAGTGATTGGTTGGTGAAGACAGACCTAGAGTCAGCATTTCGCTTACTGTTAGTCAGACCAGAGGACTGGGACTTACTAGGTTTTCAGGTGGAGGGGCAGTATTATTTCGATAAGGCCATGCCAATGGGGTGCTCGATAGCATGAGCCACATTTGAGATGTTCAGTATCTGGCTGCAATGGGTGTTTTAGACACGGTACGGGTATCAGACGGTGGTGCATTATTTGGATGATTTCCTGTTTATCGGGGAAGGGGAAAAAGAGACTGAAGCCATGCTTCAGGATTTCAAGGTGCTATGCCAAGAACTGGGGGTGCCATTAGTGGAGGATAAGACGGAAGGGCCCAGTCAAACGATAGAGTTCTTAGGGCTGGAGCTGGACATGACCCAGGAGTTGTACCAGTTACCAGGCAATAAGGTAGAACGATTAAGGGAGTTATTGGGGAAGACTGGGATACACAGGAGGGTGCAGCTACAGCAGGCGCAATAGCTGCTGGGGCACATGAATTCTGCAGGTACAGCCATCATTCCAGGGTGCACGTTTATGCTGCATTTAGCTTGGGCAACGTGGGAACAACACAGCCCCACCACTGGGTGGATATTAATAAGAGGACCAGGGAGGATATGTTGATCTGGGAACATTTCCTTCAGGCGTACAATGGGCAGGATAATTGGCTATACAATACTGATCTGCAGCTGTATACAGACACGGCTGGTGGAATTGGCATGGGAGGTTACTTCCAAGGCAAATGGTTTGCTGAACCTTGGTCAGACGAATGGGTATGAGAAAGGGTGATGAAAGACATCACTTTCCTGGAACTATTCCCCGTATGGGTGTCAATGCTAGTTTGGGGGGGACTCAGGAACAGGAAAGTAACCTTCTGGAGTGACAATTGGGCAGTGGTAGAAGTTCTGAACAAGAAAAGGACAAAGTCAGACAGGGTCATGAGGGTTTTAGGCAGGATAGTGTGTCTAGGCCTGACCTTAAACATGTCATTCAGAGCTAAGCACATTGATGGTGTGGACATTATGATTGCTGATTGCCTCTCCTGATTGCAGATGGACAAATTCTGGACCATTCATACCCGGAGCAGAGTTCAGGCAGACCACCATCCCGATGTACACATGGACAATTGGATTGGGGGAGCTGAAGTACTGTTCCACAACTCCTGGGCCCCCAGGACCCTTAGAGCTTATGAAACCTCTTGGAGGGCATTTCAAAAAATCTGGGAGCAACATGGCAGTCAGGTAAGTGGGGCAGTGACACAAGAGCAGGTAGCTCGATTCATTGTAGCAGGGTGGAACCAGCACATGGCTCACTCGACCATGGGGGTGCATTTGGTGGCCATAGGGCAAATCTGTACCCTGAGGGGGTGGGAGGAGCCAACAAAAAGCAACCTGGTTTGTAGAATGATGCAGGGCTGGGTGCGGGGAGCCGGAAAGAAGCAGGATACCAGAAATATGATATCAGAGGGTTTGATGGTGAGGTTGATGGGAGTGTTACTCCACATCTGCAGCTCTAGTAGTGAAGCAGTGCTGTTTAAAGCTTAGTACACTACCATGTATAGTGGGGCTTTTAGATTGAGCGAAGTGGTCGGTCATGGGAAAAAGACAGAGGGTTGGGGGGCTGCAATGGGATGAGACAGAATGGGCCGAAGACGCAATGGCAGTACTATTAAGGAGATCAAAGACTGATCAACAGGGGCAGGGCACTAGGGTGTGGTTAAGGAAACATCCTACCGCAAGCATTTGCCCAGTGGGGTCTCTGCACGTGTATGAGGCAGACCGCCCGTAAGGAAGTTCACCACTGTTCATACACGGAGATGTCAGGCCAGTTTCAGGGTACCAGGTGACAGCGGTGCTGCACAAAGGCCTTAGATTCCTTGAAGAACCAGATGGGGGATATTCCTCCCACTCATTTAGGATTGGGGTGACCTCTACGATGACAGCACAAGGCAACAGGCCTGGGGAGATCAAAGAGAAAAGCAGGTGGATTTCTGACTGTTATAAAAAGTACATACGAAAATTATCACAACAACGTCTCTGTTTTTTTTCCCATAGCAGGTGCAAGAGTATGGGGAAGAATGGGGGAGGAAGGGGAGTTGGGGGCTGAGGATACAAGATACTAAACAATCTGCTTTCGGTTATACAGGGATGTCCCGGAGGCTCGAGGCTTGGATCTGCGGGCATTTGTTTATGCACTGGGTGGAAAAATGGGCAGCCAGGAGACAAGGGAGAAAGCAGCTGTACTTGGATAGCGACACAATCCGGCTGGTGTGGAAAGGACGGTGGGAAATGAAGTGGGCGCAGCTGCTACCAGAACTCAGGAAGATCAGGAAGGACCATAGGTGGCCAGACCTTATTGTGATACATCTAGGGGGCAATGATCTGGGGACAAGGCCCTGGCTGGACATATTTTATCAAATAAAACATGATGTGGAGAAAATGAAAGAGTGGTGGCCAGAGGTTACATTGGCCTGGTCTGAGATCATGCCTCAGAGGGTATGGGGACAGGCGGAGAGCCACAAGGGGATGGACAGAGCCCAGAAGCGCATGACTCCGTGGGTGGGAAGATTATTTGAGGGCTTGGATGGAATATAGTCATCCACCATGGAATTTTGGAATGGGTGGACGAATATTATAGGGAAGATGGGATACACCTCTCAGGTCTGGACCTGGCCATATTTAACATGAAGATAGCAAATACCATAGAGGACTGGCTACACCAGAGGTAAGGTAAGAGAAGGTATAGGGAGAAGACTGAAAGGTCAGTAAAAGGGAAGTGGGGGTAGGGGGACAGAAGTCCACTGTCCATCGCAAGCTGGAGGTGGACTAGTGGAAAAAGGGGGGAGAAGGACAGGAAAGAAAGGGGGGAAAAATTGAACACAATAAAAGGACACAGCATGGATAAGAAAGAGGCAGGGGTACGGTGTGTACGCTCATACCCCTTGACAGCATAAGAGAAAGAGGTTGAGCCCCTCCATGACGTACGTCTGGGGGGCAGAAGAAAAGAAGAAAGTGATAAAATGTATCCATTGAACATGAATGTATATCTATATACTGTATATAAGTATTATTGGGAGGCGATGATAAAATGGAAATGGGGAATATGTATCATGTATGACCATGTTAATGTGAACAATGATTTTGGACTATTCAGTAAATTGATTGCCAAACTGAGCAACCACACACAGTCTTGCCAGTGTCCTTATTGGAGGGGCTCTGGGGACAAAGAGGGTTGTCCAACTAAAAGGGCAGACCCCATTATCGCAAGGCCCTGACAATAAGTGTGGGAAGCTCAGGGAAGAGGGGCAGAGGTAGGGGAGGGGACCCAAGTAGGCCATGAGGTCACGAAAGGGGGAGGACCTGGTGAGGTCACGAAAGGGCGGACAAAAGGGAGTGGTGGGAACAGTGAGGTGGCAACAGATGACTGGCTGAGAGAGTCAGGAGGCAGGACAGAAGAGGCAGTTATAAGGGGCTGCACAGCAAGGGGAGCTCACAAAATTGCTCCAAGAAGGTTTTCCCATCCACCCACTCTGAAGGAAGGAGCACAGGGCGCCACTGTGGCAGGTGGAGCACAGTGGCAGGCCACAGGTATGGACTGCCGAAGGTAGACGGCAGGAAAAAGGGGGAGGAGGACAGGAAAGAAAGGGAGGGGAATGGAAAACAATAAAAGGACACAGCATGGATAAGCAAGAGGCAGGGGTATGGTGTGTACGCTTGTACCCATTGACAACATAAGAGAAAGAGGTTGAGCCCCCGCCATGATGTATGTCTGGGGGGGCAGAAGAAAAGAAGAAAGTGATAGAATGTGTCCATTGAACACGAATGTATATGTATATACTGTATGTATACTATATATATATATATATATATATATATATATTACTGGGAGGCGATGATAAAATGGAAATGGGGAACATGTACCATGTGTGAACATGTTATTGTGAACAATGATTTTGGACCACTCAGTAAATTGATTGCCAAACTGAGCAACCACACACAATCTTGTCAGTGTCCTTATTGGAGGGGTTCTGGGGACAATGTATGTTAGACCACATGTGGACTATGCTGCATCATACTGGTCACCATATTGAGCAAAGATATACAAAGCATAGACAGTTAAAAGAAGGACCACTAAACTAATATCTCCCATAAGCACTTTAACTTATCCCGATAGGCTAGACAACCTTAACCTCTATGACCTAAAGACCTGTAGACTAAGGGGAGATTTATTAATGCTCTTTAATATTCTAAATGACCCTTACCTCATCAAAGAGTGTAGCATAGAATGGGTGACTAAATTAGAGGGCTTAAGGTGCCACAACAGACAACTCAGAGTTCCAAAGTTCAGAACCAATAAAAGAGGAAATTTTTTTACTGTTAGAGCGAGCAGGTTATGGAATTCATTGCCTTCTTATGTGGTGGACATAAAGTCATTTGAGTCTTTCAAACATGCTTTAGATGACTATCTATTTAGCACCAAGAATGAAGATACACCCCAAAGGTGCGGGGAAGGTGGCCTCAATGGGCTCATGCCTTCCTTTACCTCTGGAAACTAAGTAATACTGAGAAATCTATCTGCTCCTGGCATTTCCCTTCCTCTGTCTGACCTCTTCAGTCTGTCGTTCCACTCTGCAACTGTCCCTGCTGCCTGGAAGCATGCCATCATCCTACACTAACCAAAAGGAGGTGACCTCTCAACTCCGGGAAACTGTCACCCCATTTCGCTTCAACCTACCAAGGCTAAACTGCAAGAACTCCTGGTCCTCTTGCATCTCTCCTCCTTCCTTGACTCCTCCTTCTTTTTCATTCCTTTCCAATCTGGATTTCAGAAGAACCACTCCACCACCACCTCCCTACTTAGGCTCACTGACTTCATCAATTCAGCCATGGATAATGGTCTCATCACATCCGCTATCTTTGTCAACCTCGTCAAGGCTTTCAACACTGTCTCCCACTCCTTCCTCCTTGAAACCCTTCTGTCAGCTGGTCTGTCCTCGGAAGCCTGCAACTGGTTCCGTGACTACCTAATAGGTAGAACACAATCAGTCAGAATAGCTGATATAATGTTCCCACCACTCCCCATCTTCACTGGTTTGCCTCAAGGCTCCATACTAGTCCACTTTTATTCTCTATCTTCCTTAACAGCCTACCGTCAGTTTGCTTGTCGTCCTCTATACACATGTACGCTGATGATACTGTCCTGTTTACCTCTGGCCACTGCTCCTCTGATGTATCTGCCAGCCTTCAGCTCGACTTCAGTAATGTTCAGCACTGGTTAAGTTCGCATCAACTCTTCCTCAACACCAAGAAGACTGTCTCCATGACCTTTGTCACAAGGCAGAGACTCTCGGTTGCCATCCCTGCCCTCCCTCCACACCCTAGACAGGAAGATACCACCTCATTCAGATACTTGAGTGTCTGGATAGACCAGCACCTAAACTTTTCTGAACATGTCAATGGTATCCTGAAAAAACTGCGCCCCAAGCTTGGCGCCCTTTACTGGAATCTTAATTGTTTACCGCTGTTGGCTAGGTGCAACCTTGTTCAGAAAATGATTCTCCCTATCTTTGACTATGGTGACATAGTCTACAGTGCTGCTCCCAAGTCTTCCCTTCCAGGTTGGATTCCCTCTTCAATGCCTTCTGTTGCTTTGCTCTTGACTCTTCCTCCCGTACATACAATTGCACCCTCCACATTCTCTAACCTTCCCCTCCCTGGAAGGTAGATGACTCTCTCTCTGCACAAAATTCACCTCGAAATTCTGACTTGGAACTCTCCCCTCCTACCTCTCCTCTTCTCTTAATGTTCCTGCCCCCTCTTGCCACTCTCTCAGATCTGCTGACTCATGCACTCTGGCTTTTCCTCGCCAGTCCACCTCAATAGGCCAGGCTGCATTCTCCTATCACTTCTCTAAACACTGGAACTTGACCCCCCCCCATTAGGCATTCATCATCTCTCTCTTCTTTCTCTCTGGCCTTGCACAATTTCTATTCCTCTAACTGCACTTGCCAATAAACAATTTTTTTAAGAAGATATGTTTTGGCTCTCAGACTTCACCTGTAAGGCACCCCTCCTCTTCCTATTACGCTCTCTGTCCCTGCGTATTACTAAACATTCAAACTACACTTGTCCATTTCCTTGAGAACTTAGAAGTAGCCTAGTTCGCACATATCCTGTACTGTATAACACAATACTTTTCATTGTCCTTGCATACGTTTCTATGTTTTGCCATGTGCGTGTATACAGTTGTTTGTAATGCTCAGTCAATGGCCATGTAATTCCTTGTACTAGAGTACTTGTCTATATCCTTCATTTTAGTTTTAGCATTACCTTATTACCTATGTAATCCACTACCCCCAACCCCAGGATGCACTGTGAGATGAGCAACTTGTTGTTCAGTGTGTTTTCTCATTACTCTCTTCAATAAATAAATAAATAAATAAATAAATACAATTTCTATGAATGATTCAGTGTCATAAGCAGGTTTAGTTGTTTTGGACAGAAAGTGAAAAGAAACATGGGTATTTTATTTGTGCTTATCACACTACCTGCACTACATGGACCCAAATGCCACTGGCTGGCGGTCAGAGACTGAGCTCTCAGGGACATTATCGAAATTGTCCATGGTCATGCTGCATTACCGCTGCATGTTGGTGACTTACTGAATGTACTGATATTATCGATTTTTTCTACCTTTTCAGTGAAGCTGAATGATAGGAAATGCATCCTGTTCATAAAATGCTCTGATACATTAATTTCTATGCCCTGGAATAAAGCTAACTTCTTATGTCTGTATAAAGACATATGAATAAAAATACAGTTAAAAAAAAGATTAACATAAGTAACTCAATCCTTGGAGTGTTTTAATGTTATTATTAAACTTAAATTTTTTAACCCGTTTTAATGGTAATAATTTTAAATTGTGTACATAAAAGTTTTCAACCATTAACAAACCCCTTTTAGAATGCTGTCAGACAATCAAAATACTTTATTTCGTGCCATTCTTCTCCAATTACTGTTTTCTTTGCATAGTATATTGTTTGGTACTGCATATTGTGGGGTGGAAGAGTTTAGTATTTCCTGGTGGGAAGCACCCAGGCATCACATGTATTGGATGCACCAAGTCAATCCTAAAGGCCATCACAGAACCTGGATCCATGAGCCTAAGGCAAAAAGGTAAAAGTCACCTTTTAGCCACACCCCTGGAGTGCGAGAGTCACAGTTAATTCTCTTCAGCATTGTCCTCCTTCCTTTTAAAATCTGGAATGTGTGCTCTTGCACACGATAATAACAAGCAATTGTCAATGTTGAATGTTGGCTTGCTGGCATTGGACAGGACTTAGAAATGCAAAATAGAAATGGCAGTGAAGTACTGAAGTAACGCCACCCCCCCCCTAGGCAGAGACTGAAAGGCATTGGGAGTGTAGCTTTGGGTTGGCCATAATGCTGACGCCATTCCACCTCAGCCACCCTGCAGAGAGCGACAGGTGTCAGGGTGTGCATTGGGGTCTTCGGCCTTTATGCTCACCCTATTCCATAAGGAAATAAGCTGAGATGGGTGTAATAGGAGAAAGGGGTGAACGTTAGGGTGACGGAACCCAAGGCACACCTCAATGCCCATCAGTGGCTGTAGGGTGGGGGTAGAATTCTGTGAACATTATGGCTGACTAACCCAAGTTACGTCCCCGACGCCTGTCAGTCTCTACAGGGTGGTTGTATGGTTGGAAACCTTAATGCCCCAGGTGTTTGTTGGTATTTTCACTCCAAATTTTCAACAGTGGCTTTTTAGGACCCCACCTTATGAACAGTGGTGCTATCTTTTCATTACTCAATACTGAAAGGTGATTTCACACAGCAACTGCACCATTGGGAGCCACAGCTGCAGAAACACATTTCGGGGAGGATGCGAAAAATGACAACTGTACTGTTCATGAGGAGGTGTTAAAAAAATGGCAATGTTGAAAAGAAAATATGAAAAATTTGCAAACTTACGAGCATAGATACTGCGCAATGCAAGCCCGTAAGGCAGTCATTTTCGGGATTTTTTTTACCAGATTTTCAACATGGCCATTTTGGGACTTCTCCTCATGAACAGTGGCACTGTGATTTTGTTACTCTGTCTTGAAAGTTGATTTTGCACAGCGACCGCGCCCGTTGTGTGCCACAGGTGTGAAAACATATTTTGGGCAGGGTCTGAAAAATGACAACTGTACTGTTCATAAGGAGGTGTGAAAAATGGCAATGTTGAAAATCTGGAGTGAAAATATAAAAAATCCTCGAAGTTACGAGTGTGCGTGGAAACCGCAACGCATGCTCGTGACATAGTCATTTTTTGGAATTTTTTCACCAAATTTTCAACATAGGCATTTTGGGACCTCTGCTCATGAACAGTGTAACTGTGATTTGCTTAATCTGTCCTGAACATTGATTTCCCACAGCGATTGTGCCATTGTGCGTCACATGTGCAAAACCACATTTTGATCAGGATGTGAAAAATGACAGCTGTACTGTTTATAAGGAGATGTGAAAAAATGGAAATGTTGAAAATTTGCAATGAAATATTTAAAATTCTTGAAGTTCTGGTGTGTGTGAAACTGTGCAATGCGCTCGTAACACAATCATTTTTACTTGCTTGAAGCGCATGCAAGAACGTTTGGGAGAGTAGCACTTTGGAGGTGTGCCTCCCATCCAATGCACTGCCCTTGAGCAGGCATGGCGTCCTGCACCAATGGGTGCAGGAGCTCTGTATGACAGCGGTGTTCCTCTGCTTCAAGGAAAGCACCGCTGCCATACTGAGCACCTGCTCACCGTCCCCTCACGTCACTCGCTCCCCACGGCATCACGCCACCCCAAAGCTTTGGTGCCACGCTGGGAGCCACCCCAGCGTGGCAAACATTGTTTGCCGACGGGGTGCCCAATCCCGCTGGCTTCATGGCCCCCAAACCATCCTGCTGCCATGCTGGGAGCCCACCCCAGCGTGGCAAACGCCTTTGCTTTTGCCGACGGGGTGCCCAATCCCCGGCCGGCTCCTCGCCCCCTCGAAGCTTGCCGATGGGGTGCCCAATCCCCGTCGGCTCCTCGCCCCCAGCCATCTTGTGCCATGCTGGAAGCCCACCCCAGGGTGGCAAATGTTCCACGTCAGTGCGTTTTTGTTTTTAACACCTGTAAAATAAAATCGGTCCCACGGCGTGTCTCCCAGCCCCCCTCCCACAACCCGCACTCACCCACGCGCACCCAGCCTCCCACACTCCCCACCCCATACTTACCTCCAGACTCCAGCGCGACGATCTTCGGTGGACCGGGAACACGTCTGCACTCTTCAAAGCGACTGCGAACTGAGGAAATGCCGGTAAGCTGTATAATGGGCTAGATAGGGGGGTTTCAACTTTATTGCATATCTCAGTCATTTTTGAATTTTGCACCAAATTTTCAACATGGGGTTTTTGGGACCCCTTCTCATGAATGAAGTCACTGTCATGGCGTTATTCAGGCCCGAAGGGTGATTTCGCAGGCACTGCGAGTCACTGCACGAAATCACCCTTTGGGCTTGAATAATGCCATGACAGTGACATCATTCATGAGAAGGGGTCCCAAAAACCCCATGTTGAAAATTTGGTGCCAAAATTCCAAAAAATGACTGTTTTACGAGCGTGAGTTGCGCAGTTCCTACGCAGGCTCGTAAGTTCGCGAATTTTTAATATTTTCACTCCAGATTTTCAACATTGCCATTTTATCACACCTTCTTATGAGTTGTACAGCTGTCATTTTTCACATCTCACCCAAAATGTGTTTCCGCCCATGTAGCGCACAATGGCGCAGTCGGTGTGCAAAATCAATGTATGGAACACATTAAGAAAATCACAGTGACACTGTTCATGAGCAGAGGTCTTAAAATGGCAATGTTGAAATTTGGTGAAAAATTCTAAAATGACTGTCTTCTGGCCGTGTATTGCGCCAGTTCTCTCATGCAGCTAGTAAATTTGCGAATTTCAATATTTTCACTCCACATTTTCAACATTGCCATTTTACCACACCTCCTTATGAGCACTGCAGCTGTCATTTTCACATCTTGCCCAAACGTGTTTCCGCCCATGTAGCGCACAATGGCACAGTCGCTGTGTGAACTCAGTGTATGGGACACATTAAGAAAATCACAGTGTCACTGTTCATGAGCAGAGATCTTAAATGGTTATGTTGAAATTTGTGAACAAATTCCTAAAATAACTGTTTTATGAGCGTGCATTGTGCAGTTCCTATGCACGCCGTAAGTTTGTGAATTTTCAATATTTCCACTCCAGATTTTCAACATTGCCATTTTACCACACCTCCTTATGAGCAGTACAGCTGTCATTTTTCGCATCCTGCTCAAACGCAGTTTCACCATGTAGTGCACAATGGCGCAGTCGGTGCAAAATCACCGTATGGCACACAAGACAATCTCACAGTGACACTGTTCATTAGCAGAGGTTTTAAAATGCCAATGTTGACAATTTGCAGAAAAATTCCTAACAATGACTTGTTTTACGAGCGTGCATTGCACAGTTCCCACGCACGCTCGTAGGTTTGCGAATTTTCAATATTTCCACTCCAGATTTTCAACATTGCCATTTTACCACACTTCCTTATGAGCAGTACAGCTGTCATTTTTCACATCCTGCCCAAAACATGTTTCCGCCTATGTAGCGCACAATGGGGGTAACAAAAAGGTCATGCTGACAATTTATTGTGCAAATACCAGCAATCACACAGGGCATTAGGGTAAAGCACCATACATGCCAAACACCACTGCAAATACCTGCAAGTGAACATTTGGCATTGACAAATGCTTGTTTGAAATGTTTTCATCAAATTTGCAACATAGGCTGTTTGGGAGCCCACCTCATGAACAGTAGCGCTGTAATTTCATTAATCAGTCCCAAAAGGTGATTCCATGCAGTGACTGCGAAATCACCCTTCGGGACTTAATAATGAAATGACAGTGACTGATTTCATAAGGTGGGGTCCCAAGAACCCCATGTTGAAAATTTGGAGCCAAAAGTCAAAAAAATGGCTGAGATATCCGCCTAAGTTGAAACCCCCCCATTTATGCCATTATACAGCTTACCGGCATTTCTTCAGTTCGAGGTTGGCTTTGAAGAGTGCAGACATGTTCCTGCTCCACGAAGATCGCCCTGACTGACCTCTGGAGGTAAGTATGGGGTGAGGGGGGTGTTGGGAGGCGGGGTGCACAGAGGGTGGGTGAGGGTTGGGGGAAGGGGCACTGCAGACAACAAGGGACCGTTTTCTTATTTTGCAGGGAAAAAAACAACTTTGGGGGAAGGTTTTTGTTTTTACAGGTGACACAAAGACATTTGGGCACACTGGGGTGGGCTCCCAGTGTGTCACCTGGTGTTTTTTTGGGGGGGGACTGGAGCCAAAAGGGATTGAGCACCCCATCAGCAAATAAAGCATGTCTGTGTTGCGGGGGCCTGATGCCGAAGGGGATTGGACACCCCCATCGGCAGACAAATAAAACTGAGGGGGGCATTATGCCGATTGGGATTGGGCACCCCTGTCAGCAGACAAATTGAACTGGGGAGGGGGCATGATGACGGGATTAGGCACCCCTGAAGTTGACTTTCTAGGGATTGCGAGGGGCAGACGCAAGAGCCGCCACCATGTTTATTGAAATGTTTCACCAGGAATGGCATGTAATGAAGACGTGTCAGATCTGCCGCTGCAATGACAAGCCTGTCTCTCATTGCAGCGGTGGTTTTCTTTCAAGTTGGTGTCACTCTCTGAAACTGCTGTCATTGGCAGCATGCTCACTGGTTGGCAGCTGAGGGACATACCAGCTAAAGCATCTTCTGGATTCGCCACAACACTTACACACCTTTGAAAGTGCTAGTACAGTGCTACTACCGCAAAATGTTGCTTGCGCATGCACGCAAGCAAACATAAAAAAAATCAAGAACCCAAAGTTAACATTTATATTGATTTAATTCACTCAAACATTGCATGCGGAGTGTCTTCCATATTTCATGAAACTCTTCTGTAGTGACTTTGTTTCACACTGGTACCCATGGATAGATTTTTCTATATTTTAAAAAAAAGTTACCACTTCATGGATATCTGCAGGGTTGAAGAAATAGTTTTGTTCCAAATCTTACTTTAAACTATAGTGTTATAATATAGAGAATACTGGATGGGCAATTATGCACAACTAGTTTATTCTGCCACAGTGGGGGTTCTGATTCCCACTTCTCTCGAGATCGAAGCTCAAGATGTCCTTGGGAATCAGAAACCCAAGGTGGCTGAAAAACACTGGTTGCGCATAAAGTTGCTCATCCAGTATTTTTTATAGTGCATAGCATTATGTGAAATGTGTGCACCGCGGTTCTTTTGCTTTCAGAACTAAACTGCTTTATGCCGTCTCTAGAGATTTCAGAATGCTGTTGTATCACAGAAGGGCACAATCACATTCCATGACCTTTGAACTGTGGTACAGCAGCATTTTGAAACAGATGGAATTCTATACAAAACAACACTCTACTATACACTATTTTTTTTTCTGCTCTCCGTTCTGGTTGTCCCTCTTTTCCACTGATCATCCCAGCCTCATCACCCCAACTTCCCCCAGGGCTTATCTCTCCCTTAATCCCCCATGCCTTGCCCTCCATGGCAGGGAGTCCCTCAACCCACAAGGACTATATCAAGATTCCGGGAGGTGCCTGAGTCATCAGGTGTGGGGCCTGCAGAGGCCGGCAGTCATCCAGCGTGACTGGGAGATTTTCCTCCTGGGGGATGTGTCGTGCGCTGACATCAAGGGATGTGTGCTGATGTTTCACATCTCTCCCACCTTTGTAGCTTGAGCTGCCTCTCTTAGGCTTCCGCCAGGGGTCAGTCGAGCACAGAGCTCTGTTCCATCCTCTCCCCGGAGAAGAGCAGTCCGATGGATGCTCAATTCTCCTCTGGGGGAGGCACCGTACCGCTCATTCACTGCCACCACATGGAGGTGTGTTGGTAGGCCAGTGACGGTGCCACAGCATGGGGGTTTACCAGTGGCTGGTGCAGTACATGTGCACCTGCACGCACACATATACGATTACATCATACATGCCACCAGGCCTGGGGAGGAAGAAGGCAAATTGGGGGCTGAACACTAGGAAGCCCTGCTCGTCCACTCCAGCCTGCACCATCACCCCTGGACCCTGCCACCAAAACTTGATCCAGACTCGGGGGGAGGACCGCCCCTCCTGGCCCTGCCATGAGGTGGGGCAAGCTGTGGAGGACTTCAAAGGCAGGTGAGTCCTGGTGGGAGATGGTAGCCATTCAGGGGAGGTGAGCAGAGGCTGAGAGCCCTGCCAACACACTAGAGAGAAACAGCTCTGCAGGAAAAAAAAACTATTATTCAAACTTTTACCTCGAGTGAAGGTCTTCCATTTCTGACTGTTTCTCATCTGTAGCTTCAAGGTGAGAGAAGTAATGGCAGTAAGTTAGGGATGGGGTAAGTGTGCTGTTGTGCAAACAGAAACATAGAATTTGACGGCAGATAAGGACCGCTTGGCCCACCTAGTCTGCCCAATTTCCTACCTAACAGATAAGCTGCAGATCCTAGTTAACCAACAGCTTACTTCATCCTACCCCCCACTAAGACTGCCTTGTCTGTCCCATGCATTCTTGAATTCCCCCACTGTTCTTGACTCCACAACCTCCTCAAGGAGGCTGTTCCATGCATCCACAACCCTCTCTGTGAAAAAATACTTCCTCACATTACCTCTGAGCCGTCCCCCTCTATCTTCAAATTGTGCCCCCTTGTTCTTGCACATCTCTTTTTCTGAAAGATGCTACCCTCTTGGACTTTGTTGATTCCCTTGAGGTACTTGAAAGTTTCTATCATGTCCCCTCTCTCCCTTCTTTCCTCAAGGGTATACTTATTAAGCTCCTTTACACTTTCTTCGTATGTCTTCTGGTGCAGATCCTGCACCATTTTGGTTGCCCTCCTCTGGACAGCCTCCACTCTGTCTATGTCTTTGCGGAGATGGGGTCTCCAGAACTGCACACAGTACTCCAGATGGGGTCTCACCAACTGTCTGTACAGAGGGATAACAACTTCCTGTTTTCTACTATAGATGCCTCTCCCTATGCATCGCAGTATCCCCCCAGCCTTCCTTACTGCCTTCTCACATTGCTTGCCCACCTTTAGGTCATCGGATATAATTACCCCCAGGTCCCTTTCCATTTGTACTGTTGTCAGTATCTCACCCTCCATTGTGTACTCTTCCCCTGGGTTTTTGTTTCCCAGGTGCATTACCTTGTACTTCTTTGCATTGAATCTGAGCTGCCATACATTTGACCATTCCTCCAACCTTGCCAAGTCCCTTCACATCCTTTCCACTCCATCTTGTGTATCAACCCTGTTGCAGATCTTTGTGTCGTCTGCAAAGAGACATACTTTTCCTTCTAGTTCCTCTGCAATGTCACTTATAAAGACATTAAAAAGGACCAGTCCCAGTACTGAACCCTGTGGTACCCCCGCTAGTAACCCTCCTTTCTTCACTGTGGACTCCATTTACTACTACCCTTTGCGTCCTGTTGTCTAGCCAATTTTTTATCCAGGCTACCACCTTGGGACCCACTCCAAGGCCGGCTAACTTGTGTATTAATCTTTTGTGTGGGACTGTATCAAATGCCTATACTAGGCAAACAGGCCTTTTATGGGTCAGATCAAGCAATAGCACAATAGAAAAGGAGAAATATTATATCTCCAGCTACAACAGTGACACGTGTCATGTTTCCCAATGGTGCCATGTAGCACATGCCACAATGGAAATAATGGCAACTGGAAGTGGAAACACCCCTGTTACAGCAAGAATTCAATCATGTTGCCTCCTAACAAGGGAAATAATTCATGCCATTGCTGTAGCAGTAAGAAGATCTTCCTTTATTTGAGTCTTATAAAAGATTTATCTGTGCTCCACCCTCAATAGATATTGTATTTGATAGACAAAACTTTCTGTTCATTATTAAAAAAAAATCCCATCATCTGTTTTGTCATGTAATCCATCTCTGGTTGAAGTTGGTAAAAGCACCTGATGGGGCACTGTTGATCAGATTACTTTTCAGACTGGCACTTGCATGTCCAGTATGCACGGCTAGCATTCCATACATAGTAAGATAAACCATTTCTCATTATGGGTATGTTGTCAAGTAGAAAGAATACTTTTATTTTTACATTTTTTCATTTACTGCTACTACAGATGTCAAAGAAAATAACACTGTGCAGTTTAAAACTGTGTGTACTAACACTAAAATTAAAGGCACCCTTTGAGTACTTTTTATCAAAAGACAGAAGCAGTGTAACATAGGTACAATACAAAACAGATACATGTAGCCTGCCCGGTGGTGCTGAGGGTTGAGGCACTGGATGCCACACCTCACGCCATGCCAGTGACCCGGTTCGGGAATGAGCTTGGGTCAGCGGGGAGGGAGAGGATTGAGCATCTAGAGGACAGCTGTCCTTTCATGGAAGGGGGGGTTCATACTTGGCACTTGACTGGCCTCTGGCGGAAGTCGGAGGCACGACAAGTGCAGAGCATACAGCAAGGGATGGGAGTGGTGACATCGGCAGTGACGCCATCATGTCAGGGTGCATGCCACTTCTCCAGAATAAGAGAAAATGCTCTCTAGGCTCTGGAAAGACAGATCACTGGAGCAGAACCCTCATAGCTTGCCCCTGCTTGGCCTTCCAGTTCCTGACGAGACCTGAATTGTTTGAGATGTAGCAGCCCCACCTTGTCCCTGCCTGGGGGGAAGAACCACGGCTCCATGGGGTGAACAGGAAGGTCCAGGTAAAGTGACAGAAGTGGGGCAGACTCCACTGGTGCTCTCGATGATGTGGAGCTTGGAGAGGTGAGGGCGGATAAAGTTTGATTAAAAAAACAGATAAATGTAACTTTGCAAATACTACTGTGACAGAGTTGAATAGGGCCCTGTCCCAGTTGTTCTGGTGAAAGAGTTTAAATGCAAGAATCTGTTTTATTCTCTCCTTTTCTGTCTCTTGTCTGTCTGGACCTAGGACTTGATCACCCCGACAGTCTTGCAGTTCTCGGCCTCTCGCTATCTGTCAACCTTCTCTTGCTGTTCTGTCTTTTCTCCCCCCTTGCATATCTGCTGGTATAAAAATATATGTGACTCATTATGTGGAAATGTAACTGATACTGGGATCCCTTTGTTTAGAAATGTATATAGTTTTACTGTTGAAATGTATATAGTTATACTGTTGAAATGATTGCAAAAAGCTGTTTGGAACTCAAGGGGTTAACCTGTTTGCAAACTGTCTGAAAAGCTGTAAGCAAGAGGTCAGTTCTGGGTCACAATGTTATTTTTGCTGTGGTTGTTGAAACTTTGCAAGAACACTGTGTGAGAAGCATGCTGTTTTCTTAACGAGTGGGGGTTGCAAAGACTTATAAAAACAGAGCTGTAATTTCTTGCAAGAGAGAAAAAACACAGAGACTGGAAATTGAGAAGAAACCCAGATGGACTTTCTCTGTTTATACTGCCTTTGCAAATAGTTATACGGAACAATTTTATTTTTTTATTTTACTTTTATTAATAACAAATCACTTGTGAATTTTACAACTGCTCCTGGTTTTCCTATGCTTCCTGACCTGTGTCTCGACAACAGATGGTGTCTGCCTAAGTGGGATTTATGCTGTGCATACTCCAAGCCAGGAGTTTTATGTGTGCGTACTAGACCTGGTACCAGGGAGGCATAGAAGTAAGGTATGGATTCTGCAGCAGCAAGACTAGGATTGGTTACCAGGAGTATGGTAGCCAAACTAGCAGAGACAGAAGTCCAAGCTGAGACTGTACAGCTAGTACCAGTTATAGAAAAAGAACAGGCAGTAACAGAACCTGAAAGCCTGACTGCCTTTTTCAAATGGTGGACAATACAACAAAAAGAGTCAGAGAAACAGAGAAGATGCAGTAGAGAGAATAAGAAATTCAATGTTTAGAAGCACAGAGAAAAGAAGAAATGCAACAACTGGAGCAGCAGAGGAGAGAAAAGATGCAGCGACAGGAGCAGCGGTAGCTGGATGCCTTGCAGGCTATCAAAGGCAGAGGATCGGGCACAGATCCAGACAAGCAACAGGACACAGACAACAGGAAATACATTAAACTTACAAAGCTGTGTCCCTCCGATGATATCGAAGCATTCCTGACAACTTTTGAAAGGGTTGCCACAGCCTGCCAGTGGCCAAAGCAGCAATGGGCAATCAGATTGGTACCTTACCTGATAGGTAAAGCCCAGCTTGCCTACAGCAATATGGACACTGCACAGCCAGAAAAATATGACCCGGTGAAAAGCGAAATCCTGAAAAGATTCGACATCTCAGGAGAGATCCTTGAGAAATCTTCACCCAGCTCAGAGAACTCCTGATAAAATGGCTCCAACCAGAGGCCAAAACAGTCCCACAGCTCGACACATCTGCAATGGAGCAATTCATCAACATCCTACCTACAGATGTGTAGCTTTGGGTAAAGAAACACCAACCAGAAAGTGGGGAAAAGGCTGTTTCTTTTTCCGAAGTCAATAAAATGGCCAGACAAATGCCACAGCAGTGAGGTAACAGCCACCCTTTTTCCCATTTTAACTCCAAGTCTCATAAGAACTCTGGTAGGGGTAACAAATCTGTGCCCAAAGATGTTATTTGCTATAACTGTAATAAGCCAGGTCATATTGCAAGAAATTGCCATAAGAAGAGTGACATTGGAGCAGCTTTGAACTTAGCAAATTGGGGCAAGTACTTAACAGATGTGAAGGTGGGAGATAAGACTGTGAAGGGACTTATAGATTCGGGAAGCAGACAGACCCTAGAACATATTGAAGTGCTAGGAAAACAGTGCCCAAAAGGACCAGGTACTGGTGTCATCTGCATTCATGGGGACACGTGATACTATCCCAGCAGCCAAGTGACTCTGACTATTAATGGGGAGTTGTACCAAATGAAAGTGGGGGTAGTACCTAAGTTACCTGTACCTTTGATTATTGGAAATGACTTTCCATGATTTACTGAGTTAATCAAAGAGGGAGTAAATCCTGATGTTTCAGCAGCGGTGGTGATAAGAGCTCAGGCAAAGAAAATCTCAGATGGTGGGGACTCTTTTCCTTTTACTGATTTTGATTCAGTCTTGTTTGAGCAGAGCTCCAAGATCTGGAAGTCCTGGAAAGAAAGATGACACCTGAAGAAACAGTGGCAACAAAAGACTGATGGACATAAAGGATTAACATATGAAAATGCTGAAACTAAACTGATCACTAATTGTGATTTTCTTTTAGAACAAGCTAATGATGTTTCTCTCCAGAGTTATTTTAAGCAGCTGGGGGAGAAATAGAAACAGGATGAACCTATGTTTAAAAAATGTAATGGGCTACTGTACAGAGTTTGGATTACACCTCAGACAGAGGACCAGCTAGAACAATTGGTTATACCACAAAAGTATAGATCTGAGTTGTTACAGATAGCATATGTTAGTCCTATGGCTGGTCACTTGAGGAGGGATCACACCCTTGACAGATTGCTGCACAGATTTTACTGACCTGGAATTCATGAAGATGTTGCTACCTATTGCAGTTCTTGTGCTGAGTCTCAGAAAGTAGCCCCAGTGACTAAAAAAGACAAGGTTCCCCTGGTGCCCCTAACTCTTGATAGATGTGCCTTTTGAAAGAATTGCAATGCATGTTGTTGGCCCATTAGACAAAAGTAAAAAGGGTAATCGATTCATTTTGGTAGTATGTGACTATGCTACTCAATACCCAGAGGCAGTTCCAATGCGTACTGTCACAGCCCTAATAGTGGCAGCAGAGCTTGCCAAAATGTTCAGCAGGGTGGGCATACCAAAAGAGATTATTACTGATCAGGGTAGTCATTTTGGTGCTGCATTACTGAAGGAGCTGTACCGACTACTAGGTATCACTGCCATGAGAACCTCCCCTTATCACCCTCAGACTGACGGTCTTGTTGAGCATTTTAATCAAAACCTAAAACACATGCTAAAAAGGTTTGTAAAAGGGGAAGGGAAAGACTGGGACCAGTACTTACAGTACCTTACCTGCCTTTTGCTTACAAAAAAGTGCCACAGGCATCAACAGGTTTTTCACCATTTGAAATGTTGTATGGTAGGCAACCTAGAGGGCCACTAGATGTAATAAAAGAAACATGAGAAGACAACCACCATCAGAAACAATCTATTACATCTTATATGTGTGCCCTAAGAAAGAAGCTGGCAAAATATATTGAAATCACCCATAGTAATCAGAAAGAGGCCCAAAACCAGCAGAAGGTGTATTATGACCATGGGGCAAAAGAGAAAGTTTTTGAGCCAGGTGAAAAGGTCTTGTTACTGTTACCCAGTACAGAAAATAAACTGTTAGTGAAGTGGCAAGGACCTTATAAGGTTCTTAGACATACTGACACAGTTAACTTTGAGACTGAGACCCCTGACAGGAAAAATCCTACTAAGATATACCATGTTAACCTCCTCAAGAAATGGGTTGAAAAAATACCAAAACTGTTTTGCTAGTTTTACCAGAAACTGATAAACAAGATATTGATGTAGCTTATGATAGACTGGAGTAAACTGTTACTGCTGATGCTGTAAAGGTGAATGCCTCCTTAACCTCCGAACAAACTGCAGAAATTCGTAACTTGCTAAGGACATTTAACAGTACTTTTACAACAGTGCCAGGCTGAGTTAAAGGTGTCAAGCACATAATAGTGACAAAGAATGCTCGCCATATTAGGCAAAAGACATACAGATTACTAGGACGGTTAAGAGCAGATGTGGTTAAGAAAATACAAAAAATGAAAGAATTGGGTATCATAGAAGAGTTGAGAAGTGCACGGTTATCACCAGTCATGACTATAAACAAAAAAGAAGGGGGTGTAAGAATCTGCCTTGATTTTAGGAAACTTAATCAAGTGTCAGAATTTGACAGTTATCCTATGCCCAGAGCAGAGGATTTGGTGGACAGACTGGGGGGTGCTAAGTGTATCTGTACCCTTGATCTCACCAAGAGTTACTGGCAAATCCTCCTAGCTAAAGGATCCAGAGACAAAACTGCATTTGCCACTCCTGTAGGATTCCATCAGTTCACCACCATGCCCTTTGGTTTACATGGCGCTCCCACTACATTCCAGCATTACATGGATGTAATTTTATCCCCTCATACTGGTTATTGTGCTGCGTACCTGGATGATGTCGTGATGCATAGTCCAGACTGGAAAAGCCACCTGGAACACCTACGAGCAGTTATCCAGTAGATCAAAAAGGCAGGTTTGACAATTAATCCTACCACATGTGCATTGGGTAGGCAGGAAACCAGATATTTGGACTATGCTTTGGGAAATGGGGAAGTCAAGCCAGAGGTTTCCAAGATAGAAGCTGTAGCTAACAACCCTGTCCCTAAAACCAAGAAACATGTCAGGTAATTTTTAGGGCTGGCTGGTTATTATCGGAGATTTGTTCCCAAACTTTGCCCAGTTAGCTACTCCCCTCAGTGAACTCACAAAGAAACGGTTCCTGAATAATATGAAATGAACCCCAGAGTGTGATGAGGCTCTTCGAGCAGTTAAGACTGCATTATGTTCAGCCCCTGTTTTAAAAAGCCCAGACTTTGAGAAACCATTTTTGTTACAAACAGATGCTATGGAGTCCCTTAAGTTTTACTTACTAGGAGCTGATTTTGTACTTGTACGAGATCATAATCCTTTCTGTTGGCTTAACCAAATGAAGAACAACAATTCTAGAATCATACGATGGTTCCTGGTGCTATAGCCATTTAAATTTAAAGTGATGGCACAAATCTGGGAAAGAGAATGTCAATGCTGATTTTCTGTCTAGATATAGATCTGGAATTGAGAATTCTGAAGGCTGAAAAAACAAATGTGTGAGTTTAAACTTCACTATTTGCTGTACTGTTGTTATGGAAAAAAAGGATACTGCATATGTAAAGAACTATGAAGGATATATTAGATGAGAATTACTAGAACGTTTTGGAAACCTGTTTTTGTAAAACGGGTTCTGTCTTGAGTGGGGTATGTGATAGGGTTGAATAGGGCCCTGTCTCAGTTGTTCTGGAAAAAGAGTTTAAATGCAAGGATCTCTTCTATTCTTTCCTTTTCTGTCTCTTGTCTGTCTGGTTGTGCAACCACATTTTCTTGTGAGACCTAGGACCTGATCACCCCAATGGTCTTTCAATTCTCTGCCTCTCACTATCTTTCTACCATCTCTTGCTGTTCTGTCTTTTCTCCCCCCCCTTGCATGTCTGCTGATATAAAAATATATGTGAATCATTATGTGGAAATGTAACTGATATTGGGATCCCTTTGTTTAGAAATGTATATAGTTTTACTGTTGAAATGTATATAGTTATACTGCTGAAATGATTGCAAAAAGCTGTTTGGAACTCAAGGGTTTAACTTGTTTGTAAACTTGCTGAGAAGCTGTAAGCAAGAGGTCAGTTCTGGGTCACAATGTTATTTTTGCTGCACTTGTTGAAACTTACAAGAACACTGTGTGAGAAGCATGCTGTTTTCTTAACGAGCAGGGGTTGCAAAGACTTATAAAAACAGAGCTGTCATTTCTTGCAAGAGAGAAAAAACACAGAGACAGAGACTGGAAATCGAGAAGAAACCCAGATGGACTTTCTCTGTTTATACTGTCTTTGTAAATAGTGATACTGAACAATTTTATTTTTTTTATTTTACTTTTATTAATAAGAAATCACTTGTTGCAAATTTTACAACTGCTCCTGGTTTTCCTATGCTTCTTGACCTGTGCCTCGACAACAAATACAACTTACATGCAGACAGGCAAGAGCAAAATATAAGGAACATCTGTAGAGCTACTAGCTAGATCCAGTGGCATTCTAACTGCTCATACTTAATGGAAATGTATGAAGGGAAACTACTGTGCCAGTAGTGCTCATGTTTGGCAGCAAACAGAAAAGAAAAATATATATGTTTTCATATAGTCTCCCCCCCTCTGGTCACCAAGGCTGCTCACCTCAGCCAAGTTACCTCCCAGCCCCATCCATTACCCATCTCTGTCTCTCACCTGGTCTCAAGGGGTCCATGAGGGGTCTTTATCCAAAGAGGTCATTTCCCTCATGTGATGGGCTCCCTCCCTCCTGAGAACCAGTGCAGATGTGGTCTCTGTTGGGCCCACACTGTGCAGAGACCAGAAGACAGTCAGGAGCAGTGGGACCCTGGCATCATGCTACTGTATCACATTTTTTCCCCTTTTTTTCATTCCTCCCTATAGAGATGCTGCCAACAAGGATTCCTATGCATGCATGCACACCGAAGTGCCTGAGCTTTGTGCAGGAGCCAGACTGCACCCCGCCCTGTTACTTCCAAGATGCACTGTATTCTGTGGTCACCCAGGTAGCAGTGTAGTAGCAGAGAGCATAGCCCTCTCTCGCTGGAGAAGAAGAGCATCCTCTGGGATGCTCAGTCCTCTTCCATGGCTGACCCTCAATGACCTTGGGCTCATTCCCAATCAAGATCATCAGTATTGCAAGCGGTATCCCTACCCCTGTGTTGATGGGCCATCTGAAAAGGAGGAATATTTATTACTATTTTTTTTTATTTTTGTTTATTTTTTTCAGTTTTGGATTACAACCTTTGAGCTGAAGGGCTCTTTTTCAAAGGTTCCAAGTCAAATAGACATGACAATACATTCAGTACAAGAGTTACAGGTTGTCAATGATAATAAGTACAATGACAGTGATTGTTCATACAATAAAATTACATTGATTGTTAATACAAAGAGATTGCAATGCAGGTTTCATTTACAAAGTGCTAATAGGATAACAGCAGCACTACAATAGTGCGGTACAGTGATTAAGCAGGTATATACCGTAGTACATATTAGTTCCAGGAGGCTTGAGATGTTAACTAAGTAAAGTGCAGTGGACTATACGCAGCCAGAAGAGGCATTGTCAAAGGTTCAACTGAGGGACACAGCTTTTTACAGGGGGACAGTGTATAAGAAGAGAGTTGAGATAAAGAAGAGGGGGAGAGGTTGGGTAAGGATGAGTGGTCAATAGAGTGGTTAGAGGGATGTGGGGGAGGATGTGCCTAAATGTGGGGGAAACTGAGCGAGCTCTAGCGCTATTCTAGGGCAGACCGTGGGTTCACAGGACAGCAACAGTTGTTATCAAAGGCTGATCAGGAATGGAGATCTCTTTTGAGTGGGCCCAGCTTGCTGGTTTCCAGGAGGGGTGCAGGGAGGTTGTTTAGCCACTTAGGTCCACAGTACGATGGTGATATTTGAGCAAACATAGTGGGCTTAAGAGGCACCTGTAGCACACTCTTAGCCATGCTTCTAGTGTTCTTGGTGGTCGGAGCAAGTTTGAAAAGATTAACGGTGGAGTCGGGTGCTTGTCCTAGTAATGATTCTTTCCCTAACAGGCAGGAATGGAATTTTAATCTTTGATGAAGTGTGAGCCATCCAGTCTCATTGTACAGTGTGCATGTGTGGATCAGGTAGTCTGCCACAAGAACCAGCCTACAGGCCTTGTTTAGGAGGGTTTTTATCCTTTTTATCATGGTATCTGAGCCTGCCCCATAGATCACCAGCCCATAATCTATAGTGGATAATATAGAGCTACAGGTGACTAGTTTCGATGCATCTGGTGTCATTGCATGTCTGTGGTGGTAGAGTACTCCTAACTTAGAGTTAGTAGATTTAATTACATGTTCAGTATGCATGGTGAAGGTGAGAGTGTCATCAATATGTAAATTCAGGTATTTAAAAGTGGATACCTGCTCAATTGTCTCACTATTGTGGCTTTGGACTGTCAGTGGCCCATACTTTTTCTTGTTATGAGGCAGTGTGATTAGCATGTCCTTGGTTTTGTTGTAATTGAGCAGGAGCCTGTTCTGCATGAACCATGTTTCTAGCATTTGAAAGTTGGATTGAAGATCTGAGGTTATTTTGGACAGTTTCTTACTGGGTACTGAGATGACGGCATCATCAGCATAGAGCACCATGGTAGGGAATTTATGGATAGGCTAAATAGTAAAGGGCCAAGTATGGATCCCTGGGGTACACCAAGAGTTACTTCCCTTGGTTCTGATGGAAGTCCGCATATTCTCACACATTGTGATCTGCATGAGAGATAGCTGGCAAACCAGGCCACCATGTCAGGGGACAAGCCGATGGATAGCAGGTTGTTAAGTAGGAGTTGATGGTTGACTGTGTTGAATGTCTTAGTGCCGTGGTTGCCAACCTTTTTTGGTCTGGGGACCCCCTAGCTGCCCGTCAGCCATGTCGGGGACCCCCGAAACAAAAAGTCTATAGATATTGTACCACATTTAGTGGCATCATTGTATGTCACTGCTGTCATGTGAGTGGTGGCGGGGGGGGTGGAATTAAAATGAATGACTGACTGAGCTATAAAAATAAAAAAAAACTCTCAGAAGTTGTTGCTTGTAGTAAGCAGGCACAAATATTAAAAAGTTAAAAAACTATCACCGTTCTGTGTCACTGATTTCATGTGAGTGGGGAGTGAGGGGTACATTCAATTGACTTACTGAGTGATATAAAAGCAAACACCTCACAGAAGCTGTTGCTGGTCCTGTTAGACTGCATATACACGTACTGCTCAAAAAATTGAAATAAAAAAAAACTCACAGAAGTCGTTGCTTGTATTAAGCAGGCACAAATATTAAAAGGTAAAAAACTATCATCATTCCATGTCATTGTACATATGTACTCCTCAAAAAATAAAATACTGATACTACTGCTTACCCCGGCAATTCGTGATTTAGTAACTTCATTTTTTTTTTTATTTCTGTGAGCAATTTGCGAGGAGAGAAGACCGGATTCTATGCAAGGTTAACAGCGAGAAATGACCAGTAGCCATGAACTCAGCATGGAGAGCGTAGAGTTGAGAGACTGGAAGCAGACCAGCACACGTAAGTCAGGCAAGTTATTTCATTCTGTCGGTGCAGATGACACAAATCGGGAGTGTTATCAGGGGACTAATCAGCTACTAAATTACAGGACTACAAAACTCGATCTTACTCGTGCTTTGAAAAAATTGTGAATACACAACTCGAGAGTCACCAGCTGCAAATCGGGTGTCAGTAAAGGAATTAATGTTCTGTCATTAATGTAATTAGCACTTTGTTAGGGAAAGGTTACTGAGCTAATTGGTGCAAGACAGCGCAGTAGCACTGCTCTTAAAAAAAAAACCCTATCCTGCAATTTCAATTACTATGCTAGTTCCGCATTTTAAATTACTCTGCCTGTTCTGTGGATCCCCAGGTGGGCGCACGTGGACCTCCTGTGGGCTGCGGAACCCCAGTTGAAAACCACTGCCTTAGTGAGAGCTATGAAGGTAGATCCCACTGCCATACCTGCATCCAGCATATCGTATAGTTGAATAGTGTAGTCAACCAGTGCAGTTAGAGTGCTATGTTTTTTTCAGAAGCCGTGCTGTTATGTGCATAGGAGGTTGTATTTATCAAGGTATTCTGTTAATTGATTGGATACAATTATTTCTAGCGCTTTCGATAGTGGTGGTAGTATGGATATCTGTCTGTAATTAGACAGACCAGTGCTGTCACCACTTTTGAAAGCAGGGGTCATGAGTGCAGACTTCCACTCGTCAGGGAAAACTCCAGTTCTTAGTGATATGTTAAAGATTTTTGTAAGGGGCAGAGTTACCTTGTCCAGCGTAAGGACCACCATCTTCATATCAATTTAGTCACTGCCCATCCTTGTCTTACTTAGTACCCGCATGACATACCTTAGGGTTTCATCTTTGGTAATTTGTCTAAAATAGAATGGTGGTATTCTGGTATAGGTGGGCATGGCGGGATAGCATAAAGAGGCTGTTCAGGTGGTTGGGGGTTATGTAGTTGCTAGGCAGCACCATGCCGAGGTCTTTGAAAGCAGTATTGAAGGCGTTCGCAATATCTGTGGGTTCATGCAGTGTTCCTGATGTTGTAACAATCAGGTCAGGGGGAGTTTTGGAATCCTTCCCTGTTAGGGATTTCACGGAGTTCCAGAAGTCCCTACCATTGCTCCACGTCCTGCCGAATAGATCTTTATAGTATATGGCTTTGGCATTTCTAATTGTTTTGTGCATCTGTTTCTGGCTGCCTTATAGGCAGTGAGGTTGGCTTGTTTCCCAGTGGCTTTAGCTTTATGCCAAAGGTTGTCTCTATAGTGCATGAGCTCAATGAGATATCCATTGAGCCACGGTGTTGGGGTTCCCTTAGCTTTCTTGGTCTACTTACTTTACTTAGTTAAGGCGGACAAAAGAAGTCTTGATGCCCATCAAGACTGTCCCCCCCACATTATGTGGGTCATTAACCGACATCTGTAATGAGTTAAACAATGTATCAAGACCATTTCTAAATGCACTGAGGCTAGTTAAGTCAAGCAATATCCTGGGGTAATAAATTCCAATCTTTAACAGCTCTAATATTGAAAACATTTTCTCTTTTAGAAGTGTTAGCCCATAAAACGACTATCTGTTTATTATGAGATCTAGCTACAGTGCATCTGTTAGAGAATGTTAGTCCGCACTGTGTCATCAGTTCCAGTGATGACTGAAGTTTATATAAAAATACTAAGTCCCCTCTCCTTCTCCTATTTTGGAGAGAAAACAGGTCAGTTTCTCTCAGTCTTGAGGGATAATGTTTAGTTGACAATCTTGGTACCATTTTGGCTATTTACCTCTGAAGCTGTTCTAATAACATAATGTCACTCTTTAAATATGGATTCCAAAAAGGGAGATCCGTAGTCAAGGTATGATCTTACATAGGCTTTGTACAGTGGAATCAGGCACTGTTCTGTCCTTGATACAAATGTACACCTAACACGCGTCACTAAACCATTAGCCAGCCTAGTAATCTTAGTGCAATGGTCAGAGGATGAGAGTTTACTATTGACCATAATGCCAAGATCCCGTTCGCTTGTGGAAACGTTGATTTGACAGTTATTTAGGTAATATGGCTGGTTTGGATTTTTTTCCCCAAAGTGCATAATGACACATTTGTTTATATTGAAAGTCATACTTCTGGGCCCAGCTTTCAATGACTTTTAGATAATTCATTAGAGATGAAGCTTTGGCAATGGTATCAACTTGCCCACCCAATTTTGTATCATCTGCAAATTTAAACATGATATTATTGTCACTAACTCTCATGTCGCTAATATAGATGTTGAACAGTGATGGCCTCAGGACGGAGCCCTGAGGCACACCACTGCTGACAATACCAACATTTGAGAGGACACCATTTATTCTGACCCTTTGGCTCTGTTTGACAGCCAATTATTAACCCATTTAATAAGACATAGTGAGTATCCCAACGTAATTAATTTATTGATAAGGTTGTGGTGCGAAACAGAGTCTGATGCTCTACTGTAGTTCAATAAGATGACGTCTGTAGGTACTCCATTGTCTGAACTTTGACTAATGTAGTTGTAAAATGAAATCAGATTAGTAGTGCATGATTATCCTTTTCTAAAACCATGCTGCATTTGGTCACTTACTCCAAGAGCTTGTGTTTCTGACTCAAAATATGATTTAACAATTCTTTCCATTAGCTTACAAGTTATGGAGGTCAGGCTAATTGGGCGATAGTTTTCCATGCCAGATTTGCTGCCCTTTTTAAATATTAGAATGACATTAGCTTTTAAGCCTGATTGAACCACACCTTTCTTCAATGATTTGTTAAATACAATAGATAATGGAAGGGATATTACTGTTGAAATTTCAATAAGAAACCTGGGATGGTCTTATAAGGGTCAAATATGTTACAGGCATTTGTGAAGATTGTGCAGAAGTATTCTAGGGCTTGGTTAACATCCTGGGACCTATCTCATGGGTCCAGTTGGCCAGCCTTAGGTATTGTTTAAATGACTCCAACTGACCCGTCCTTAGTGAGTGGTTTCTAGTGAGCTGTGGAGTGCACTTAATAAACCTATTTGACCATGTGAACATCACCAGGGAGTGGTCACTAAGGGAGTCAGGTAGGACTGATATCTCAGTAATATGCTCTGGACAGGCGGAGAGCAGCCAGTCTATGAAAGTGCTAGTGCATGTTTTGTAGTTTTGCCTTGTGGCTTGGGTTACCATGTGGGTGAGGTCAAGGCCTGAGATTTGGTCTTTAAAGGTGGATGTCTCATTGGATAGCCAGTTTGTGTTGAAATCCCCAACCACAACCTGTTCCCAGTTTTATTTCCTTTGACTATCAATGAGCTGTGCAATCCCTGTAGTTTGCTTGCCTGGTGGTATATGTACCATGGAGAGCACTAGTATCTTGCTCTGCAGGCCGACAGTGAGTTTAATGGTTAGTATTTGCACTTCATTTGAGTGTAGGCTGTTTGGTAGTGCTGACCTTTGATATTGTTGCAGAGGTAGACCAGGCAGCTGCCCCCTCATCTGGTCAGTCTGTCTTGACAGAAGGTGGTATAGCCTATGGGTACAGTGGCATTGGGGGTCTTAGGGGAGAGCCAGGTCTCTGTTAGTGCAATAATATCTGATTTAATCTGTGCAGCTCAAGCCTGAAATTGCAGCAGCTTAGGTAGAAGGCTACCTATATTTAATGAGACAATTTTGAGGTGGCCACTACCCTTGCTTTTGTCAGTTCCTGCTGGTCCAGGATTAGGGTGCATGTTCCCAGATATTAAAAACAGGACTATAATTAGTCTCCTGAGATAGTGTATCAATTACTTCCAGGTTAAGCAGGAGGTGGGGGGCAACAGATCAGCTCAACATGACCATGTGGTCGGTGGAAGTCCTTCACTAGCTGCAGCTGCAATAATAGGCCACACGCTGAACAATAATGAATACTATGTGACACAGGTACTGAAAAGGAGGGTCAGGACTCTGCAAGGTTATTATTTAGGCCATAAGCAAAATATGGCTGTACAGTGTTTAAATACAAGTCATGGGTAATAAAGTTAGAGTTTTAAAGTTGACTAAGGTTGAGATCACCAAAGCTGTTAAGGGGTCTACCACAGCAGAACAATGCTAAATAATGCTGGTAAATATAATGTCTAGGACTTGCCTGAGTCATAGTGCACTAAATGTGCAGGTCTGAGGTGGTAACCCCATGGTTGGGATCTACCCCAGGCATACTTCATGATTCTGGTTGACTAGGTCAGAGTGACCAAAGATCAAGTAATAGAAGTGAATCGACAGCTGCCAAAATGGAAACAAAAAAAAATAAAACATATTAAAAAACTGTGATGGGGGATAAGGTTTGCAGTATGATTTTTTGTGTTCTGTTGTCTCTCTCTTAGCATATGGGACTTAAGTGCAGCTACAGCAGCCAGTAGATAGCGCTGCTCAGCCACATTGATTAAACAGGAATCTACTTTGAAGTTAATGACATCCCAGATACAGAGCCACATTATGGGTGGCACACAAGGTGTTACCATATGGCCAAGTATTAGCCTATAGTGCCAGGGGGAAAACATTAAAGGAGTACTACACCCTCATATCTTGTAAATTGTATTTGTTTCCTTGCCAACAAATAACTCTTTTCATGTAGCTGTTGGGGATGTATGTGTTTGCTTTAGTTTATTTTAACTGTTCACACCAGCCCCTAAAACTATCCTGGGGGGTCTCCATTTTCTGGTTGTTGAAATGCCATTGTCCCTGAGAGCTGCATTAGCATATGAGAAAATGATGCCACAGCACCCATTTACATCATGTATTTCTATGCTGAAAGTGCCCATATTACCAGGAAAAACTATCTTGGAACACACAGATTGAATGCAGTTTAAAAGAAAAAAACCTGCATTACATCTAAGAAAGTTTGTAAAGCTAGCTGAAGATAAATGTGACATTTCACACTATGTTGCACTTTGTTCTGTTAAATTCTAAGTAAGCAGACAGGCATACTGTGAACTCTAAAGGGTACTGAGACATCATGTTCTCATATGCTAATATACCTCTCAGGCACAATGAGATTTCAACAACCAGATAATGGAGACCCCCAGGATAGTTACAGGGACTGGTATGAACAGTGAAAATAAATTAAGGCAAACACCTATATCCCCAACAGCTATATGAAAAGAGTCATGTGTTGACAAGAAAACAAATAACATTTATAAGATATGAGAGTGTAGTACTCTTTTAAGGATGGAGGAGCTTTACAGGAAAACAGAGAGGCTCGGACAATTGAAGGCTGAACTTATGAGGTCCACCAAAACCACCAGAGATTTGATTCATAAAATTGTACAGGTTAAATCCGAGATAAACTGGATACTAAGCCAGAAGGCTCAGTACGAAATTCATAAAACCAGGCAAAAATAGTTGGAAGGGGTGATAGAGCAGACCACCTGGAATGTGAAATTATTAAAATAAGGGACGAGATGGACAGAGAGCAGAACCACCAATATTAAACCAATAGGGTCTTCTTTGAATATTACACTGAAGCTTATAAGTATATAACAGTGGACTGGGCAAGGGCTGAAGCAAAGAAAAGACGTTTGACAGTCTGCAGATGCCCAAACTATCATCAGAACAAAGGCAAGACAAACCATTATCACAACAAAAAAATAGAAGAGGCCATAAAAACATTATCTAAAGGGAGGGTGCCAGGCTAAAATGGCTTTTCTGCAGAGAAGTAGAAGGCCCAAAACTAGCACCATGACTCCAGGGCATGTTCAGTGTGGGTCTAGAGACCCTTCCCCCATCGCTAAAAGAGGCGCTCAGCATAGAATTACCTCAGAAAGGGAACGATCCTTTACAGTGTTCTAGGTATTGCCCTCTCTACCTGCTGAAATTGGATATCAAGATTTTAGCCAAGGTTCTGTCAAATAGATAGAACAAAATTATTGGGCGTCTGGTACACAGAGACCAGATTGGATTTATCCCCTGCAGACAAGGGGCAGAAAATCTCAGGTAGCTGATAAACATAATGTAGAGAGCCCAGGTCCTGAAAACTCCTGCAGAAGGTCTATCATTAGATGCGGAGTGAGCATTTGACTCTTGAATGGCCGCATTTAGAATTGGTGCTGGGTAGATTTGGGTTTGGGCCCAAGATGCTACAGTGGGTACAGACCCTGTATAACTGCCCCCTTGCAACAATACTCACAAACGACCACATTTCTGGGGGCATCTTTTTGGAAAGAGGAACCAGGCAGAGGTGCCTTCTGTCACCCCTTTCTGTTTGCTGTGGTGATAGTTACTAGCACAAGTCATAAGGAATGTCCAGAAATATAAGACTTATCAAG
This sequence comes from Neoceratodus forsteri, assembly GCA_016271365.2. NCBI lineage: Eukaryota > Metazoa > Chordata > Ceratodontiformes > Ceratodontidae > Neoceratodus > Neoceratodus forsteri. The sequence goes on from CM057450.1 coordinate 741,960,844, forward strand.
GTATGTGCCCCCCACAAGCATCACCTCAGGTGTTGGTTCCAGGTTGAACACTACCAGTCCCAAGCATTGCCATTTGGCTTGGCATCTGCACTTTGGGACTTTTCTTAAAGCTAGGCAGTGGTGGCAGTCCACCTTAGGGGGAAGGGCTCTATGTCTTAACTTGTACCTGCATGGAGGGCTTCTCAAATCGCAATCCAGGGATTACCTGATCTAGTTCCTGGCATATACCAGACAGTTGTTCCAGGTTCTTGGCATCACAGTCAGTCAGCCCAAGGTAGTCTTGACACCTTGACAATGCCTACCATGCATAGGGGTTGTACTGGACATGGCCTAGTGTATGGCCTCCCTGCCCCAGGATGGGGTGGTCTGCCTGGTGGCTCAGGCCCAGCTGCCCTACACCAGTGGATAGGGTACCACCAGGGTCTCTCTACAGGCTCTTGGGCTGGATGGTGGCAGCCATTGTCTTGGTTCCTCCAGCCAGGCTGCACAGAAGGATTCCCTAATGGACATTGAGGGTCCAGTGGGCACAGTGCACTGACAACATCAAATGACAAGTTCTGGTCTCCTCACTAGTCAAAAAGGTACTGCAATGGTGGCTAGAATCTAGCAACCCACTGATAGAGGTTCCCTTCCTTATTTCCTCCCCTCAGGTGATCTTCACAACAGATGCCTCGGGGCTGAGCTGGGGAGCTTATCTGGGACCTCATCATACTCAAGGGATGTGCTCCAGAGTGGAGCCTCATAGATTTCATAGGTTAGCCTGAGCTCTATAGAGACCGAAGTCCATTATAGCTCACTATAGAATCTATGGATACCCAGTAATATTTTTTCTAGTCATGTAACAGTCTAGGGTGTGCTTGAATGCCTCCATAGTTTTACTTCCTACCAGCTCAATAGGTAGTTCATTCCAAATTTTAACTACCCTCATTGAGAACCAATGCTTGCATGTATGCGTGTTATATATATCACCCTTAAACTGTGGGGATGGGCTCCTGTGTTGCAGATCTGGTCTCTAAGGGTGAGGCCCATCTGCTCCCACAGATGCGGATTTGACAGTGCTCAAAAAATCAGGCACATATCCCCCCTTAATCTGTGATATTCCAAGGTATACAGATCTAGTTCTTAAAGTCTTTGTTCATAATCTAATCCTCAGACTTATTTAATTCTTCGTGTCACCCTTCTTTGAATTCTCTCTAGGGCTTTAATATCATCCTTGTTCCCAGGAGCCCAAAACTGTGCACAATACTCAGTGTGCGGCTGTACCAGAGAGGTATAAAGAGGGAGCAAAACCTCTCTCCTCCTGCTCTTAATATGTCTATGGATACAACTCTGGATTCCACTAGCCTTTTTAATCACCTGGTTACAATGTAGCTGGAATTTAAGGTCATTACTAACCCTGATCCCCAAGTCTTGCTCATCCTGCACTACTTTGAGCACCTGCCCGGCCAGTGTATAATCTAGAATTTTTTTTTTTCCCCAAGTGCATCACTATGCACTTCTCGGTGTTAAGTAGTGCTTTCTTTTTTTGTGTCCAAGTCTCTAGTTCCCCTAATGCTTCCTGTAATACTGCTGCATCCGACTGGCTATTTACTGGGAAACCCAGGCACGAATTGTCTGCAAATTTGGAAAGCCAGATGACAGCTTTGGGCATCATTGTTGATGTATAAATTAAAAAGGCAGGGTTCCAGTACTGATCCCTTGGGGACACCGCTGGTCACATCTGCCCAATTTGACAATTCGCCCTGAATACGTACCCTTTGCTTTCTCCCCATCAGCCAGTCCCTAATCCAGCTAGATATTTTTGGCTGGACTCCCAGTTCATTAAGAGTTTCAACCAACTCCTCATGGGGGACTTTGTCAAAGGCCTTGGCGAAATCCAGAAACACAACGTCCACCAAGCTACCTTCGTCTAGTGCTTTACTAGCTTTGCCGTAAAATTTTAGTATGTTAATTTGGCCTGTCCTCCTCATCAGTGTCCTGGAGATGAGAGCAGTTCTGTTTGACTTACAAGCCTTTCAGACTCACTTGTCCTGAGGCCCTCAGTTGATGCAGCCGGACAATATCACCGTAGTTCATCGCATCAACAAACAAGGGGGGACCCATTCATGCCTTCTGTGTCAGGAAGCGATAAAAGTATGGTACTGGACTCTAGAACATGGTCTAAAACTTTCAACCATCCATGTTCCAGGTGTCCAGCCCATCCTGGTGGACAGTTTAAGTCAGTCGCAGTCTAGGATACATGAGTGGGAACTGCTGACCTCAGACGCAGAGGTCCTGTTCGACAGGTGGGGTTGTTCAGAGCTGGGCCATTTTTGCATCCCTACTCAACGCAAAACTGCTGCATTTCTGCTTGCATGCTCCAGGACCTGGAGTTTTCAGGCAAGATGCATTCCCTATTATGGAAGAGGAGGTTCCATAACAGAGACCACATTGCTAAAATTGTACAGGAAGCAGGAGAAAACATTGACATCCTGGTACACGTAGGGACTAACGATCTCACCAGCCAGTCAGTTGTGGAGACCAGGGAACATCTGACCAGGCTGGGTGACAAACTATCATCCATTTCATCCAGGATCTCCTTCTCTGAGATCCTGCCAGTTTGGGAGAGGGGGGCAGATGGACGGAAGGTCAGAGAAGGGGAGATAGGGAGCTAAACATGTGGTTCAAGGGCTAGTGCCAGGAAAAAGGACACAGATTTATAGGGAACTGCCAACAGTTTTGGGAGCGAAAGTTTTTTTAAATTTGATGGACTGCATCTGACTAAGGAGGGAGTCAGTGAATTGGGGCAGAAGTTTGACATATTTGCAGAATATTTAAACTAGCAAATGGGGAGAGGGGTGCAGCACCTGATACATCGAATGGGAAGAACACTCCTCCCCCCCTCAGCTAGTGGTCAAACAGGAGTTCGGCATGTTTGTAGTTAATTTGTATCGCCAGGTAAGGAAAAAAGGTCCGGCTCCCCATACGACACACAGGAGAAACGTCAGACCTCACCCAACAACTGACACACCGAAATCTGGCCAATGGAAAATCATATAAACAAATGCTTGCAGTCTGGGAAACAAGATCCCAGACCTGCAGGCAATAATGACAGAGGCTAAACTAGACATAGTAGCCATTAACGAGACATGGTTTACCAGTAACCACATTTGGGAGAGTTCAGTACTTGGCTATGTACTGTTCAGAAGAGACTGAGGTGCAAAAAGGGGGGGGGTTGAGTGGCCCTTTATGTCAATGCAAATATCAAAGCTACAGAAATTCAGAATACACATAAGGAGTCAGAAGAACTGTGGGTCACCCTGGAAACAGAAAATGGGACAGCCATGTGAACTGGGGTTGTCTACAGGCCTCCAGACCAGGGGGAGGACATAGATACATTACCGTTAGAAGATATACAAAACATGACAGCTAACGGGGAGGTTCTAATAATGGGAGACTTCAACATGCCAGATACAGATTGGTCAATACCAGCAGGAACATCTGCTAGAACTAAACACATAGTGGATTCAATGCAGGGGGAAGGCCTCAAACAACTGGTACAACAACCCACAAGAGACAGGGCTATCCTAGATCTGGTACTGACTAACAGGGAAAGGATCACAGATCTCCAAGTAGAAGGTCACCTGGGGGCCAGTGACCATCACATGGTATAGTTCAGTTTGGTCACTAGAACTAAATCATCCCATTCCAAGGCAAACATATGTTACTTCAGAGAAGCTGACTTTGATAAGATGATCAACAGAGTTTAGCTAGCCCTGGGAAAAAGAAATACAGGTGAGGGGGTACAGGCAAAGTGGGCAAGCATTAAGGATGCAATACTTGAAACAACATCCCATTGTATTAGAGAGAAAAGGAAGTCCAAAAGAAGAAGGAAACCACTTTGGTTTTCAAAACAGTTGCAGAAAAGGTCAGAGCCAAAAGGCTGGCCTTCAGGAAATATAAGGGAATGCAGAGGGATGAAGATAGGGAGGCATACCAAACTTCCCTAAGGGAAGCAGGGAAGGCAGTAAGGCAGGCAAAGGCCCAAACTGAGGAAGCACTAGCACGAGCAGTAAAAGAAGGTGACAAGACTTTCTATAGATACATTAGTGAAAGGAGAAAAGTCCAGAGGGGGTATTGCTAAGATCAAAGGGGATAAGGGTGTGTGTAAGGAGGAGGAGGACCATATAAAAGCATCTATCCTAAATAGATACTTCTGCTCAGTATTTACTGAAGAGAAAGTAGGGCAGGGCCCACAGCTCAGCACCATGGACATAGGGGGGAGGGAGGTGTGCAGTAGTCCCTTCACAAAAGAAAGGGTCCTACAAGAGCTCAATAAGCTCAGGGTGCACAAGGCAATGAGACCTGATGGCATACATCCCAGGGTACTAAAGGAGCTAAGGGTGGAACTAGCAGAGCCATTATCAGAACTGTTTAGTGAGTCTCTGAGCACAGAAGAGGTCCCAGAAGACTGGAGAAGGGCTCTTGTGATCCCGCTGCACAAGAGTGGTAGCAGGGAGGAGGCAAGGAACTACAGATCAGTCAGTCTTACCTCAGTAGTGGGCAAGATTATGGAGGCACTCCTTAAGGAAAGGATAGTGCAACACCTGGAATCCATAGGAGCACAGGATCCAAGACAGTATGGGTTTACAACAGGAAAGTCCTGTCAAACTAATCTCATAGATTTCTTTGACTGGATAACCAGAGTGGTGGACCAAGGGGGAACAGCTGATGTTGCCTACCTTGACTTCAGCAAAGCTTTCAATACTGTTCCACATAGAAGATTGATTAATAAGCTGGGTAGGCTTGGGGTGGGTCAGAAGTTGATCAACTGGGTGGCAAACTGGGTGACGGGCAGAAAACAGAGAGTGGTGGTAATTGGTATACAGTCAGAAGAGATGCATGTCACAAGAGGGGTACCTCAGGGATCAGTCCTGGGGCCAGTCCTCTCCAATATCTTCATCAGTGACATTGCAGATGGACTGGAGGGTAAGGTTTCTCTGTTTGCAGATGACACCAAGATCTGCAACAGAGTAGATGATCCAGATGGAGTGGGCAGAATGAGAAGAGATCTGGATAAACTGGCAAAATGGTCAGAAGAGTGGCAACTGGGGTTTAATGCAAAGAAGTGCAAGATCATGCTCATAGAGAAAAGAAACCCTGAAGCCACTTATAGGCTGGGAGAGGAGTTGCTGGCAGTCACAAGGGAAGAAAGAGACTTGGGCATCATCATCACAGATGACCTGAAATCATCCAAACAGACCACTAAAGCAGTAGGTAAGGCTAGGGGGATGTTGGGGTGTATTAGTAGGGGTATCACAAGTCGAAGAGGGAGGTAATAATCCCTCTTTACAAGACACTGGTTAGGCCCCATCTGGAGTGCTGCGTGCAGTACTGGAGGCCACACCTTCTCAAGGACATTAACCAAATTGAGGCAGTCCAGAGAAGGGCAACCAAAATGGTGCAGGGACTGCATCAGAAAACATATGAGGACAGATTAACAGAGCTCAATATGTATACCCTAGGCAAAGGAGGGAGAGAGGTGATATGATCGAAACATTCAAACACCTTAAGGGCATTAACAAGGTGAAAGAGCCTAACATGTTTCAGTATAAGAAAAATAGCAGGACAAGAGGACACAGCATGAGATTAGAGGGAGGTCAATTAAGGGGTAATGTGAGGAAGTTCTTCTTCATGGGTGGTGGATGCATGGAACAGCCTACCTCATGAAGTGGTGGATATGAATACAGTGCAGAGCTTCAAGCAGGCATGGGATAGGTATAAGGGAGCAATACAGATGAGTATGAATAGATAGGCCATTGACAAAGCAAAGGCCAATGGCACATTCATAAGGTAGAAAAAGAAATGGGCAGACTGGATGGGCCTTGCGGTCCTTATCTGCTGTTAACTTCTATGTTTTTATGTTTTTCTATGCTTCCCTTCCTTCACTCTCATACAGAAGGTGCTGATTAAGCTCCAGATAGAAGGGGCCACCTTGTTTTTTATTGGCCCTTCTGACTTTGTCAGATCTGGTTCCTCTTACTGCAATAGCTGGCGGTGGAGCCCCCAGTGTCCCTGCCCAAGTCCACAGATTTGCTCTCTTAGGAATAGGGCACCCTGATCCATCTCAACCTCCAATTGCTCCACCTTCATGCTTGGCTCCTGGAGATACACCATTGCAGGTTTTGGAGTGTCCCCTAAGGTGGCTGCAGTCCTGGTAGCTGCTAGAAAATAAACTCTACCAGAGCCACTTACTCCAGGAAATTGGAACACGTTCCCACCATCTAGACTTGTTCACCTGCCCAGTGAGTCAGGTTCTGGAGTGCTTACTGACCCTCTTGGGCTAGGGTCTGACATACTTCTTTGTTAAGGTGAACTTGTCAAATATTTCGGCTTCCCTGTGGCTATTGATGGCCATACAGTGGCGCAGCTGGGGTGTCCCATACTGTCTTCGGAGGCATTCTTCATCTGAAGCCTTCTCTCCACAGTACAATCCCTCCTTGGGACTTTAATTTTGTATTCAAGAAACTTACTTTGACTCCCTTTGAACCATCCACGACATGCAAGCTATGCCTTCTGTCATGGCAAGCATTATTTTCAGTTGCTATTACTTCTTTTTGAAGGATTTCCAAGCTTCAGGGTTTGCTGTGTGAGCCACCTTGTTTGGTTTCCCACACAGATAGGGTATCTTTATGTACCAGCCCTAAATTTCTTCCTAAGGTGGTGCCTGAGTTTACCTTAAACCAATCATTCTTCCTGCCAGTTTATTATGAGGAGCATGCCTATTCATTGGCAGCATTGCTCCACACCCTGGATGTTCATACAATCCATGCTTGTTTATTCTGCTTTTAATAAATTGTTTGACTTTTTTTAATGAATTATGCACAAGCTCCTTGGTTTTGGAAAGTCGCTTTTTTATAAATAAAGTTGACTGATTGATTGATTGATTGATGCATTATTATACACACTGTATGAGGGACTGCAGGGAGTCCTCACTGCTGTTTGTTTCTTTTTCTCCTTGGAAAGAGGGCATACCTGTTTCTAAACAGTGCCTGTCCAAATGGTTAGCCAACTGTCTTATCTGTTGCTACAGAGAGTATGGAAAGGACCTTTCTGATGTTGTTCATGGTCATTCCACCAGCGGTATGGCCACTTCTGTTGCTTCCTTCAGTAATGTTTCAGCCACAGAGATCTGTGTTGCTGCAACTTGGAGTTCTGTCCACACTTTCACTAAACATTAGTTTGGACATTACCTCAAGAACAAAGGCAGGCTTCAGCCTTGCTATGCTTCAAGGTCATCTTCTATAGCCTCCAGCCACCCAGACTGGTTCTTCTGTCAGAACTACTTGGGACTCATCCTACAGGTGTGGCCTGCTGCAGGAGATACCCTAGATGAAGATAGGACAGTTACGTAAGAACTTACTGTAACAGTAGATCTTTGAAAGAATATCTTGTAGCAGGCCCTGCCACCCCACTATCCGTCCCCCTTGGTCTGGGGGACTCTCTGTCCATGTCTGTCTTTCTCTATAAAAGTTCTCCAGTTTCACCTTTCTCTCCATGGTGGGGACCTATGTCCTTCCTCAGTTCCACAATTTGAGCATTGTTGCTTATGGTCTCTGGTGGGAGAACTAAGGGGGGTGCGGGACCACCCACATTAGAAGGGATAGATGACATCAGTGCGTGACATCATCATGGGCAGCTCCCTTGTAGACTGCTAGATAGAGAAGTTTCTGTGTGGTCCTAGTGCCTGACGGTTGTAGTCCTACAGGTGTGGCCTGCTGCAAGAGACCATCTCGAAGATCTGCTGTTGTGATAAGTTCTTACGTAACTGTACTTTCCTGCTTCCATGTAACTGATGCTGGAAAAGCAATGAAAAGAAAGTTGATCTAGCCCATATTCTCTATATATGTCCAAATACTCTCGGAGGACATTAAGAAGCCCTGCGCTAGTGCTGGTGGCCATCACATGCCAGATTCACCTAAATTATACATTTTGAGAGAAGCTATGCAAAGTCACCAGATCCCACCTATCTGTAAATGGCTATTGGGAGCTTTTTATGTGCCAAGAGGCTTATACTCTCACAGTGGCATACAGCACATATGCCAACTCTGCAAGATTGGCTTCTTAAGAGGGGTACATTAGCAGCTAACGAAAGTCTTAGCTTTATTGCACTAGACCAACTGGATCAGTTTTACCAGATATAGAACCCTTTTCTAATGTACCACAAACTTAAATTCCAGGCATTGGAAAATATGTTGAACCGCCTACCACAGCAGAGATCTGACACTCACAAATGCCACACAGAATGCTAAGTGATGGATAGACTGAGCTCATCCGATGCTTTCATAATATATTGGTCAATAGGATATAAAGAATACAGACTCCTATTAGTACATAACATGGCTAACTAGCCTGGAATGTATACACTGTGGTTTAACTGTAGATTATGACCAACTTATAACATGTACATTTGGCACAGTTCTAAACCAGCTGTAAGTTCATCATACATGAGGAGAAATAAGGGAGGCCACAATTAAGGCAACCAGCCTCTACATGAAGGAAGTGAGTAAAAGCAGAAGGAAAAAGAGACTGTTATGGTACTTTAGGGAAAGTGACCAAGATGGCAAAGGAAAAAAGGGTGGTATCCAGGAGGTATAAGAAAACTCAGAGGGAGGAAGACAGGGAGTTGCACCAGTTGAAACAGAGGAAAGCAGGTAAAGCAGTGAGGGGAGCGAAGGCACAGACAGAGGAAAGGATAGCCAAAGGAAAAGCAAAATTGGGATAAGACTTTTTTCAGGTACAAAAGTTAGAAAAGGAAAGGAAAGCAAGCGGAGGGATAGTGAGGATAAGGAGGGTGGAAGGGGGAAAATGTGCAGAAGAGAACCATGAAAATGCACACATCCTGAACAGGTACTTCTGCTCTGTCTTCACGGTGAGGGGGGATGGGGCGAATGGACCACCACTGATCAGCATGGACAAAGAGGGAGGGGAGGTGGACTCAGAAGAACGAGTCCTGAAAGGACTTGTAGCTCTGAATGTGTACAAGGCTATGGGACTGGATGGGATACATCCAAGGATCCTAAAAGAACTCAGGGAGGTGCTACTTGCCCCGCTGATATCCTTATTCAACAGATCACTGGAATTAACATAGAAACATAGAAACATAGACTGACGGCAGATAAGGACCGCTTGGCCCATCTAGTCTGCCCATTTCCCTACCTACAGGATAGGCCGCAAATCCTAGTTAACCAACAGCCTATTTCTTCCTACCCCCCACAAGAATTGCCTTATGTCTGTCCCATGCATTCTTGAATTCTCCCACAGTTTTAGACCCCACAGCCTCCTCAGGAAGGCTGTTCCATGCATCCACTACCCTCTCTGTGAAATAATACTTCCTCACATTGCCCCTGAACCGCCCCCTTCTATCTTTAAATTGTGTCCCCTTGTTCTTGCGGGTCTCTTTTTCTGAAAGATGCTACCCTCTTGGACTTTGTTGATTCCACTGAGGTACTTAAAAGTTTCTATCATGTCCCCCCTCTCCCTACTTTCCTCAAGGGTATACATATTAAGCTCCTTTAGTCTCTCCTCATACAGCTTCTCTTGCAGACCCTGCACAATTAAGTGTGGTTCTGGAGAACTGAAGGAGAGCAGATGTGGTCCAGCTACATAAGGGTGACAGCAGAGAAGAGATTTGTAACTGTAGGCCAGTGAACCTTACCTCAATGGTGATGGAAACACTGTTAAAAGAAAGGTCGGTAGATTATCTTAAATCCAATGGGCTGCAAGACTAAAGGCAGCAAGAGTTCATGGAGGGGGTCATGCCAGACAAATCTGATTGAGTTCTTTGTGTGGGTGACCAGGGAAATAGAGCAGGGGAGGGCAGTGGATGAGGTCTGTGTGGACTTTAGCAAAGCCTTTGATCCTGAGCCACACAGGAGACCAATAAAGAAATTGAGCAGCCTAGGAGTGGGATCCAAATTGATAAATTAAATTATAAACTGGTTAATGAGTAGGCGACAGAAGGTGATGGTTAATGGCACTTACTATAATGATGGGAAAGTGACCAGTGAGATGCTGCAGGGCTCAGTACCGGGACTGGTCCTATTCAATGTCTTTACAAGTGATACTGCAGATGAACTGGAAGGGTAGGTATGCCTTTTTTCAGATGATACCAAAATCTGTAATAGATTGGACAATAAGAAGGGGTGGAAGGAATGCATAGGGATCTTGGGAAACTCAAGGAGTGGTCCAGAACATGGTAGTTGGGATTCAGTGCCAAAAAGTGCAAAATTATACACCTAGGGCATAGGAGCCCAATAAATTAGTATTTTTAGTTTTTGTTGACTGGGAAAGGAGGGCTAGGCAATCTTGCTTTTTTCAGTCTCATCCCAGGGGAAGGGGGAGATACAAAAGGTAACCAATTGAAATTGAACCAGATTAAGCTGTTGATGGTATTTTTAGTGAATGGGGGAAATTTAGCCAGGACACCAGGGAAATTCCCCTTCTCTTTTCAAGAAGTGCCATGTCCTCTTTAACACTCACCTGAACAGGCAGACAGGACCTCGGTTTAACATCTCATCCAAAAGACTGCAGCTCAGGAGTGCAGCATCCCCCTCATGATGCACTACAGTGTCAGTATTGGAGATTTACCCCAAGTGCCTTGTGTGGGGCTTGAACCCACAACTATGTGTTCTTCTGGCCAGAGGCAAGTGTGCAACCTGCTGAGTCACTGACACTGATAATATATAGGACAGTATAAGTGGAGGGGATACTGTCAGTGAGTAAGCAGGAATGGGACCTTGGGGTCATCATACAGTATCTTATGACCTCAAAGTTGTAAGGTAATGGGACAAAGCAGTGGGGAGGGCCCATGGTATGCTGGGATGCATAGGGAGAGGTAGCTCCAGCAGGAGGAGGGAGGTGGTGTTGCCACTACATCGCTCACTGGTGAGACCCCACCTGGAGTACTGTGTCCAGTTCTGGAGGCCGCACTTCAGAAAGAACATAGAAAGGGTGGAGGCAGTCCAGAGGAAGTCAATTAAAATGATGTAGGAGCTGCACCAAAAGCCCTATGAAAAGAGATTGAGGGATCTCAACATGTATACCCTGGAAACAGGAGTGCGAGAGGGGACATGATAGAAACCTACAAGAAGTAGGACAGAGTGAAGGGCTTAGTGATTGCTCAGGGTGGTAGTGGGAGGGCTGGAAGCATGGGGGTAGATAGCATGGGTTACAACCCTGTATGGACAATAGGTTGCAGGTTTGTTAGGGTTTATGGGCAGAGTGGATGAACCAGTGGTCTTTTCTACCATCATTTTCTATGTTTCTACAGTACAAGTACCTCACAGGGCTGAAAAAAAGTGAAGGAGGAGTCTCTTTCAAATGAAGAAGAGTACCAGACACAAAGGGCATGCAGCGAAGCTGGGGGAGGGGTTTGGGAGGGATGAGAAGAAGTACTACTTTACTGAAAGGGTGGATAGACTGCCAGCAGAAGTGGTGAAGGTGAAAACAGTAGGGGGCTTCGAGCTTGAGTGGAAATGACATAGGGGAATATTAGGAAATGGGCAGGAGGGAGGGAGGGAGGGTTACCACGGACCAATTAGGGTCTGCAGAGACAGACTAGGAAGGGACCATCTGAGCAGATTAGGTTAGCTAATCGGTCCTTTTCTGTGAACAAATTCTGTGTTTCTATGTGGGCTTTATTTTGTTTCCCAATTTCAGTTGGAGTTTGTTTTCTTTATTTTTTATCAGTTATGTATTTCTCTTTGTTTATGATTGTGTGTATTTTATTTTCTTATAATAAAGACAGTGAGATACAATATGACTGGGATATCCTGAGGAACATGAAGCAGGACTAAGCAACTCAAAATGTCAAAATAAATCATGTTTATTGTGTTATGCATGCATGAGAAATCATGCATGATAAATCTGTACAAAGAAAAAAAAAAGGAAAAATTATTTAGTCAAATGGGTTAGATGATTAATAGAGAAATGCAGTGAAGGAGGAAATATATTGAGTTCTAAGTTGTATGATAATGAAATGTGATGATGTTTTGTATGGCTCGAATTTAGAAACATGTTTTGATTAAAAAAAAAAGACTGAGGATATTTCCTCTGTTGGGCCACACACTTGGAATTGTCAGCCATTGGCACCTGGACCACTCACAAACGTTTGCAAGCTAGGGCTGTCCACGATGACGTGCAACGTCGGTGCATATACAATGTGAGTGGCCCCATGGCTCCTTAGTTCTTTCTTCTGCTGTCAAACCACTCATTGGCCCTACAGAGAAATAATGCTGTTTTCTTCTATATTTCTTTTTTCTAAATTTAACCTTATCAGTGTTGTCTCTCTAATACTGTTATCAAAAGAACCTTTATTAGGTTTTGTACCTGCAGATACAAGATCTACAAGGATAACATTCACACCATGTGTGTTTGCTGTTTGGGTCTGTCCCACAATGTGAGGGTCTACAAGATCTGCCAAGGATTTAACCAGGCCACAAGGAGATGCCAAAAGAAGGCACTAGAAACTTTCATCACCATCAAAGCTATGGAAACTCAAGCAAAGACTGTTGGCTTCAAGCTGGTTTCTCTAAAGCCTGACCACTACAAGAGAGGGAACATCCAGGCAGTCAGTGTCACTGTCATTGTGGAAGCCAAGAGAAATAAAATTGTCACTGAGACCCTCCTTCAGCTACCATAAGCACAGAGATAAACATTCTTCACTGGTGAGGTTGAGGTCTCCATTGAAGGAGAGTAAGTCATCATCTTTGTCTACTCTGGCAGCATCAACTATAACCCCCCCCCCGACCATCGCTGAGACACCAAGGTTGGGCCCTGGTTCTAGCACTGCCATACCTACTACTGACATATGTTGCCTCTGTCATCAGGTTCTGTCCTGACGACAACAGCAGTCATGAACCCACAAATGGGTGTCATCAACTCCCTAGCTATGCTGGCTTTGTTTTCAGAAATGTTAACTTGCATGTTCCCATTGTTGACTGTGTCAGTGCCAGTAGTCCTGTTTTCAGGGCCTCCCCCATTGGCACCATCATCACTGATGGGACTTAAAAGCATTGTCTGTAGCTCCTCCAGTACAGCAATCCAGACCTCTTAGACATGGAGGTGGATTTGAAGGGGGGGAGGAAGATCCCTATGGGGCAGGAGGGTTCTTCCAGCACCACTCTCTCCTCTTGCAGTGAGGACTTCTTGGGGTTTATAAACCCAGGTCTCTGGAAAATGGTGGATGTCGTTTTTCTCAATGGGGGGGAAGGGACAAGAAACAAGCAGGGAACTGCAAACTTGTCAGTCTGACTGCCACTGTAGGGAACTGATGGAGTCACTGATCAAAGAAGACCTCATGGACTGCCTAGAGAGCAACAGTCTCCAGAATAACCCTTGTGGGTAACCCTTGCCAGTTCTTGCGCATTAAGGTTCTTTGTCTTTTAGCTTGTTTTTTGGTTTTATTGGGCTCACCACTAACCAACCCAGATAGACCAACTTAGGGTAGCTGGTTCATTCATAGAAACATAGAATTTGATGGCAGATAAGGACCACTTGGCCCACCTAGTCTGCCTATTTCCCTACCTAATGGATAAGATGCAGATCCTAGTTAACCAACAGCCTACTTCCTCTTACCCCAACTAGAATTGCCTTATGTCTGTCCCATGCATTCTTGAATTCCCCTACTGTTTTTGACTCTACAACCGCCTCAGAAAGGCCATTCCATGCATCTACAACTCCCTCTGTGAAGAAATACTTCCTCACATTACCTCTGAGCCATCCCCCCCATCTTCGGATTGTGCCCCCTTGTTCTTGCACATCTCGTTTTCTGAAAGATGCTACCCTCTTGGACTTTTTTGATTCCCTTGAGATATTTGAAAGTTTCTATCATGTCCCTCCTTTCCTCAAGGCTATACATCTAAGCTCCTTTAGTCTTTCTTCATATGTCTTCTGGTGCAGACCCTGCACCATTTTGGTTGCCCTCCTCTGGACAGCCTCCACTCTGTATATGTCTTTGCAGAGATGGGATCTCCAGAACTGTACACAGTACTCCAGATGTGGTCTTACCAACTTTCTGTACAGAGGGCTAACAGCTTCCTGTTTTCTACTGGTGATGTTTCTCCCTATGCATCCCAGTATCACCCAGCCCTCCTTACTGCCTTCTCACATTGCTGGCCCACCTTTAGGTCATCTGATATGACTACCTCCAGGTCCCGTTCCATTTTTGTTGTTGTCAGTATCTCACCCCCCATTGTGTACTCTTCCCCTGGGTTTCTGTTTCTCAGGTGCATTACTTTGCACTTCTTTGCATTGAATCTAAGCTACCATACATTTGACCATTCCTCTAACCTTGCCAAGTCCCTTTTCATCCTTTCCACCCCACCTTGTGTATCAACCCTGTTGCAGATCTTTGTGTTTTCTGCAAAGAGACATACCTTAGCTTCCAGTCCCTCTGCAATGTCACTTTTAAAGACATTAAAAAGGACCGGCCCCAGTTCTAAACCCTGTGGTACCCCACTAGTAACCCCCCTTTCTTCACTGTGGACTCCATAAAATTCCACTGGGGTGTCATACAGAAGAGGCACACTGATGAGTCCTGGTAGGATGAAACACGTGTCTGTGTCTTCTATTGGCACTCTTTGCAGACTGTGTGAGAGGCCTTTTGGCACCATGTATTTCTGCTTAAAGTTGAACCAGCATAATATTTTGTGGTGATTTGCATATATAGCCCACGATGCTTTGCATTATGGGGTATATGTGATTTTGTATTTCAGTCTCCAGCATAGTAAACAGCATGGGTTTATGGCAGGGAAGTTCTTCAGAGAAAACTGTTAAGTTTTCTTCGATGGGGTGATGAGGGAACTGGATAGGGCCACGCCACGGAGTTGCTCAATTTTGACTTCCACAAGGCTTTTGACTTGGTGCCTCACAGATACTTGCTGAAGTAGATGGAGAATCTGGGTGGGGCTAAGGATATAGTGAACTGGGTAGGAAACTGGCTAAAAAGGGTAGGCAGCAGAGCATTGTTTTCAGAAGAGTCAAATCAGGGGAGAGGGTTGTCATGAGTGGATGCCATAGGGATCTGTCCTTGGCCCCACTCCACTTCAATATGTTCCTCAGCAACATTTTAGATGGCGAAGGTTGTGTCTCTTTGCAGCTGACACTAAGCTGTGAGGGAGAGTGGATGCTGGCGAGGGATTTAGAGAAATGCAGAGTGACCTACAAAAGCTAGAGGGGTGGTCTACATTTTGGCACTTGAAATTGAACATCAAAAAATGTAAAATAATGCACCTAGCGAATAAGAACCCTAGGACAGAGTACTGGATGGGTGGGGTGAGACTTAGAACTATGGCTGAGGAACATGACCTAGGAGTTATCATCAGTGACACCCTCAAGCAATTGAGCCAGTGCAAAGTAGGATACTGGGATGTCTAGGGAGGGCTATTGATAGCAGGAGGATGGAGGTTATACTACTCCTTTATAGATCTTTAGTAAGGCCACACCTAGCGTGCTGTGTCCAGATCAGGAGCCCTCACTTCAGGAAGGATGGGGACAGGCTGGAGACAATGCAGTGCAGAGTAACAGAAATGATTCAGGTTCAACAGGGCAGGTCTTATGAGGAGAGCCTCAAGGCACTGAACATGTACTTGTTGGAGACCAGAAGGGAGAGGGAGGTTATAATAGAGACCTTTAAGTTCCTAAAAGGTTTAAACAAGGTGAACTGCAAGGAACTATTTGCTTGAATGCTAGTTTGAGGTGACGAGGGTATGAGTGGAAACTTACAGGAGGGAGGTTCAGGAGGGACATGAAGAAGTATTATGTTACAGAAAGGGTGGTAGAGCAATGGAACAGTCTACCTGCTGAAGTGCTGGCTACTAAAACAGTTGATGATTTCAAGATGGTTGGGACAGAGTGAAGGGTATAATGGTCACTCAGGGTGACAGAATCGGGAAGGAGAATGGGAGGTGTAGGGGGAGGACTAGGACCCTGGATGGATAGTAGGTCCCAAGGGTAGATAGGAAACTTGGGCAAACTGGATGGACCATTGGTCTTTTTCTGCCATCATTGTCTATGTTTCCTCCTGAAAAACCCTCATTTCTGTCTTTTTTCAAGCAAATTCAGGATGTCATGGGATTTAAAGGTGAAGAGGAAGCCACCAGTAAATGGAATTTAATGGAGTTCTTTGAAGTTACACCTGCATCTACTATCATAGTGCCTCCTCTATACCCTGCATTGGAGGATGCTACTTTTGCTGCCTCACACAGTTCTCAGACTTTGCCTGCAGTCCCCAGGAAGACTGACATGTAGTACCCTGCTCCGCCTGTCAAGCCATATTATGCTGCACAGTCAGGAACTGATTCTGTGATTATCATGATCGCTCCAGAGCAACTAGAGTGTAGAGCACTATATCTCCTGACAAAGAATCCAGGAGACTGTATGTAATGGGCAAACATACTTATGCCTTTGCCACCTTGGGGCCTAGAATTGCAAATGGCCATGCTTACATGATTAAGTAGGTATCAGAATAGCCTTTTGAAATCTGCCCTGACTACTATTCAGACTCTCTGTGATAGCCCTGCAAAGGCAGAACTTACTAAAGCTGCATTGACTGGTATTGATACTGGTAAGCATCTGTTACAGTCAGCAAATGATATACTGATGTTTCTTCCAGGGCTGCTGCTTTTGGCAGTTGCCTGAGGAGATATTCTTGGCTCAGAGTGGCTGGCTTTGCTGCCAACATGCAGCAAGCCATATTGGATGCCCTTTTTAGGGGCTCCAAGTTATTTGGAACAGATGTGGATAATGCGCTAAAAGACCTTCAGTCCTAGCCCGGTGGCTTTGCAGTAGCGCTACCGCCCACCACGTTGGTGACCTGTGTTCGGGAGTGGGCTCTGGGCACTAGGGGATCAGCTGGGTGGAGAAGGATTGAGTGTCTGAGGGACTGCTGTCCTCCTCTGGGTGGGGATTGGTGCAGCACCCAGTGTTAGCCTAGTCAAAGGTGGGAGCTGGGGGCAGAGCACAGGGAGGAAGAGGAGTGGCAGCCATTTGGCATCACACGTACTGGAGCATGCACAATGATGTCATTGACAGCATTGCATGCCACTCCTCCAAGGGAAAAACAGGGTGGAATAATCTAAGGAGCTGACAGGATGATCTCCTGACCCCTCGCAGGCTCTGCACCAATGACCTTGATGCAGCTCAACTGGATCCTGGAAGTGCTTATCAAGACAGTCTCTCCACCACAGGAGGTAAGCATAGAGGACAGAGCCGGTAAGAATGGGAGAAGTTGGTTGATGGGGCTGGGGTGTGGGAGTTATAGGGGCTAGTCGGAGAGGGGGAAGAAGATAGAGATAAAACAAACAAAACAAAAGACCTTCAGTCATCCAAAATGACTGAAGTCTGTGAAGTCCGTGACCCCCCCCAAAATATAAGAAGATGTGGTAAAGGTGTATTTTGTTGGCCTGCAGGCCAATACTGGTGGCCATTCCAAGGCAACCAAAGGTTCTGGTTCAGGTGGCCCCACCACCCCTGGCTCCTTCTTCTGACTCCCCACTTCCTCACCTCCACTATTGCCTCTCAAAGTATAAGTTGGGGGAAGGATTTCCCTTTACTTGCCAAAATGGAGAAAGATCACCATGAATCAGTTGGTCTTGGAAATAGTAGAGAAAGAGCATACCCTGGAGGTGCTATCCAAACCTCTAGTGCCCCTTCCGCCTCTTTCTTATTATCCTTCAGGTCACTTGTCCCTGCTGAGAGAAGTAGTGCAGTCTCTACTTCTAAAGAAAACAATTGAACCCCTCCCACCTAAGGAAAAGAACAGGGAGTTCTATTCCAGATACCTTATGGTTCTCACATTCACAGGAGATCTGTGTCCTGTATTGGACCTCAGAGACTTGAACAAATTAATTTAATACAAAAAGTTTTGAATGGTGTCTCTTCAGGCTTTTATCCCCATACTGAAAAATGGGGACTGACTTTGTGCTGCGGACAAGAAGGACGCTTACCTTCATATCAAAAATCTGACATTGCCATAAGCAGTACCTCCACTTTACGCTGGAAGACAGCCATTATCAGATGGGTCTTGCCCTTTAGCTTATCCTCCAAACCATGGATGTTTGCCACATGCTTCACAGTTGTGACAGCAGCCCTCTGGAAGAAAAGACTTTTTGTCTTCCCTTATCTGGGTGATTGGCTCCTACAGGCTCCATCCATGGAAGGAGTTCAGTATACAGTATTCAGAACTCGGCAATAGTTTGAGAACCTGGGTGCTGCAGTCAGTGTACTGGAATCTGTCCTCTGTCCCTGCCAGCACTTCCAGTATATTGATGCAGTATAGAACTCTGCAGTGAGCAGTGCTTTTCTGCCTGCAGACAGGACCTGAGGACCTGGTAGCCCAAATCTGTCTGGTACACAGAAGTCATTATACGTCCGACAGGACAATGCTCTATCTCTTGGGACATATGGCAGCTGCCGTTCTGACAGTTCCATTAGCCTGACTCCATATGAGAATCCTGCAATGGATACTTTGGGTACAATATTATCAAATACTGAATGAATTGTAACACATGGCTCTCATCACGTCTCCTCCTTGAAAGTCACTGCTGTGGTGTCTGGAACCCCTGAATTTGTTGCAGAGCATCCCATTTTTCTCCCCAACACTGATGCAGATCCTCACAACAGATGCCTCTGCATTAGCATGGGGTGCCTACCTGGGCCTCTTCCAGATCAAGGGGTTGTGGACTGACTGAGACCCAGATCTCCACATCAGTGTTCTGGAAATGAGGGCTGTTCTTGGTTTCCAGGCCTTTGCAGACCACCTCAGCCCAGGTCCTCCTGTTGATACAGACACCAGTGTAATAAACTATATCAACAAGCAAGGGGGCATTCACCCTTACCCCCATGCAGGGAAGCAATGAGAGTGTGATACTGGGCACTGTCTCATGGCCTTCAATTGACATATTTCTCCCAGGAGTCCAAAACATCTTGGTAGACAGGAAAAGTCAATCACAGTTACGAGTTCTTGAGTGGGAATTACTGATCTCTGTGGTAAATGGCCTCTTCACAAGGTAGAGTCTTCCAGAGTTGGACCTTTTTGTGCCCCCACACAGTGCAAAACTGCTACGTTTTCTCACTTATTCCAGGGCCTGGAGCTTTTTGAGCATGACGTGTTGTCCCTCTTCTGGAAATGGAGGTTCCTTCATGCATTCACTCTGATCCCTCTTATTCAGAGGATCCTACTCAAACTGGAGGCAGAATGGGCCTCTGTAATATCAGTGGCTTCTTTCTGGCATTGCCATATATGGTTCCCCCTGCTACAGCATCTACTGTAGCAGTGGAACCTCCTGTTCAGCTGTTCCTGTGTCAAGGTTTCCTGTCACAATACATGGGGTCCCTGGTCCATCTGGACTTGCAGTCCCTGCATCTGCATGCATGGCTTCTGAGGACGCAGCCATTGCACATATAAGCAATAAGACACTACAGGGTCTGGATTGTAGTGTGGTCACTGCATGCCCTGGGGCACTATAAGTGACAGAGTGCCTTATTGCCTCTGGAACTGTGGTGATCACATTAATACCCACACCCTGAAGTGTCATGCTGCACTTATCATATGACATTTTATAACAAAAAAGTCACAAACAGAAAATTATATGTTTTAAATATCAAATTACTTTATTGTTGGGTCAAATATCATTACGGGGAAGGAAATAGTTCCAACTTTCATTGGGGGCAAGCTTCAAAAGCAATTTGCTCTGATGCATATTTGGTAGCATATGTACACTGAAGGACATCATTCTGCAGGACTGGTTCTGTTGGATCAAGTGGTACATTCCTCCATTCCTCATTTGTTTTTTAATATTTTGACCCCACAATTTTAGCACAATCCTTCTAAGCCCTCTCCAATGAATCTGGCACATGAAATTTTCTAGCTCTGGTGTGAAAGGTGATTTTGCAGTTGCTCCATGAAATTACCTTTCAGCAGGGATTTGAAAAATGACACCTTCCCTGTTCATGAGGTGGGGTCAAAAAAGGCCATGTTGGAAATTTGGGGTCAAAATATTGAAAAATAGCAAAGTTATGAGTAAATGTTGAAAAGTTTATTTGTTCACTAATAACTCAGTCATTTTACCAAAGTTATTTACTAAGTTTTCAACATAGACTTTTCTTTATGACCCTCACCTCATGAACCTGGTAAGTGACATTTGTCAAATCCTGTCCAAATATGATTTAATAGAGTGACTCACCTTTTGGGCCTAAATCACCTTTTTGGCCACTTTTGGAGAACTTCTCCTATGTTGTTTGTGTGGTGGGGTCCTAAAAAGTTCATGTTACAAGTCTGGGGCAAAAATATTTAAAAATGACAAAATTATTCATAAAAGTTCAAAATGCATTGAAAATACATTAATGGTACTTACCTTGTTTCCTCAGTTTTCGGTCACGCTTCAAGGAGGAAGACATCTTTTTGGTGAGTGGGTCTATGCTGAGGACCCTCTGTAGGTGAGTGAGGGGTGTGAGGGAGTGTGGCATGGCTGGTGCTGAGTGGGATCTGGGTGGGGTGGGTGGGGGTGTCAGGGGTTACAGATCGACGAGGCCATTTTTTTTTTTTTTTTTGGTAAATCTTTTATTAAAAATAGTAATAATTTTTGAAGTACATCAAGAGCAACAAATAACATTGGCTATTTCCAGAATTGATAATACATATAGTGCACATAGATACTAAAATAAAAAGGGATGTAAACAAGAACAGATACAGTTATAAGTGCCCCAAATCGTTTAGCTAATGCTCTAATTAAACAGTATTATAAATACAACCATCCAATAACAGTTAAACCAACCTGGACATTGAACTGGACGCCACCAAACCTGAGCCCACAATTACTGTAACCTACTCCAGCGATCCCGTTTTGTTCCCAGGACTGCCAGAACCAAGACATATACCCTCCCAACAAGAACCATGCCTGCCTTATAGGGAGGTGGGGGACCAGCGATCCCCAGCCTTTGTCAACCAAGCACTCTCCCCTGAAATACCATCTCATCTTGGCCTACAGTCTACTCCACAGCAGAGAGGAAGTTAATGTAGAGACTTCATTGCTGATCAAACTTGTCTGCCCAACCCTTCAGGTCATAAGTCAAGTGTTTCAATTAAAGCATGTGAAAGAGCAGGTCTCTCCACATCAACAACGTAGGATGGGCAAGGGACACTCAAGTATTCGGCATGCATCTCCTAGCTGTAATTAGCATTATTCTAACTGCCCTAGGACAAAATTTACATTCTTCTTCCTTCCTAGTTTCCACCACTAGCAACATGGCCCACAGCTCCACGTCCACCCTTATTTGCATTGTCTGTGCAATGCACCGAGTGACCTCCGCCCAGAAAGTCTGTAGCTCACAGCAGTACCAGAAACAGTGCAAGGAAGTCCCCCTCTCCACTCCATATCTTCCACACTGTGGTTGAATTTATGGACCATCACTGGTGGTATTTACAGTTGATGCAGGAATTTATATTGTCCTTTGTTGTATCGACTGCACATTGTTAGCCCCATATGGGATTCACATAAGTCTCTCCAGGCCTTCTCCAAAATTATGCATGCCAGATCTTGCTCCCATTTAACTTTAGCCTTTGTAGATTGGTCAGGTCAGGCATCCCTAAGTGTGTGATATATCCTCACAAGTACTCCACCTGGGGAGGTTTGCGCCTGCAAAATAATACTCTCCAGATCATGAAGTTGAGACTCCCATGGGCAGAATCGACCCAATTCCTGACCTGTAAAAACCTGAAGAGGTGCAAATGTGGGATCCCCAGCCTGTTCACCACCTCTTCAAATGACTTAAGCCCTTGAGAGCTGAACAGATTCCCCAGGCATTGTTTACCTGCCCATTTCCACATGAGGTAACTGGGGTCCTACAGACCAGGGAGGAACTCTGGATTAGAGCAGATGAGGACCAACAGAGTCCTGTTTCTCATGCCTGCCCTCAGTTTACATATTTTCTCCCAAGCTTCCAGCAGGGTTTCAACCAGCGGGTTCCTATGTTCACTCAGTCTGTATGCCCGCAGACCTCCGGGATTGAAGTAAGTAATGATTCTATGTTCCCTCCCCATCTGGTCCAGAAAGGACTATTATGCACACCTCAGCCCCCTCAGACTGTCTGTGAGAAGTCTAACCTGTGCCACCAGATGGTAAAGTCTGAAAACAGGGTAAAGAAGGCAACCCTTAGCTGTAGAGTTTGAGTGCATGCAGACTCATTCTTGGCCTTTGCATTGCCATATAAACTGGGCAGATGCTCTGTTGAGTACCTGCAAGTTTATGCTATGCAACCCCATAGGAAACATCTGAATAAGGTAAAGCAATCTTGGTAATACATTCTGTAGTAGGGTCATTGGTTCAGGAGACAAATTGCATGCAGACAACAAAAATCAGTGCATAAAAAATGCCAGGATGGCATTTATCATTTTATTTTTAAACTTTATGAAATGATTCAAGTTCTTACAGAAGAGAAAAATTGTCATTAGTTCAGCTTCAAAGGATCAACTATTCCGCCCAGCAGTACTCTGAGGTCTTAACCCTTAGACTCACAGTTCCAGACTGACTCCCTGGTCTGGTCTCTATCTCTTTTTTAACACCCTAGTGGCAGACGTTTATACATGTAGGTGGGGTCACCTGACCTAGCTATTATCTAATTTACAGAAATAAAACTATCTGGGTTAGTCTAGATCGCCTGGTAACCCACCATACCTGTCTAACATACTACCCCACATAGTTTTATAGCAACACCCCTAGAATAGCCCAAATATACCTAATTGTATCATCATTAGGTTCATTAAGGGATTAAGTCCCTCCCATTCTGGAGTGACCTCACTTCCTTACTTCTATAAAAACAGCCATTTCTGGGGCTGCCAGTCCAATAGACAGTCCTGACTGCAGAACCAGGTAATGACTACTACTATTCTTTCTGTATAGACCATAGGTATTCCTGAGTTGGACAAGTGAATAGAAGAATAAGGGCACACTCCTTATTTTCTTTCCCTTTGTCAACTTCAGAATACCAGGTAGTAACTGAAAATAAACCAAAACAAAAGGAAGGGAAAATTGTTTAGCCAGGAGAGGCACACTAAGCTGAAGCTTGTTTCCAGGTGCAACCTGTTTGCACAAGGAAGTTAAGTGACTTGCTCAGAGTCACACAGTATGCAAGGGGGGGGCTGTGATATTCAAACGTAGGTCTCCAAGTTTGCAGCTCAGAGCCTTAACCACTGTGCCATACTGCTTCAAAAGGAACAATGTTCTCTTGTACTTTTCTTTCTGTGGGGGCTTTATTTCTTTAGCCCTCACTTTGCTTATTCTAATTTTCTAATTCACAAGGGGTTTTTTGGTACGCTCAGGATACTTCACCAACTCCCTAGTAACTTGCAACTTTATATGTTTCACAAGCTGGTGGCTGAAATATCAGCCCAATGGTAAACATTTCAATTCGCCCCAATTTTGACTTTGTTCAATGAGCTGCATTCTGGCAAGCTGCCAGCTGCTCACTATCACAGGCGCATTGCACACTGGAGCTAGGAGTTTAGGGGGTTTATATGAACCCTGCCAAGCAACTGTTTTGACTCCTAATGCCTTTTCCATGTTTTAGGGCACTGGCATATTATAAAGAAACATGTCCTGCATTCTTTACATACTCCATCTCAGATTTCCACATGCAGCGTAACATGTGCCTTCATACAGAATCGGGGCATACTTTAATGCTAGCAGCGTGATAGAAGCTGCTAAAGACTTTTTAGAGGCTTTCCTTTTTGGATACTGGCTATTGGGCAAGGAACAGAATGGAAAGGGCACAGATAATAAAGGGTTGCTGCTCTTGTCCTTACAAGTGTTTGTGGCAGGATGCAAGGATGTCCTCCTACCATGAAAGATTGCTATTTTGTGCAGGGTAGTGCAGGAAGGGATGTTTCAGCACTGTTAACGGTCAAGTTACAGTCAATATCACCCCTTTATACTTAGGAACTTTATTTCTTGGGGGGGGGGATTTATTAGAATAACTGGGCCTCTACTCATCACAGGGAGCACCCTGTGACACATTCATTTTAATTAGGTTTATCCTACCCAGCCATGAAATTAGCAATCCCTGCCATCTCTGTAAATCTTCTATGATTTTCTGAAGGACAGGCATGTAAATAAGCTTGTATAGTGATGAAAAAGTTGGTCCCACCCCTATATCCAGGTACAGTCAATTCCAGATGTGTGCACATGGTCTGGACCTGCCGATATTTTGCACACATCCGAAATTACATACAACTGAAAATACCTCAGTTGTAATCAACTGGTGCTACTGTTTTTCCCGCTAGTATAAAATAACAGCCTTTGAAGCAGAACTGCAGTAAAAATTTTTTTAATTAGGTCAATAAAGTGCTAAAATAAGATTAGATGCTTTGCATTGAGCATTTGGTAGACAATACACATTTTACAGTACTGTATAAAGCATTTTAAAATTATTTTAAAAGCATTTAAAAAAGGCGTTTCACTGTTTCACTGCTTTTGGGAACAGTCTGATAAAAGTCAGTAATGTTAGCTTGTCTTACTGTCTTGCTCAAAAGTTGCTCCAGTTTTTTTTCAAACACATAGAACCAGGAGAAGTCAGCCTGCTCCTGGTGATCTATGTAGTGTCTGATTTTTCCTATCATTTGCCAAACCGCCGCAGTAGAAGGAACCGGGATTTCAGGGTCGTTGTCCTCCTCCTCTTCATGACAGCTGTTCTCTCCAAGGACTGATGCACATATGTCTGCCTCTATAAGTTCACCGCTTGCTGGTTTGTCTGAATCTACAGCAACCAATTCATTAAACTATTCAGGTGGCATTCCGGGTGGTGGGGGGACGTGCTCTATAGCAACAGAATGTTCATTCTCTGGTCCGTATGCAGCTCCTATCCCAGCCTTTTTAAAACAATTCTCTGTTGTCTGAGGAGTGACCTCACACCAAGCGGCATGCAGTAAATGAATCACATCCAGTACTGTGATGATTTTTGCAATGTCATTGAATGTCATTGAATGCCAACGTGTCCTGTGAATCAAGTCCTAACAAGATTTTGTTCAAAATTTTTTTTCTGTAGTGCTGCTTGAGATTGTGTATCATCCCCTGGTCCATCGGCTGAATGAGAGCTGTACAATTCGGGGGTTAAAATACAAGCTGCAGATTTCTTAGAGCAAGTGGTTTATGCGCTGTACAGTTGTCCACGATCATAAGGATTTTGCGCCTCTGCCTCCCCATTTTCCTGTCAATCAGCTTTAGTCAGTCATGAAACTATGCTGATGTCATCCACGCATTGGAATTTAAGGTGTATTCCACTGGCAAAGCAGAAACGTTTACACCTTTGAAGCACCGTGGCATTCTTTGACTTGCCAACAACGAGCAAGGGTAGTTTCTCAGTCCCAATGCTGTTCACACACACCAGCATGGACACCTTCTCCTTAGCCTTCTTGTGGCCTGAGATTGTTTCTTTTTTAAAGGTGAGGGTACCATCTGGTGTGGCTCTAAAGAAGAGTGCAATTTCATCTGCGTTGAAAATGTCCCTTTGTGCAAATTATGCTATTAGTGTTGGTAGCACTTCGCACAACCACCGCTCCAAGCTCTCAAAATCATTTTCAGCCCTCTCACTAGGAACTTTTTTGTACCCAATGTTGTGGCATTCTTTCTACCTTGACAACCATCCAGCAGATGGCTCGAAGTCGATGCCCATTCTGGTAGCCAGGTTACGGGCCTTTTTGGCAAGGATATAGCCAGACAGAGGGACTCCATGATCATGAGCAGCAGTGAACCATTTAAGAAGTGCTTTGTCAACTCAAGAGTCTTTGCCCTCTCTTTTGCATTTTCTTTTTTTGCACCTGAACTCTACTGTGCCAGTATTGTCTCTCTCTCTCTCTCTGTTGCAGTGTCTGGCAGACACAGGACACATCAATTGAGAACTCTGCCGTGAGTTCTTTACGGGAGACACCGGGTATGAGAGCCTTCTCTAAGAGCTGCACCTTTGGCTTCAGGGATAGCACCATGTGTGTTAACTTCTCCATGGCAGTCGGGATAAAAAAAAATCAATTCACACGGCTTAAGACACCAGCTAGTAAGAAAGCACTAACAGGCAACAGGTGACAACAGCTTGGAAATCAATTAGCGGATTGTTCACAACAGCTCAGTAGCTAACTGCTGTAGCTATTGAGGCACTGTGAAGTCTTTTTAGAATCATTTAACACCTAATTATGTTACCAGGGGAAGAGAAACTAAGGAAACAATCATTTTTTGATGACACAGACACATGAGTTATGGTTAAAATGTGTGCACACAACCGAAAATGACTGTACACACATCAGGATAAAATAATGAAAAAACAATAGGGAATGAATAGGGACCTGCCGTTTATGTGCACACAACCGAATTGCATATAAGTGGAATAGAAATTAGAGGTTTTACTGGTGCAATAAAGGCATTTTCAGTTTGTATGCTCCGGATCCTATTATTATTGGGGTTTGTGTGTGCTTCAGCTTTTTGTACAGTAGAATTTGTTTAGCTGAAAGCACCACGCTTGCCTTGAGCATGGTTCATATGCTACGTCTGGAATCGAAATTAATAGGCAGAAAGGGAATTTATTCAGAACGCTAGTATCAAGATTCCCTAAGCACAGTAGTTCTGATTTTTCTAACTGTATCTTATATCCCGAAAAGGAGGAGAATTCCATTACCAGAGACATCAAAGCCACAAATGACTGCTCAGGGCAGGTCAGGTACAACAAGAAGTCATCTACACATGGAGAAATCTTGTGCAGTGTGTCCCAAGCCCTCTTCACTCCCTGTATCTCTTCTGCTTCCCTGATTGCCTTTGCAAGTGGCTCAATCACAAGTCCAAACAGCAGGGGAGACAGACGGCACCCCTGCCATGTGCCTCTGTTTAAGTGGACTGTCTCAGAGGTTCACCATTCACCAGAATATTATCTCAGGGGTTACAATACAGTAATCTGATGTAGTCTGTGTATTGTTTCCCTAAACCAAAACTCTCTAGGACCTGGAACAGGTACCTCCACTACACCCTGTCGAAGGCTTTCTTGGTATCCAGGGAGAGCACACATGCTCCCACCAGATGCCGAGCTGCCCCCTCAATCACCCCCAGTAGTTTACAAACATTATAATACAAGTGTCTCTTCCTGATGCATCCTGTCTGGTCTACCTTCACCAAATCAAATCAAATCAAAAATCTTTATTTAGCCAGGCGAAACACCATTGAGAAGAACTAATTTCTAAGGTGGACCTTGGCTATTGTAGGGCCGTCAAGAAATATTATACATCAAGATGGAATACATAAAGCACAATAATTACAATTTACAGCTTGTTTAGGCAGTAGATACAGTACAAGGACACAATAGTACATTTACGGCAAATACAAATAGTAGGTGCAGTACATAGGCTTCAATATGTCTATATGAGTGTGAGTCACAGCTGGACAAAAAGCAACAAGGAGTGAAGTTAGTTTGGCAGAGTTGGATCAGTTGTTGCGTGTACAAAAAGTAACAAGAAAACAAGGTGGACAGAACAATTGTATCAGGAGGATTAGTTCAACCATCATTCCATATTTGGTAACATGGGGGACATTTTATTACGTCAGTGAATATGCATACAGTATTTAAATAACATGGGGGAGAGTAGATTTAATAAAAACTTGATACAATGAACATTGGCAAGAATTCAAGCAGTAAGGGTAAAAGAGGAGAGTCTCTACAGGTTGAAACCACAGAATTGGAGATGGGAGGGCAAGAGGTGGGATGGTTGATGGCAGCTGAACTTAGACTTTCCACTGTGGAGACTTGGCAGGTCACTAGGTGGGAGCCTAGTCCAGTGATTTGAGAGGTAGTCGAGGAAGAGGAGGGAGGAGCTAGAGAGTGTAGGAAATGGTGATGTAACTGGAAGGAAAGAAGAGGTGGGGAAGGATCCAAAAAGGGCGGAAAATGGTGGTGGGAAGTATAGGTGGGGAGTAGGACAGGTAGGAGATTTTTCTCATTGATGACAGCTGCAGGACTCCTTGAAGAAATGAGTATATATGGTCTTAAAGGTTGATAGCTTAATGGGGGTGTGCATTTTTAGGACTTTTTGGAGTTTGTTCCATAATGAAGGCAGGGCATAACCTATGGATGAGCTACCAAACCTGGTATTGAATTTTGGAATGGTGAGAGTAATATAGGACAGGCTTCTCAGTCTGTACTTGCCTGGCATGCAGATGGGCAAACAGTCTGAGATATATTGAGGGAATCTATGAGTAATGGTCTTGAATTCCAAATGACTGCATTTTTTTGTTGTCTGAATGCGAGTGACGTCCATCCTAGAAGAGAGTAGAGGGTACAGTGGTGGGTTGAATAGGTAGCACAAGTTATAAAGTGTAAAGCGCTGGCGGTACAGTACATCTAGTTTAGAGAGGGCACTGCTAGTGCTTTGTGCATACAGAATGCTTGCATAGTCTATGAGTGGGAGAAAAGTGGATTGCACTAGTCTGGTTCTTGCTTCTTGGTGAGTAAGTGCCTGATTCTAAAGAAGAGTCTGAATCTGTTTTAACTTCTTGGTGAGTTCCTCTACATGTTTCATGAAGGTAAGCTTATGTTCAACCCACACACCCAGGTATTTAAATTTGGCTACATAGTCGATCTGCCCGCCTACTAGGGTGGTGATTTTGGGTAGGGAGACAAGACTGGGTATTTGCGCCAGTCTAGTTGCAGGAGAGAAAAACATTGGCTTTGTTTTCTTAATGTTTAATAACAATTTGATCTATAAAAGGTTCAGCTGAAGTTTGTCAAAGTCTCTTTGCAGATCCCCACATGCTAGGTCAGGGGTAGGTCTATCTATGTAGATGACGGTGTCATCAGTAAATAGATGAATGCTACCCAGGAGTGGTAAGACTTTCCAATCTCTTTGGAAAAGCCTTGGCCAAGACCTAAATATTGCTATGCAAAAGAGAGATTGGCCTGTAAGAAGAACACTGGGCAGGGTCCCTGCCTTCCTTGTGGATAAGAGGACTAGTGGCCAAACTGCAGAAGAGTGGCAGCACACCTTCCTCCTTTGTCTCCTCAAACATACTAAGCATATTCACCCATACTGTGTCATCTAGAGACCTATAAAATTCAATAGGCAGCCGACCTTGGCTTGCCACCTTACCCCCTGCTAGGCAGTTGGCTGCCTGTCTAATCTCTCCACATGTCATAGGCCAATTTAGGGGTTCAACCTGTTCTGCTGTAAGTTTGGGCAAATGAAGTTGCCCTAGGAAAGCATCAATCATGGCCTCCTTTTGTATGGATGTAATAAAAATTCACAAACTTATTTTGAGTTCACTTTTTATCTACAGTCAGCTGCCCCTTGCTATCCCTTACTGCCATTACCCAATTAGATTTGTGTCCACCTGTGTGTCAAGTATGTAGGAGCAGGCTGGGTTTGTTGCCCCCATTCATAGAATCTCTGACTGGCATAAATGAGGGCCCTATCCCCCCCCCCTTTATTTATTCCTTCCTTGAGAGCTTCAGTTCTCTCCAACCCTTCTGTGAGGGTTCTTGGACAGCTGCTAACTCAAGGTTCTTGGCAACTTATTAGAGGTTGGGAAGCATTTCCTGTCACTGCTTTGGCAAGGCAGCCAAATATGCCATCACTACCGCTCTCATAAAAGCTTTTCCCGCCTCCAGAGGATTGACTTGGATGGGACCGTGTGAGCGTTAGTAGCTAGATAGTTCCCCAATGTTCCCCCAAGTGTTCCTTAACATTCTGATTGACAAGCATATAAGTAGGGAATCACCATACTCTACTCCTACCCTCCTTACTACCCAATTCAGGTGTCACTAGGACCCTAGCGTGGTCTGAAGCTGCAATCAGGCTAATGGCTGTGTGGCTTGCTTTCCTGTGCCACCCCCTAGGTAGCAACATATAGTCTAAGCAAGACCAAAAGCGATGAGGATTAGAATAAAATGTTTATTCTTTAGTGCCCAGATTCGCCTTGCACCAAACATCTACCCAATTGAGCTCTACCAGGGCCATTCCACAGCATGCCCCAGTGGGGTCCAGCCTCTGACTGCCAGTTGACCAGTCTAGGACTGGATTGAGCATGCAGCTAAAATCTCCACCCAGAATTAGTCTGGGGAACTGTTCTTTCTGTAGCAGAGCCAGTAGTTGGTCATAAAACACAGGATCACACTCCGCTGTGGCGTATATGTTGGCAAATGTACTGGGTACTCCCTCTAACCGTCTGCACATGAATGCATATCTGAAAATAATGATGTTAGCCACTACCTGCTCCTGCAACCATTTTCTTACTCTGTTAATTTCAGCTGGAGACCCATGGCTACATTTAATAGCATGGTGTTCTGTGGCACTATTGCAAGGGTTGCACTCTTACAGAGTAGCTAAGATAAAAGGAGTGCTTTTTGAAAGGACAGAGTAACATACCTAGCAATGGATCAGCTCTTTGTCTGAAATGTTGTTAGTGATGATGTAATTGCTGAGATTGTCACAGCACTTGCTAGCCAGAATTTCACTGTCATTGGGCAGCCTTTCCTTAGGAAAATCATTGTCAGTTTCAGTGCTGTGCTGAGTTCCTATACAATCGGTACAGGATCAGCTTCAGACACATCACTGTTACATTGCTGGCTAGGTTGCACATTTTCATTCATGAACCAGTGGTTTTTGGGACAGTCTGAGGCATGAGTAAAGACAACAAATCTGTACGTTGTCAGGTATTCAGGTGCATCAGAAATTTTTTTTTTAACAGGTATATCAGATAGTGGATCTTTTTTGGCAACAAAAGTAAACGGGGGTCCTCTTTTTATAGGTTGAATTGGACATCAGGTGGATGTGACATTTTTGGTCTGTTCACAGAATCTAGTTCAAATGGGTGTAATTTGAATTTTGACAGACTGTGTGGTACAGTGATTCTGTCTTTGTGATTAGCTGTAGCTTGCTGATGCTCATTGGTGGTAGTGCCATCTACCAAGGAGCATCAACCAATCAGCTTTCGACTTTATTTAATGCCATATGATAATTTGGGATTTCTCCCCGGGTAGCTAATGTCTTGTTGGCAGCTAGGAAGCCTTCCACAAGACATACCTATTCGCTAAAATGGAAGTGTTTCTCCATGTGGTGTGCTTCCCTTACAGAGAACCCATTTATATGTCCTATCAATACTGTAGTGGCCTACCAACAGTCTTTATCAGACTCTGGTTTGCAGTATTCATCTACTAAGGTACACTTGGCTGCCATTTCATTCTTCCATACCCCTACTGACAGACGCATGGTGGCACAACTAGAAGTGTCCTGTATTTTCCTTAAGGGTATTTGTCACATGCATCCCTAATTTGTAAACTGGTTCTGCCTTGGGACCTTAATTTCATTCTTAAGAAACTGACTTTGGCTGCCTTTGAGTCTGCTGTAACTTGTGAGATGTGCTTTCTTTCTTGTAAGGCCATGTTTCTGGTTGCTGGATTTCTGAACTACAGGTGCTTATGCATGAGACCCTTACCTGATTTTTCACAATATCAGGGTGAACTTCCATGCTAATCCAGTCTTTTTTTTTACCCAGAATGGTCTCTGACTTCACACTGAATCAGAATATATACATTCCTGTGTATTATCCTGAGCACGCTAATAACAGTGAGGCATCGCTCCATACTTTTTATGTATATGGAATACTATGTTTCTATCTAGATTGTACTAAGAACTACAGAAAGTCATCTTAGCTTTTTGTCTGATTTACCCCGGGAGAGAGGGCGTACCTGTCACTAACTCATGCCTGTTCAAATGACTGGTTCACTGCATTGACCTGTATTATAGGAGGCACAGTAAAAAAACTTCTGGTGCTGTGCGTGGCCACTCCACATGTGGTATGGTCACTTTTGTTGCCTGTTTTCTGACTGTTTCTGCAGCTGACACTTGTGCTACTGCCACATGGAGCACTGTACTTACTTTCACTAAACACAGCAGTCTAGACATTGTCTCATGCAGATATGCTGGCTTTGATCTTGCTGTTCTGCAGGGCCTTCTGTCCTGATTTCATATCAGACATTGCCATCCAACCTGGGTACTTTGTACTGCTTGGGAATCATTCCAAAGATGTGACCCAATGGAGGAGATGTCCTCAATGAAGATAGAACAGCTACTCACCATAACAGTAACGTTTCGAGAGACTCTTCTCTATTGGTCCACCGTGCACCCACCCTCCTTCCCCTTTACTGAGGTATAAGCTAGCAGGATATTCCACAGTCTTGATGGAGGTTTCCATAAGTGTCTTATGTATTTTCTAGAGGCATGCCTCTCCTTGTGTGCTTGGTACTGGTTTGATCTCCTGGTTCCTCATGGTAAGTGGCTTTCCAAGCGTATCGCTTATCTCCAGCAGGGAACTAAGGAGCCATGGAACCACCTATGTTTTGTAGGCTAGAGTGTGGTGGGCACACACCCCGTGTATAAAGCTATGCCTCCCCTTGTTAGCAAGCCAGAAGACCGAATAACCCTGATCTTCCTAGCAAAGTGCTTGTTGTGGTGACTGGGATTCACATTCAGGACATATTGCTACAAAAGGTGAAAAACTTTTGGGAACCTAATTCTTTCCGATGGTACCCCATAAACTGTTTCCCAGACTTAGGTTATTCCACCTGTCAGAAGAGGAGAAGTTCTGACTCAGTGTGCACAGGCCTCAGAGAACTAGGAATGACAAACTCTTTACAGCTACTGGCCAGACTCAGAATTGCCTATGCCAGCAGGCCCTGCCGATGTGGGCCAGAAATTGAAGGCCATAAAGGCTGATTTCACAAAGGACATGGCTGACACAGATCATGGTGAGGAGGAGGACACTTGAGTAACTTTTTTAGTAACTTCACATGCACTTAAATCACCAGTTAGGTGCTTAAACCTCTTTTTCCTATGAGATCAAATGTTATATAATGTAAGAGCTACTCCTGGCAGATTAATGGTAAAATCTGCTAATTAATATTAATGTCAAACAAAAAACAGATTTGGAAGCAGTTGCTAAAGTTATTATATTACTTGGAATGAGGCTTTAAGAATA
Source organism: Neoceratodus forsteri (assembly GCA_016271365.2). Lineage (NCBI taxonomy): Eukaryota > Metazoa > Chordata > Ceratodontiformes > Ceratodontidae > Neoceratodus > Neoceratodus forsteri. The sequence goes on from CM057450.1 coordinate 741,993,885, forward strand.
AAACAAACAAGGTTGACTATGATCTCTGTTATGGGTAAAGTTGCTGCAGTTCTTTAAGAGTTTGAACATTTAGGGCTGCATATAACATTGGACTAGTTCATTTGACTACTCCTTAGTGGGGTTTTCTATATATTTGATACTGCAACTGCTTTTATTGCATTCTCAGTCTTAGCACCCACTGCATTTTTAGGTACAGGAAGGTGCAGATGGGGGTTTGTGGCCGGATTGTCGCCACTATATGACTGTAAGGTATTCTTCGTTAACTTCTACTATTCTAGTCTCATAGACTTTACCTGACTCTTGCTAACTATAATAGGGACTAATATGAGGGCATGTGTTCTATACATTTTGCTTGTCCATAGTCATGCTGCTTAAGGTTATCCTAAAATGTATATGTCTTTGTTATAAATTTGCCTTTTTTCCCCACCATGATGTAACTAAGTATGCAAAGACAAGTATTTCTACCTTAATACTACTTATGATCTGTATGATGGTACTTGGACCAAGCATTTGTAACTTCCTACATTCATTTTTCTGCTAAAATTAATAAAAAGGAAGTTTAAAAAACTGCTCCATGAAACAATACACCCAGTGTGGATTTCAAGTATGAGATACCCTTAGGCTTTCTTGAACTGCCTGTTGTGGTCCCAGTGAGAATCAAAGGGATTGACACACTGCAATTCTGGACAGTGGATCACAGATTACATGCGAACATATGAAATTGCTGGCAGAAGAAGGCCCACAGGTCTGTCAAGTCTGCCTGATTGTGCAGCTCTTATTTCATATTACTACAGCTTGCCATCTTGTTTGAGGACTGGTATAAACAACATTTGGGTCGCCAGCCATAACATCCCCAGAAAGGACTTTCTGAGGGCTCAGTTTACAGAGTTACCTTAAGCATGTTTATGTTGAGTTGCATGTAAGTTCCATCACCATGTGGCTGGAATACAGAAATCTATGGAGACTATGGCACTAGAATAGCTTGATACAGGAGCCTATAAGAAGGTACACATCCTTACTGGAACCAGTGCTAATATATTCTGCCTACTGGCCTTGCTACGCAAGAACTGGAAGGGCCTAAGTACCGGAACAGCTTGTTTATTCATGGCTTGGTCAAGGAAGCCTATAAACATACTAGACTAAGTGGATCCCAAGTACCTGATGAGCCGGTGACAGCAATCAGATGATGAGGTACCCAATATTTCGTTTTGCCTCCTTAAGTGGAATGTTCTGTCACCAGAATAGTGGAATTTACCTATCATAAAAAGAGCCTTTTACTAGTTGTACATGTGAGTGTTTTTTGTGTTGCTTAGTTTGATATATGTTTAGTTTTTTGTTGACTGGAGAGGACTAGGCAATTCTGCTTATTTTCAGCTTCATCCCGGGGGACAGGGGGAAGATACAGATGCAAACTGACATACAAAACCAGAGTAAGCTGTTGGTGGTATTTGTTTTAGTGAATTGGGGGAATTTGGACAGGACACCAGTGAAATTACCCTACTCTTGCTTCCTGTGAGCAAGGGGGACTCTTTTTCCTGCGGGACTAAGATGGCTGCTGTCCCGGATCCTGGAGGAGGCGGAGGTGATGCAGCTCTCTGTTTTGTGGTTTCTGCTCCAGATCTCCAGCCTACTATGCCTGTTGATTTGCCTAGTGCTTGCAGTACTAATCAATTGAACTCTGTGCCACAACTAGTTGTTTGTACACCTCCTGATTCTCCTCCTGATTTTGGAACTCTCACCCAGATTTTGGACCACCATTCTCCTACAGTTTTTGGGACCAGTACTAACACTATGTCTCCATCGCATTTGAGACTGTTATATGAACAAAACCATTCTCTCTTACGGTGCTTTGTGCAGGAGGATGACACACTGCACTCTGCCCTGCCTACTACCTCTGACCAGGCTGAATTACACTCTCGGCTATCGCACACATCAACAACGGACTTACTTACAGCTCCTACCAGTACTGCTTCAGCTACTGCAGGCAGGCTTTCCTCTATGACTGCTCACGGAGGTACTTCATTTCCAGACTCTGCATGGTCCCCTGCTTCCGCTCTGCGTGCTGCGGGTAGGACTCAACCGCTTCCTGGTGCACCCTGGTCTTCTCCCCAAGCGGTAAGTGCACAGGACATTATGCAGGGAAACACAAGTCACTGAACAGCCTGCTGAATCCACTTCCTTCCCTCATTCATCCTCAGTGGCTTCGTTGTTCCTACGTCCTTCCACTTCGACATCAATTTCTGCTGTTGGCCAACCAACTCCTGAAACTTCTGGCCCTATGCAAGCTAAGGATTCTGCTTCGGTACCTCATCCTCCACTGGCAGTACTCTCTTCTTTGACAGCTGATTCTATTCCCCACATGGATAATCTTCCTTTGCCTACTCTAAGTACAGGTGATGCTTTGACTGACCGTCCCTTTTGCCTCAGTGACCTGTTTCAGAACTTGGGCGAACCAGCCCGATGCAGGAATGCAGTTTGTCTGAAATATTTTGGTGACCTCTGTACTGCACCTGATAGGAAAACCGTTTTGCATTTCCTGTTGCGTGACTCTATGGGTATTTCAGCAAGTGAATTGATTGCTTTCATACATGTTAAAGGGGAATCAGTTTATGATTTAAGTTTTAAAACTGTTTCTACTCTAGAAAAATTTTTGATCAAATATGATGTGGTGAAGTCACAGCCTTTATGGACCCCCTTTATGCTCATTCCTCTTACTAAACCTATGGCAAAATTGATTACTCTTCTTTTTCACAATGAAGGAGTGAGCATAGCAGATGTTCAGTACTGGCTTAAACAGCGCTGTGACATTCTCGAGGCTCCCTCGTCCTATTTAGGAAGAGGACCTTGTCTGGACAGGGGGTTGGAAGGCTAAGGTGCAACTGAAGCTGGATGGCAGAGGTATAGCACATTTGCCAGGTAGTTTTTATATAGGTAGGGATAGAGGTTTGTGTTTTTATCCCTGTCAACCCTGCACCTGCCATAAATGCAGTTCTTGGACGCATTTGAGCCATACCTGTAACGAGCCAAGGTGCACTATTTGCTTGGCCTATGGTCATGTGAGTCTCAGTTGCCCTAACCCCCGGAGGTGTAATCTCTGGATGAGACTGGCCATACTTACCATCAATGTCCATGGGTTGACCATAATCGGTTGGACCATCCCCTTCAGGATCAGGTAGCCCTTATCACGGACTCTCAGACTCAGGTTCTTTGCCAGCGTGAAGGGGACAGCCAGGTCATAGTGCCCCCTCCCCCCAGTGAGGATCTTCCCTCTGCATTTCCTGCTCTTCCAGTGGCAGATCCTGGATCCTGTGTTACAAGACCCGACCTCTCCTGGCACGGACCTGGTGTCTGGGGTTGTTGCCCCCTCTGACCCCATGCCACCCCCTCCTGCTTTGGACCCCTTCACGGAGGTTTCTCAGGGAAAAAAGGGTAAGTCCAAAGGTAAGTGTAAGGCTCCCAGCCCTTCCCCCCAGACAATCCATTTTGACCAGGAATTGCTATCAAGTTCTGTCTAAACGGAAGCAGTGGAGTGATATAATTGACGAGGAAAATTACTCTGAATCTTCACAGGCCTCTTCACTCCATTTAGACTACTGCTCTGATTCCCTACAAGATCCCTCCCCTACTACATCTGACACCAGGCGGCAATCGGCAGTTACTTGATGCCTCTTTGCCTAATTCTTCATGTTTTTCTGCTGGTTTTCCGTCTTTTACTTTCTTCTTATGCCTGTGGGTTTGGGTCTTCGCTGCCTCACACTTAATGTGTGCAGCATGAAATCCCATAGAAAACGTCTTGCCTCTCTACAATATCTTTTGGATCTCCCGCATGAGCTTTACTTACTTCAGGATACTAGGCTGAAGACTCAATATGAGCTGACCCAGGCTTCTGCTGGCTGGACTAGAGGCCCTTCCTACTGGTCTTCTGGTGAGGATACATGTGATGGGTTGGGTATTTTGTTTTCTGGTTTTGACTGTACCTTTATGAGACTGGTTGATATTGTCCTTGGCCACGCCTTGTTGCTTGATTGCACTTTCCGTCGCCTCCAGCTCAGGATTCTGCATGTTTATGCACCTCAGGGTATTGCTGCTCGTTCTGACTTATTTCGGTTGTTGCAGTCTTATTTTCACACCTCTAGACATCTTTATATGGGAGGAGACTTCAATTGTAGTCTCACTGTGGCTGACAGAAGAGGCTCCACACAGAAGCTTTTCAGGGACTCTACTGCATTACGTACTATTCTCAAAGTCATGCCTCTCTTTTAAGGCAGTTATTATGGAGGTGCATCCCAAAGGAACAATGACTATCATAGAGGCCTTCTCGCCACCTGTATTGATTTTATTTTCTCTCCCAGAATGTAATGGTACAACAAGCGAAGGTCATTCCTTGCGAGACCTCGGATCACATGGCCATCTCATTGCTTTGTTTTCCTTCTATGGCTTCTCATCCTCTTCTTGTTTCTTCATGCTGGAAGTTGAACAGCGCCCTATTGTCTGATGGCAGCATTATTCAAGACTGTTGGGAATTTCTGTTAGCCCGAATTTTGGTTCTGGATGCTTACACCTACCCTTTACATTGGTGGGACAATACCAAATCGGATCTTAAATGCATTTTTCTTAGGTATGCCAGGAGTAAATCTGTTTCCTCTTATCATCAGTATTTGTTATTACGGCGACATTTACAGGATGTAATCTCTGCGGCTGCTGAGATGGCTCAAGACTGCTTCCCTCTTATTGCTTCCTTGAAGACCCAGATGGAAGAGTATCAAAATAACAAGGCCTGCTCGTTGTGTCTTGAGACCACTTGTGGCACCCACTCTTCAAAGGCCTCTTTTGATGTATACAAGCGCTGGTCTGACAGGGTGGCAGCCATGCACATTGAACGTCTTACTGACTCTGACTCTTCTAAGGTTTATGATACTAAGACCTCTCTCCAGCTAAAGTTCTCTTCCCATTTAGCCAGTGTTTTTGGGACTACTTCAGTGGCTACATCCCACTGCTGTTTCCTTTTTTGATTTCCTGACCCCTTCTCCTCCTCCTGATCTTTGCACCAAGTTGACAGCCCTAAGTTCCTTGTTAGATGTGCAGGCGGCTATTAAGAAACAAAAGCGATGTACTTCTCCAGGGCAGGACGGCCTTACTGCTGAACTTTATCAAGCTTTTTCGGATGTTTTTTTTCACCCATTCTTACCTTGCTCTTTAATACTATCATTGCTACTCATTCTGTTCCTCGGAATTTTTCAGATGCAATTGTGCTTCTGTTGTTCAAGAAAGGAGATAGGTCGGACATACGGAATTGGAGGCCTTTGAGTCTCTTGAATGTGGACTATAAGATTTTTACCTCCATCCTGCTTCACCATCTTCTTCCTGTCGCATCCCACGTTATTTCAGAAGTACAGACCTGTGCTATTCCTCAACGCACTATTGTTTCCAATCTTTCCCCTGCTTAGAGATGTCTCTGTCTTTAGCTCTTCTTCTTCTCCTTCTTTTTTCACTGGATCAGGAAAAGGCATTTGATAGAGTGAATCATGACTACCTCTTTCAAGTCTTGTCTCATTACGGTATTCCACAGCGCTTTATTCAATAGATTAGATTGCTCTATTCCATTGCCTGGATCCATCCTTACGTGAATGGTGCCACTTGCCCCCCCTTTTTGAGTTGTACTGGGGTTCGGGCAGGGCTGCCCTCTCAGTCCTCTTCCTTATGTTTTTCATATAGATCCATTACTTCACAGACTCTTATGTAACCCATCGATCCCTCATTTGTCCTTTCCTTCCGGGTGCTCTGTCCCTACAGTACTGGCTTATGCGGACGATCTCTGCATTCTCACCACCCCGCACCTACAAGAGGCCGACTTAGTCCTCCTTTTAACGGATTTCAAACGTGTGTCTGGTTCTAAGCTTAATTATAATAAGAGTGCGGCATTGTACCTCCCAGTTCCACCACCCACACATTCACTTCGCTACATTGCGGGACTGCCTGTACAATTTTCACCGGTTAAAGTTTTAGGATTGTCCTTTGGTTCCCCTGATGATGCCCACTCAAATTGGACTGTAGTTTTGGACAAGGCCATTCATTTGGTTGCATCCTGGAAGGGTCATACTATTGCATAGAGAAAGCGGGTTTTGTTGTTGAAAACCTTAGTCCTTCCTTTATTTCTTCATATGGCTTCAGTTTTTCCAGTCACCTTTTCCTTGGAGGCTCACTTGTGTTATGTTTTCTTTCAGGGATTCAGGGGCTGCCGTTTAAATCCGGTGAAACGTTCTTACACATATCTTGATTATTGTCACAGTGGGGTTCAGATGTTTAACCCCTTGGTGGATTTTCACTGTTTGTTTCTTAAGACTGTTATCCCCTACCTATTGAATACACCCCTGGACTTTTGGGTTTCTCTTCTTCATCATCATATTGTTCCATTGTGCGCCACCTGGTGTCTCCCCCCTTTCGAAATCCCTCGGAATTTTCGTAAGTTTAAGCTCCCCATTTTATCATTCCCACCTTTTAAAAAATTTGTTAGTGGTCTCTGACCCCTACGGTGATTCTCTCTTCCTCAAGGAAGCACTTATATCAGTCTGTTTTGGGAACATCCTTTTTGGACCGTCCGGTGCTACGAGATTCCCTTGGCGTTCAACTGGACACCTCTGGAGTTTTTTGCCAACTGACTGATCCACGGATCCCCCAAAGGGTTTGGGATGTAACCTGGCTTTCTTGTCATGGCAGACTAGGTGTTCATGGTAATATGAAGCATAAGGCTCATAAAGAAAAGACTTGTCCCCGGGATACATGCCTTCCCATTCCAGAGACCATGATGCATTTCTTTCTTGATTGCCCCTATTCACAACTGGTATGGACCCTTCTCCTCCATAAATGGAAGGAAAAGGCCCTTCCTTTTCTCACTTATAATATTTTGATTTATGGTATTTATCCCCCTACTTTGGTTCATTACCATCCTAGTACTTTACGTTTAATTTTTGCATTTTGTCACTTCTATTTGTGTCAGGCCAGATGTGCATTTTTACTACAACAGAAAGTGTGCAGTACTACTCAGATTGTCACTCAGATTTTACAGGGCTTACAGGCTGTTTATAGTTCTGAGACAACTTCCGTATCGCCTGAAGTTTTTCGGCTCTATTGTGGCTTATGTTCCTGGATTTTTTCCTAATGATGCAGTACTTTTTTGTGTTTTCTTTGCTTTTCTTCATTATAATTGTGTATGATGTACTACTGTTCTTGCAATGTTTGTATACCATACAATACTCCCCTACTCTTTTTAGTGGGGATGAGATGGGGGTTATATGCTACTACGGATTCTCACTGCTTGTTATTCATGTAAGCTGTAATACTTACTTTTGTTTTTTATTTCATTTATTATAGTTTTGTCTGGTGCCATACACTTTTGTATATTTTCTCTTAAAGTTTTTAATGGAAGATTCCCCTACTCTTATAGTGGGGATGGGATGGGGGTTATGTACAACCATAGGTTATTTATGTTTGTAGTTCAAGTACGCTGTGGTACTTATTTTTGTTTTTTGACCTCCTCCTCCATTATGGTTTTGTATGAAGCAATACGTTTTAGTATAATTTGTTTTCACTGCAACTTCCCCTACTCTTTTAGTGGGAATGAGATGGGGGTTGTGTGCCCATAAGGATTATTTTTGTTTGTACTCCATGTATGCAGTAATACTTATTTCTGTTTTTGAATTCTTTTCCTATGGTTTTGTATGAAGTCTTATGATTTGTATATTTTGTTTTCAGTTTTCAATAAAAAATTCCCCTGCTCTTTGACAGGGGGAGCAGCTTTGCAGGATGGCAGATGGTGCTGAGATGGAGGAAGAGGTGGACGTGTTTCCATTGCAGGCTGTGGTCCAGTCCCTGACCCTGGCTGAAGCCTTGCCAGGGGATGAAGAAATGTGCTTAGATTTATAAATAGGAGCGGAGGCCGCTTTGCTGGGAAATACTACTACAAGTCCATTGGAGGAGCTTACGATTATCAGAGAATTTTTGCTGACCGGGAGTGGAAAAAAGTCTGGCCACTGCAAATAACTTTGCTCCTTTGATGTATTGTTGAATATTCCTGGTATGGAATTGAAAGATTCATCTATACCATTGGCTGCAGATACGGACAGAAACTTCTGTGAGTTGGCATCAACAGACACAGCTGACTTTGGCAATTAGCTGGATGCTAATGAAGTCTCCCCCAATGCTGACAAGCTTTCCAATGAACAACCTGATAAACGTATGACAGCACAAGAGACTATTCAAACTGCTTTAACCTTACCAGTACAAAACGCCCCGATTAATTTCCAGGAATGGTCTGCAGAGACTGCACTGATGAACGCTGGATGGATGCAAGCAGCCGACGGTAAATGGATTCCAGACTCGACCTGGGAGTCTTTTTCACAAAGAAGCGAACTGCAACACTTGGCACCCTCAGAACAAACATTACCAGGTATACCTTCTACTAGCACAGGAATTACTCACACTCCATATAAGGCACAGGGAGTGATTCCAAAACATCCCTTCTATAAGGCTGAGGATGTTAGTACTGCTACAATGGTTTAATTACCGGGAGGGCAGGACAGGGCCTCAGAACCAGACACTCCTCCCCGCCCATCCCATCCGTTGGATGAAAGGAGGCAAATGGGAGCCACTTTTTCAGAACTTTTCAGAAACCATAAGCTTGAATAAGCGCCTAGATGGAATGCAGTCCATCTCAGGTATGGGTGGGCGGTGGAATTTTCAAGCATCTGAAGTATATGCTTTAATATATGTTTCAGGGGAGGATGAATTTGACATTAGCTTTAAAACTTTTGCCAGCCTGGACAAATTTTGGAGGAAATATGATTCCTTAAAATCTTCTCCTGTATGGGTACCATTTTGGGCTATTCCTTTGACAAAGCCTTTATTTAAAACTGTTACCATCATGTTGTGAAACAAAGGCATTAATGAGAATGACTTCCAGTTTTGGCTTGAGAAGAAATGTACTGTTTCTGGTCCTCCTGATGCTATCATTGTCTCTGAGGGAATTTGGACTGGAGGGTGGAATTTAAAGTAAAGTTACACCAGGTTGAAAATGAAGTTGTGCGTAGTGCTAACAGTTTTTTCCTTGGCAGGGACAGGGGGTGTGCTTTTATCATGGGCAGCCTAAGGCCTGCTACAAGTGTGGGAACTGAACGCACTTGAGCAGTGCCTGCGACCGAATGAAGTGTGCTATCTGTGGGGATTTTGATCATGTAACTTATGTTTGCCAGAACAGTTTTAAATGTAACTTGTGTGAGGAACAAGGGCATGCTTATCATCAGTGCCCTGGGATGATTTAAATAGAGAAGCTGGTTCTGCTCAGGATCATCTGATTATGCAGGCCCAAGAAAAGAGTAGGCCTCGTGGATCTAATCCCTCTAGGGGTAATGAGCAGGATTCTTCAGGGCCAGGTCCAACTAGGACAGAGCCAGATCAAAGTGCTGCCACATCCAGGGAGAAAAATACAGCCCCCCACCTTGCTGAAGCAGTGCCTTTATTCCAGGGTAAGGAACCCCCAGAAACCCCAGGGGAAACATCGGTAGAGGCTCAAAATGGAATGCCTCCCCCTTCTGAGTTTCCCCTTTCCAAGTACCCATAGACTCACTAGTTCCACTAGTAAACAGTTGGTACAAACTAACCCTATCCCTTTACAGAACTCTTTTCAGGCTTTGCAGGATAGGGAGGGAAGGGATTCAGAACCTGAGTCTGACAGGCAGGCCTATTTGCACAGGGGTAGGATTTTCACCTACAATGCTAGTGACCTGGGTTCACATCCAGACTTGGGCCATTGAAAGGCTGGCTTGGGGGGAGGATGATTGAGCATCCCATGGACTGCTCTCCTCCTCTGAGGGGAGGGTGTGTGTGTGTGAGATTGAGTGTCTGGTGCAAAAGTGTGAACCCCTGGCAGAGGCCAGGGGATCTGAAGCGACCTGTGCCTGATATTTGAGGAGGCGGAATAGATGTCGGGTTTGTCCCACTGACATCATTGAATGTCCTGCCTCCTGATGGCATTAGCATCCACAAAAAATGTTGCCTGTCCAAAGGATGACCCTGCCTCCTGGCACCATGGCCCCCCAAAGTACCTGACCCCAACTGAGACCATGTTCCGCTTGATGGGCCACCCCACGGCCCCACCTGTGGGGGGTAAGCCTAGGGAGCCCTGTTGGTCGTGGTGATGCAGCCGGTAACTTGGACCTGTCTCTTTGGGATGGGGTCATCTCAGTGGCCCCGCCTTGGGGTTTGCCAGGAAGAATCGGGGATTGTTTATGGGGAGACAGAGGGTCTGGGAGGTAGGGCTGATAATATGGGACAGGTGGTGCCAAAAAAAAATAAAAAAAGGAACCTGAGTCCGATAGTTCCTCAAAGTCAGGGGTTGTTTCTGAATTTGACATAGAAGGGGATCAATTGCCTGTGGTTTTGGAAACAAAGAAAAAGAAGGGCAGGAAGAGAAAACTAAAGGGTAAACTATAACCCTAATCAAAATATGACTTTTCTACAGCTAACCTCTTTAAATGTATGCAGTATCAAGAATGACAAAAAAAGGTTAGCATTATTATCTTTTTTTCAACATGACTTCTGTGATATCATTTTTTTTTGCAAGAAACAAGATTGAATTCCCTTTCTGACATTTCTCAAGTAAAAAGAAGCTGGCTGTGGGGACCTTCTTATTGGTCCTTGGTCCAGATGCAGCGGATGGATTATGAATATTATTTAAACATCCAAAACTACATTTACAAAGGATAGTACATATCTTACCAGGGAGAGCTCTTTTATTAGATTGTGAATATAAGGGGTTTTCTTTAAGATTAATCAATACTTAAGGCCCTGCAGAGTAAATCTTCTAGAATAGAACTATTTAATAAAATCTGACCCTTTTTATACACTTCTAGGCATGTAATATGGGGTGGGGATATGAACTGCTGTCTTGATGTTAAAATAAAAGATAATGTTCAAAAGAAAGTTTATTGCGATACCCATACTCTAAATACTATAGTTGCATTGGCAGACCTTAAAGACTCTTATAGGGGTTTCCAGTTCCGCCATGGATCGAGCAGCAGCTTAAACCTCAAGCTCCCTCCTCTCTGGGGAGTAAATCTCCCTATTTCTACATTCTTTGGGTGCACAAACTTTGGAAAATGCCACCAAAGGGAAAGGGAGAAAATAAAATAATCAGGTCCAGCATGGAAAAAAGGTCAAACAACGACTGACAGATCACGATATCGAGTACTAGTACAGGACTGGAGCTGCAGCCAGTCTCCTTCACATCAAAATATGCCAGCCACAGAAACAGACAATGGGGATAAAAAGTTAACAAAATCCTGGGTTGATACACTGCTTCAAGAGATCAAGGCCTCCCGAAAGACCATAAAACTGACTTTCAAAAAATTCACTGTAAATTGGCCGAATTTGATTCCCGCATTCAGGAGGTGGATAAGTGGGTAGGCAAACTGGAGACTGAAAATGAGAATTTCAGCAAGGCTCTCCGCTTTCTAGTTTCGTACATGGAGGCCTTGCTGGATAAGTGCACTGACCTGGAGGCAAGGTCTCGGCGTGATAACCTGCGCATGTCTGAGCTGCCTGAGGGGGCTGAGACAAATAACATGGCCCTTTTCCTGCAGGACCTCTTCAGGGAAATACTGGACCTTCCTGCAGCTGTGGAGATCAGAAATGAAAGGACCCACTGATCTTTACAATGAAAACTGCAAGACCCATCAGCTGGTCCTAGGCCTGTAATTATGAAATTCTCAAGCTATGTGGTAAAAGAGGAGATGCTGAGACAGGCCTGGAGACAGGGGGAGATCAAATATAATGAAGCACGTTTATTTCTGGATCAAGACTACCCACCTGAAATCCAGTGACTTCAGCTCCAATACAGCCCCTTAATGGAGGCCCTGAAAAGCAAACGCATCAAATTTCTGATGCCATATCCCATGAAGCTTCAAATTTTCTGGGATGATGGTCCACAGGTCTACTCATCCCTACAGGAGGCTGAGGAAGTGCTTAAGTCCCGAGGGGTTCCCCTAGAGAAGAGAATTACATCAGGGGGTGGCTCTGTGGTGCAAAACTACATATCAACAGGGCAGTTCCCTAGGAACAATACTAGAGAAGTGTGCTGTGATGAGGCACTATACACCCTGACTGAAATTAGATCACTCCTACAGTCTGGGCAGCTCGTTGGAAGAAATAATGAGTCAAGTAGCACAACCACCTGAAAACCTTTGGACAGAGGTTGTTTATGGTCCAAAGATTTTCTTTGCAATCCGGTTATGGCAGCGACTGACTCCCTGCTGGGGTAAGGGCCTCATACAGGCATTCTCATACCATCAGACTGCAGGCTTTTGCTACTATACAGTGAAGTAGCTGCAGAAGCTGAGACTTTGAGGAGTGTCTGGGGTTAGAGTTTTAGTACTCTTCTTTGAAGCGCTATCTCTGGGACATAGTGCTGCAATTAGACATTGTACTATTCAGAATGCTTTAAGGACCCCTTGCACACCCCTGACTGGAGGACAGCATAAATTATCATTAGTTATTTCAAGGCCCATTTTCGTTTCTTGCTTTCTTTTGGTTTGGCTCTTGGTGAAAGCGTTCATATATGGATACATACCCATAAAGATAACTTTAAACGAAATGTCGTCTATAGTGTTAAGGAGTTTGACTTTTAGGTTTTAAAAGTACAGTGCCAAATAACTGTTACATGTGCAGCTTCACAGGGCTGTGAAGGTGGGAAACCTATATATCCGGGGTCTTGGCTGTTCGAGGAGGGTGGAGGTGGGGATTTGGCTGCTCAGAGTCCATGGTCCTGAGCAGGGTTCATTTTTAAAATGTAATCTATTTCCACCATACAGTTTACCAAAGGGATTAACACCAGTGTTTTTAATAATTTAGGAATGGCACTGTGGAAAGGGATCGGATAGACCTGATTTATAGCCAGACTATGCTTATGACTCCTAGGGGAGGAAGGGAGGGAATGGGATATAGAGAGGATTTATCTCTGTTGTGGCGTAAATTTACATCATTACCTTTGGATTGCTGTCAGAGCCTTGAAGACTATAGTCCTTTGTAGTGTCCCCTAGGATCCGGGGAAACAGACACAGTACAACTCTGTGGAGTAGGGGGTGTTCACCACCCACTCAGTGGAGATAGGGAACACACAATGGTGTTCCCCAACCTTGGGAGCTCACCAGTTTATGTTTTTGTTGAAATGTTGTTCTTGTTATTTGTTCATTATGTTTACTTTTTTAGGGCAAGATACCATGTGGCTCTAGGGAACCCGTCGGGGGGGGGGGATGGAATCTCCCCTTACTGGAAGGGCTGGCATTCTATACAAGAGTGAGTAATAATGGTAGTCAATATGGACTCTAAAGTTCTCTCATATAATGTGAGTGGCCTGACAAGTCCAATTAAAAGGAAGAAAATATTGAGGTATATAAAGCAAGCAGGGGCAGATTTTGCACTTCTACAAGAGACCCATCTTTCTGATGGGGAGCACCGGAAATTGCTGGGTTTTGGCTACAAAGAAGTGTGCTATTCATCCTATAAAATGGGGAGGCAGAAAGGGGTGGCGATTTTAATTCCCAACCATGTACCATTTGAAGTTATAGACAAAGTAACATATGGGGAGGGGAGATATGTCCTCCTCAAAGGTATTCTCAACGGTCAAATGCTCACTCTTGTGTCGGTGTATGCCCCCCCATATGAATTTTATCTATCGTAAAATATTAATGTTGATCTCTGAAAAAAATGAAGGCATGCTTATTATCTGTGCAGTGGACTGGAACATAACACTAGATCCAAAATTGGATACCACTTCAGGTATCCCCGGGAAATCCCAAAAAATAGCTAAGAGAGTAAAGTCCCTACTGGACAAATTAGGACTGCAAGATGCCTGGAGATTTTTAGAAGGCTCTACCAAGGGATATACATATTACTCTCCCACTCATTATATGTACTCCAGACTAGACTATTTCTTTTTATCTAGATAATTAGGGGAGCAGGCTAAGAAATGTATAATTGGTCCGATTGGTTTATCAGACCATTCAACACTAACCCTATGTATAGATCTAGCACAGCCCCAAAAATGAACTTTCTGGAGGCTTAATCTGTCTCTTTAAAATGACCAGGAAGTTTTGGACCAGATCTCTCAACTTATTACACAAGTTGTTCAAGATACTTCCACTGCAGAGGTCAGCAAAGGGGTGATATGGGATGCAATAAAAGTGATGAAATGGGGCAAATTGATAGGTATAGCAGTGGCTAGAAAAATACAGAAACAATTAGAAACTCAATTGGAGAAGCTCCAGCAAGTAAAAATGGATAAACATAGGGGAAAGGAATTGATAAAATTAAGGAAAGCACTTAACCAGTTGTTAAACCTTAAGGTGGAATGCAATCTGCAATTTATAAAGCAAAAATATTATGAAGGGGGACCCCACTCAATAAAATTGCTAGCACTTCACCTGAGGGCAAGGAGGGCTAGAGCCCATATACCCCGGATTAGTACACCCCCAGACAAATGTTAGAGCTAGCCAACTGGAGGAGATCTCTGAGGCATTCACAACATATTACACTAAGCTATACACACAACAAAAGAGGCCTGATTTAACAAAAATCCAAGCCTTCCTACACCGACTAAAACTGTCACAGATATCCGCGACGTAAAATACAGCCCTAGTGAGACTAGTCATGGTGCCTGAGATCCAAGCAGCCATAAGCTCCAGTAAAACTAATAAAAGCCCTGGTACTGACGACCTTCCAGCTGAGTTCTACAAAACATTTAGGGACAGTGTGGTGCCTTTACTGCATCCTGCTTTTCAGGAGATCTTGGAGGGCAATGCCACACTGCCTCCGTCTTGGAGACAAGCAGTTATTTCGGTTTTGCCTAAGCCTGGCAAAGATACCACCCTTTTCTCTTCCTATAGACCCATTTCTGTCCTTAATGTGGACTATAAATGTCTTACCACTATTTTAGCAAAACGATTAGAACATGCCATCCCCACAGTGGTCCACTGGGATCAGACGGGGTTTGTGGCAGGGAGGAAGGCCATAGATAGTGTATGCTGCACTCTGCACATTATAGGCCATCTAAATAACACTAATCAACCGACCTTGATGGTAAGTGTGGATGCTGAAAAAGCATTTGATCAAGTTGCATGGGACTTCCTCTATGAGGTCCTTGCCGGGTTTAGGTTTTCTGGAAAGCTCATAGACACCATTAAAAGTTTATATACAGGCCCTCAAACATATGTTCATACCAATGACACAGTGTCAACAGGGATTCACTTAGGTAAGAGCACCCGACAGGGATGCCCATTGTCCCCCCTGTTATTTGCTATATATATATAGTGAACCTCTGGCACAGACCATTAGGCAAGAGCAGGGGATACAAGGGATAAGACTAGGTGCACAAGAGCACAAGGTTGCTCCATACGCAGCTATTCTCCTTTACCTCAATAACCCTGAGGAATCCTTTAATAGAGCGACACAACTGTTAGGAGAGTTCTCTGACATCTCAGGATATACTCTAAACTCCACAAAAACAGAAATACTAAGATTCCACTACAATCCCAGACCACACTTTAGACAGAAGTACCTGATGAAATGGGATACAGAGATCCTTAAATATTTAGGTATTAGGTTGAGAGCCTCAAACAAAGACTTATATGCAGATAATTATGCCCCTTTACTCAAACAGGCTGAAGAAGATATTAAAAGATGGTTCCTGCTGCCACTTCCAATGTACACCAGGATACAGGCAGCAAAAATGACTCTCCTTCCTAGGCTGCTATAGTGCCCTTACCACATTGTCTCAGAGATTGTTTGCAGACTTGCAGAGGAAAATTATGAGATTCATTTGGGCAAACAAAAAAACATGAATTAAAGACATTTCTATATGCTAACAAGCAGTGAGGGTGGGGGAAGGTGGTCACAGGCGTTTATGCTTACTGGATAGTTGGTCAGATTAAGTGGGCCCTATTGTGGGACTCCCCTCACCCTAATGCACACTGGCAAGACATCGAAAAGATCCTGTTCCCAGACAGATCTATTAGCTCCTTCTTGTTTGATGGCCCCCCCATGAGAGACCTGGCTCCTTAGACCAATATATGGCTGTGAAGGTAATGTTGCAGGCTTGGGTCCAGTTTAATAAGTTTCCCAAGGTGCAGACAGACATATGGCATCACTGCTGGTTTACTAAGGCCAGGGACTGTCCCCCAGGGGAAAGTGACAATTGGTGTAAACAACAGGACCGACGGGGGTTGCTCTGTCCAGCACAAATAATGAAAGGAGATATGATCCTTTCATTCCATGAATGCTTAGTGACATTAGGGTGGACTAATAAGGACATGTTTTACTACCTGCAAATACAAGATTATATCCACACCAAAATGTGACAACACAATAGGAGCAATTTATCAGATGTACCAGGCTCTCACTTGATGGATCTTCTGATACTACAGTCCCCCAAGAAAGCCATATCACTAATCTATTCCTTTTTAAATACACATTGGGTGGATGCTAATGAACCTATTAAGACTAGATGGGTACAGGAGGCAGGACTTCATCTTTCACCAACTGAATGGAAATGGATATGGAAGGGATCCTCAAAGGTGACTTCTCCAATGTAGAAAGAATATATGTGGAAAGTCCGGGTTAGATTCTTTCTCACACCAAGAATGCACACCAGATGGGACCCAGAGGTGTACTCTCATTGTTGGAGGGAATGTGGGGAAGATGTTGCTTCATACCCTCATATATGTTATCTATGCCCTGCCCTAGATAAATTTAAAGAAGAAGTCTTTACTGGCATAAAGGTTTTATTTGATATTCCTCATTCAGTCCTCCTTCAGAATACTGTTTTGGGGTTACCAGTTTTGGGGGCTTAAGGGGTCAATGCCCTCTATCTTTGGTACATCTGTATGGCAGCTTATAATAAATTGATTACAAGGTGGTTGCTGAAGATGGAGCCCCCGAGAGAAAGGAATGGAAGCAGATTATAGGTGGTATACTGGAAATGGAACAATTAACATATCAGGTACAGAATAGAGGGGAGACATTTATTGAACGTTGGTCTAGATGGGTGATACTTATGGGAGATTGAGACCAATTTACTAATAGATTAATCCCTAGGCATGTGGGGAAGGGAATATTTGTTAAGCCACACAGGATATTTACAAGAATACTAAATGACTATATAGGTCCACAATACAAACAAGAGGATGTCTAGCCTGTAACAATGACGGGGTTCCCTAAGATTTTAGGATTCACATGATCAATTTTAATTACCTTGCCCAAGTTATATACAGTTAAAGCTTGAGCATTTGAATATAAAAGGTGTAGGATAACAACTGTTAAAAACTAAGTGAGATACTGTCTCGTTTATCATTGTTTATAGAGACTTAACAGATATGGGACTGTTATCAAATAGTGACAGACTTCATAAAGATAATGATAGGATCGACTCACAGTGCACTCACTTCCCTCCTGACAGGACTGTAGAGAGAGTCAGATTTTCACTACACACTCTTTACATTGTGGAGAACCGTAAAGAAGCAGGAAAACAATGCCTTTTTTATAATTTTAACAGGTATGCTACCGTTGCCTCGTCTGCTCTCTTTCCAGATGATCATTTTGTGACTGATTGTCTGTGTTCCTGCTTTGTTCTTTGCTTTTCTTGCAGGCTGCAGGGGCTGTGGTGGTGGCCTTCTTGGGTCAGAAAGCTCTAACGGCAATAACGGCAATGTTGGGTGGTTCTGTTGGAGAGAAGAGGAAAAGGAGTGTAAGCTGAATGAACCTACGAAAGAGCTGTTTGCCTATTTGATTAAAGAACTACGAGCTGCGAGCCACAAGAGTTATGAACTGCAGAGCAACCCGAGTCAGAGCCGGGAAAAAACAAAGCAGTTGATAACACAGCAATTCACAAAGCTGAGTAGTATTTTTCGGTCCTCTGTTTCTTACCTTTAGACAAACTAAATAAAACTAAAGGGAGAAAAAGATTAAAGACAAATGTGGGCTATTGTTGATTGTTTTGTTTGCTGTGACTGACTATAGCCTGAAGTTTTTATTAGTTCAAGTTTAGTATTGTAAATTTTAGTGTAAGGTTATTTACAAGCTATGAGCTAATTTGTTTTTAAAGTGGAGCCAAAGCTATTCTTAACTGATTAACTGACTTTATGGTTCTTTTGTGATTCTTTTGTATTTTATATTTCTAAAGTTAATGTGTTTTTAATTTCACGCCATATGTAAATTAGCTGACAGCCTGCAGGGCTATAATGCACATGTGTGAGTGTTATGGTAGATCAGTCTTTCTGGAGACACAGGGGTGAGAGCAGCAAAAACCAGTTGCTAGGTTTTTAAGCTTTTAAGCTTGCTTAACTCTTTTATTTTCTTCCTACGAAGTTTTGATGAAGTATTTAAGTACATTTCGTTGGCTGCTAGCAGCTGGTATCTGGCTTTTGTTTCTCAGCCTTTTATATTCCTGGACAGAAGCTTATACTCTTGTTTAGTTGTTTAACTATCGGAGTATATAATTAGTGAAACTTCTTTGTTGTACTCCAACACATTTTACACTGAAATTAGGAAAGTAAGTAACACATTTTTAGTTCATACTTTAATTCTGTTTTTTGACTTTTTTTTTGCTCTCTTTTTATTTTTATGTATTCTGCTAAAATGTTTTAGCTCATTGGTTGGTAAGAGGAATTAAAGTATTAAAAAGTATTAGTATAGCCATAGTAGTGTAGAGTCTGGGAATATATTTGTATTTTTATTTTTAGTTTGGTGGCTGTAGCAATTGGGGATTTAAATTAATTAAATTAATAGTGTTGTTTTGATTAAACACCTAATATACACTTTGAACTGATAAATCTGTTTACTTATTTTTATAGTGGCAGTTCCATGTCCTCCTTGTGCTTCATACGTATCATGTGAGCTTGAGAACTTGAATTGGTCCTTTGATTGGATTTACCTACTTGAGCAACTAGAATACTCTACTAGAACTTGCTCACTTGATGTACATCTAAGGTTGCAAAATAAAGTGAAGAAGATCTTCAGCGGTTATAGCCTCATCATTTTTGAATCCCTCCTATGGTGCAGTTGGTGAACTGCAAACTACAAACTGCAAATTGGGACATACCTGCATGTTCTCTTATGAGATAGAGATGTTCGAGTAAAGAAGGGCACAACACTTTTTTTTAAATAACTTTGTAAATATCCTGGGACCTGCTGTGATTTATTGTTTGACATGCTCTTAGGAAGGCAATCATAGCCTTCCTATTGTTTGAGACCTTCTATTATTTTTAGTTACTGAAGTTTTTTTCTTCTTTCTCCTATATATTGTACTATTTGGTAATATAATGCCAGATAAGGCAGGGAAAATTGTACTTAAAGCATACAATAAAATAAATAACAAATGTACTAAAGAAAATAGCACGGTTAAGGAGAAGAAAGGAAAGGTTGGTAATCAGAAAATAACTTGGTTTATGTGTCCTTCAGCCTCACATATGGAGCTTAGAGGTAATAGAAAAGTTGTAAAAAACTTCCAGCCAAAATTAACCTCGTCCCCAACAGAAACACATCAAAGTAGTATTCGTTCCTCTACACATTCTTTATTAAAAGGAATCAGAAGCCTGGAGGAACCACCAGTCTCCAAACAACCTGGGAAAGTTATCTCCAATAAACAAGAAAAAGTAAAAATAATCAGTGCTACTAATGTAAATAGCACTACTAATGTTACTGGTCCAGATCTACATCTGTCAGATCTAACACACCCAGTAGAGGTACCAGTGGGCAATGGAAAAAATGAAGTAATATATAATAACAATGACCCAAGTAGATCAGATTTAGAAAACTGTGTGGAGAAGAAGATGGAAGAGAGACAATATGTAAAACCAGTTGCTGGGGCTATGGCAAGCTTGCAGGGTATTGACCTAAGTGAATATCATAGAACTCGGTCTTCCAATAAAGGTACATTCCTTAATAATTTTGGGTCGTTCTTAACTCTGCATGTTAATAAGCAGAATCTAAAGGTGCCTGCCAAGTTGTTCCTCAACTTTGGGCAAGGGCTAGTAATTTGATGTCTCAACTCCAGGATTTGAATGAAAAAGATCCTGAGAAATGGCTCAAAATAGACCAAACTATAGAAAACTTATTTTCAGTTACATTTAATGAATAAAACAGGAAATACACTTTGGGAATGATCAGCTCATTGAACTGGTTACACTATTTAGATCCTTTGTAAATATTTTTATGAGGGATAGAGACCAATGTACTGATGGTGGCCAACATATAGAGCAATTGTTTGTAGCTAACCATCAGTCAGAGGTCACTGATCTGGTAGAGGTCTCTGAGCAAGTAATGTGTAGCTCATATAGTGCTCAGGTGGAGGAAGAGAGGGAGCATTTGCAGTTTAATTGATGAGTGGTAGCTGATGATGGCAATAGAAGCATTAGAAGCATTACAGATAGTATAGCTAATAATGAAGTAATGAAGATAGATAAATTAAAGAACTAGAGGAGAGAAATAAATCTATCATAAGAGAAGGAAAAAGGAAGGGAAAGACTATTAAAGTAAGAAAAGTTGAAAAACAAAACAGCAAACCAATCTTGGATTCAATACAGACAAATCGAGTGAAAAATTATAATGTGGGGGGTATTGAGAAAAAGCAAAATAAAAAGGAGGGCCAAATGGCTTGAAGCAAAATAGGAAGAAAAGAGTGAAATTTGGAAAAGTAAATGAAGCAAAAACTCTTGGAATTAGAGCTGAGAAGCATGAATCAATAGAAGAGAGAGAAAAGAGCGCTTCATACTCTCAGGAGAAATGTTACCAACCCTATATATAAAAGATTTCCCTAAAAATAAATCAGAGAATAATTATATATTAAAACGTGTTACATATAACTTGATTAGAGGCCTTGCAGGTTCGAAAATTGGCTGGCTAGATATTAAATCCACTTATAAGAACAACGATGGTCTTTATAAAGGCTGGGTTTGTGTGGTGATTAAAAATGCAAATATAAGATCTAGAGTGTTTTCACTAAAAGATAAATTTATGGATATCAGGATTACATTAGATGTAACAATAAGGGAACAAATAAAAAAGCCAAAGATAAGCATAGGGAAAAAAACAGCATGTTAAAAGATGAAGAGTTAAGAGGAACATCTGCCCTTAAACAACCCAGGATAACTGCATATATGAAATTGAGTGAAGCAGTGCATAGTTTAAATGGTGATGAGGGGAAAAATATAACTAGATGGGGAAGGAAACAGCTGGGAGTAAGAATTAATAATATCATTGTAATGGATGAGGAAAGCAGTGCGTCTTCCTCTGTGAATTCATTAGTTGAAATTTCATCAGTTACTGAGTTTAGCTCAAACAGTACGATAGTTCTGGAAGATGATATTATCTGACAACCAGACCAAATCAATTGTAAAGAGAGAATTGATATTTTATGCTGGAATGTGGCCAGGCTAAGGGGAACATTAATGGATAAGGAGTGTCACCAATGGATGAAATCTTTCTTGATTTTATTTATTCAGGAAACATGGTCCAAAAATATAGATGACCAATTACTTGAGGGCTTTAATGCCTGGCCGACTCCTGTATGTAAAGTAAAAACTTGTGGTCATAACAAGGGCAGTCTAGCAATTTATATTAACTCTGACCTGGACTGTAGTATAATTGAAGTTAGCTCATATAATGAGTTCTATATATATGTTGTTGTGATAAATAATATAAGATGGGCTCTTTTTAACATTTATGTTCCGCCAGGTCAGAATAAATTAAGTTATACTAGGATTACTGAATTTATTGGAACCTGTATTGAGTCTTTAAAATCAAGATTCCCAGGGGTAAAAATCTTTTTAGCTGGAGACTTTAATACATATATGGGTAATCTGATGGAGGAACAAACAAATGAGTGGTGTATAGATGACCTCTTGAACATACCCGGTAGACATTCCAAGGATAAATTATATCAAAACAAGGAAAAAGAGTTTTGCATTTTTTGGAAAAATATAATTGTGGGGTTCTTAATGGTAGAACAAAGGGTGATTGGGAAGGACAGTACACATTTCCAACTGTGAAAGCTGAAGGAGTTTTGGACTTTTGTGTTGTAGAAGCAGTAGACTACCCCTTAGTTGATAAATTTTAAGTTGTTAACCTATGGGATAGCGATCACTTCCCTATTATATGCACCCTTTCCTTAGGATATAATAGGCACATATTAGATAGATCAGTGGAATGTGATGCAGATCTGCATTTGTGTATTAAATATGGGAAGAAAATTAAATGGGATTCATTTTCAAAAGAGGTGTTAGATAATATCATCTTAAATGAACAGATAAAGGTTAAGAATAAAATAATTATAACCCATAGCCAAGTGAGTGAGGAGCTCTTAGTCAGGGACTTTGATGAATTAATTAATACTTGACACTAGGCTACTTCATCTGACATTGGTTGCTATCCTGGTCCCACTTACTGAGCTGCTCAACTGCTCTCTGTGCCTGGGGCAGTTCTCCAGCACATGGAAAACTGCCATCATCACTCCCATCCTAAAGTACGGTGATCGAGTGACCCCAGGTAACTATTGACTTATCTCCATCTTCCCCCCACTCTCCAAGGTCCTTGAAAAAGTAGTTGCCAACCAGCTTGCTGAATACCTGGCCATGCACAATATCTTGTGCCCTGAACAGCATGGCTTTCATGCAGGTCACAGCACCACAACCGCGCTACTTGAATTCTCCAACTTCCTGCACTCTGCTATTGATGCCGGAAGTCCTGCCTATGCCGTGTTCATTGACTTCTCCAAGGCCTTTGACATGGTTTGCCATCCCCTCCTGCTTGACTCCCTCAGATGCCTTGGTTTCTTCCCCAGCCCCCTTGTATGGTTCACCAGCTACCTCTCTGCCAGAACTCACTATGTAAAAATCAATAGCACCCTGTCTGACACATGACCTGTCTGTTCTGAGGTTCCCCAGGGCTCCATTTTAGGCCCTCTTCTCTTCAGTCTCTACCTCAACTCCCTCCCCCAGCCTGTCCAAGTAAGATCCTCTGCTACGCAGATGACGCTGTGCTCTTTGCCACTGACCCCAACCCCAACACACTCTAGGCCACCCTCCAACAAGCTTTTGATAGAGCTAAGCATTGGTTCACATCACAAAGACTAGTCCTGAACCTAAAAAAGACCAAAGTTATGCTCTTCTCGCATCGCCAAAGCAAAGCCAGTGGTGCCTCTCTCATGATATTGCCTAGCACACTAAACCCCATTGAGCAGGTTTCCTCCTACAAGTATCTAGGCTTTACCTTTGATTCGGCAATCTCCTTCCATTCCCATATCAATGCCCTTTCTGCTGCCACCAATGTCAGGATTGGACTGTTATACATACATAGGGACTGCCTACCACAAGAGGCCCTTAGATTGGCAATCATCTTCTCTGTCCTGTCGCTAATTGACTATGGGCTGCCCATCTTTGCTGCAGCTGACAACACTGCACTTGTAAGAATCCAACTCTCTATAAACAAGGCCTGCAGGCTAATTCTGGGAGCCCCTAGGAGCACCCATACATGCCTGCTGTACTCCACCAGCAACTTGCTCAACCTTGAAGAAAGACTCCACTTCCAAACCTGTCTTCTTGTAAAAAAGAACCTGCTAGGGCTTCTCCCCCAGGGTTGTCACCTCCCTGCAGCATGCCTCCCCCTCAGTCTCCACCCGCAGCACTGTCAAAACCTCCCTTATTGTTCCCAGGGTAAAGACCTCTATGGCCCAGAGATCCTTTTGCTGTTGGGCTCCCTCCTGGTTCAATTCCCTCCCAACCAACATAGCTGACTCCATTAAGCTTGGTCCTTTCAAGGTCTGCCTCAGAAGCCATCTAACAAGCACTCGCTGCTGCAACTGCACATAATCCCCCACCTGCCCCTTACCCTCACCCCTAGGCTGGGATTGCCCTGTCTACTTTTGCTGTATATGCCTGGGGTCTCAGGCAACATCTGCTGACTAATGTAATAAAATATCTCTGGTTGCTACCTGACGTGGTACTCGTGTACCTATATTATGACTACTGTGATCTACCTATTACCAAGCTTGTACCACCAGTGTATTCCTGTAGCACTGGTTGATTTTTTAATCTAAGCATTGCACTGCACTGTTTTGTTTGCTGTCATGTAGTGCTCTCTTGATGAGGTGCCTTTGTAAATGAGTCTTTGACTCAAAGGTCTATAAACTGATGATCTAATAAATAAATAAAAATAAAATTCTCCTTACTTTGTCTGAACTAAGTAGGAAGGAACAACCTAAAAGACAAAATGATATTGGCTTGGAGAAATCATGGTTTGATATTAAAGGAATAATGCCCGACAGGGTGGGTGTTATGCTGGGGTAACATCCCACCTCGGGTGGTTGGGCCCAAGGCCACTGGTCGAGGGCGTTCAACACCCGAGAAGGGATGTTATCACAGCGTAACTCCCACCCTGGAGAGCATTATTGCTATTATACAATGACTCATTGTTTTATACACAAAAAAATAATTTTAAAGAATTTTGTTTAGTGTTTAAAAATATTTTTTTTTAGAAAAGATGGAAACAATCAATGTGGCGCTCATCTAGTTGATCAGCAGGGATGTTATGCAGAGATAACATCCCTGCTATGATGGCCAACTGACCAATCAGGAGCCAGGATTCTTTCTTGCCATTGTATAATGAGCATTATAATATGAGGAGTAAAATAAAAAAAAGTAGGGAAGCTGAGGGTGAAGACCCCATCTTATCCAATTCTAGGTGCCTTTAAACAACTTAAGTTGGAATATAGAAAAATGTTGGATTTAAAAAAAAGAAGCTACAAACATGAATTATGGAGGAAGCTTCAGTACTGTATATTGACAAATGATTCCAAAACCTTTTGGACTATGGTTGCCTTTGGCTATAGCGAGCGTAATACTGCCTATAATACTACAGGCATGATAAGCGAACAAATATGGGTGGCTCATTTTAGTATAATATATAAAATAAATCATAATCCAAGTTTGGCATTGGTTAAGGATTCTGACACATCACCTCCATATACACCTCCATGCCACTAGGCCACGCACCTGCCCTTGGTCTGCAGTGGAGAGCCCTCGCTACTTCTAGCCTACAGGCGCCTCACTTCTCTCGGTTACCATATAGTTGCACTGGACTATGAATGCATTGTATTATGTATAAGACAAGGCCTCCCTGAGGCGGCTTACTACCAACTCATATCATGCATTGCTTTAGCTACCAATTGTATAGGTCTTGACCGCTCATTAGGTAAATATGCCGATAGCTCTGCCCTGTTTTAGCTACCAAATGTATAGGCATTAATCAGTGCACATTGTACTTATACTCTGTATGATTACTCACCCACATTTATTCTGTGTATGTACTGTATGAATGTCTATGTTTTATTCTGATGTGGAGCCATTGGATATTAGTCTATGACTCAAAGGGTTGTAATTCCGATTTCCTAAATAAATAAATATTGTGTGTGGTGTGTTCGAATTCTCACACAATGAAGTGAAAGCTGCGCGGATGGACTACCTGCAGAATTTTTTTTTTACATAACCCAGATTACTGGACCTCTGTGTGTACCCCCATCTTCACAATAATAAGTAATTACTTGATTCTCCCAAAAATCTGGAATAAAGCCATTATTGTGCCTATTTTTAAAAAAGGTGATAAGCGAGAGCCTAAATGTTACAAGCCTATTACATTTTTACCTGTTCTTCAAAAAATATATACTAGGTCAGTATTGAATAGGTTGATGGCCTGCCTGGATAGAAGAAAATAGTTTACTCTCTAAATTCCAAGGGGAGGGTTCAAAAAAGAACATAGTATCCTTGACCTGATCTTTACAATAAATTTTTTAGTGGATAAATATGTTAGACAAAAAAAGGATAATTTATACTTTAGCTTCTTAGATCTAAGAAGCACTTTTATTTATTTAGTTTTTGTTAACCAGGTAAGTGCACTAGCCAACACATGGCTATTTTCAGGCACAGCCCGGGAGATACAGGAACAAAACATGGTGAAGATGATAGCAAAACAGTACAGTTGCAAAGACAATGAAGCAGGGTTACAGGTCAAAGGTACAACGAACAACGAATATCACATTGTTCTACAGTGGTAGATAGCAGGAGAAAATGGGTACTGGTGCCAGGACAGCCTCAAGGATTATTCCAGGCAGACATGGTGTAAGGAAGATGGGGGGGGAGGGACATGATGGAGGAGGGGGGCTAGGGATCCAAGAGAGCAGGTTTAGGACTAAGCTGAGGGAACCACTGTTTGCAGCTCCGAGCACAGAAATGCGTTACGGCATCGGCGGCTCAGGGTACTGTCATGCAGCCGGGCTCACGGAACTCCTACTAGGGCGCAAAACACGGCTGGCAGCCTCTGGGAAGCTGACCTATCAGGACTGTGGCAGCAAGTTACGGATTTCGCGGTAGAGGGTAGGGATAAGCAGCCAGACTCTTGGTTCCGGGGCAGGGCATACTAGCGGGCATTCACTCAGGACTGTACGGGCAGGGACTTTACAGCAGCACATAAGTGACTCAGCGAAGATTACGGATTAGTGGCTAGAGAGCATTGACAATCATCCAGCCTGGTTCCAAAGACGGGTATGGGAGCGGCAAGTGGACAGGGATTAGAGTTTTGAAGAGGCATGATCAGACGGCTTTAGTGGCAGAGAGCAGGGACTTGTAACCGGACTCATGGGTTGGCTCTCCGGCTAGAGAGTGTCAAAAAAGGTGGGGTCAGAGGTGTATTACGGCAACCATGCAGCAACGGCAGCCGAAAGTAAGGAAAGTGCCCGGGCTCATGGTTCTGTTACCGGGCGTAAGAGCTGTATTCTGTCAGGGTGCCGAGGGACTTTACGGCTTTAGCGGCAGAAAGCAGAGATTTGTAACCGGGCTTATGGATCCGCTCACCAGCTTGAGATTGTCAAAAGGTGGGGGTCAGGGGTGTTTTACGGCAAAATAGCGGCTTTAGCAGCCGAAAGTGCAGAAAGTGCCCAGGCTCACGGTTTTGTTACTGGGCATGGGAGCTGTACTCTGTCGGGGTATGGGGGGGTTACGGCAGTCAAGAGGCTATGGTAGCTGAAATGTAGGGGCAAGTTTGAGTTGGTCAATAGAGTTAAGCTATGAAAGATACTGGCTGCACTAAATATTGATCCACAGATGTTGGGGATTATTAAATTATTACATCAAAATACAATAATTGAGATAAGATATGGAAGGGGTGGACGTTATCAAGAGAATTGATTATCATAATGGTGTGAAACTTGGATGCCTTCTGGCACCAACATTGTTCAACCTGTACATAGAAAACTTAATCAAGAATATCAGCCAAATTGACACTTTTGCTCCATCTATAAACAATGAAGAAATTAAATTGTTATACACAGATGATGCAATAGTTATTTACTGAACTCCATTAGGCCTTAAACAAGGTATAGCTAATATTATGAGTACGTTAAAGCATCTGGATCTTGAATTAAACATGGATAAATCAAAAATCCTTATGATAGGGCAAGGTAAGAAGCAAGGGAAAATATGGACGATTGATGGGCACCAATTTGAAGTAGTTAAGGAATTTAAATATTTAGGTATGTTAATTGATAATAACATGATATGGAGCCAACACCTGGCAGAGGTAAAGAGTAACTCCTATAAAACTATGAGAACAATTAAAAACTTTGCAACTAGATTTGCTAATAACTTTTTTGTCTCCTTGAAAAAAACATTTTAAACCAAATTAATAAGCCAACTACTATATAGCAGTGAAATATGGAGCTTGTATTTAGAAAAAGCTAATGTAGAGAGTATACAGAACCAGTTCTTAAGATCCACTTTAAACCTGCGATGTGATTGTCCATCATGTTTCTTACATTTGGAGTCTGGTATGATACAAATTAAATCAAATATATTGATTAGGGCAATTAAGTTTTGGGGTAGACTGTTGAAAATGAATAGAAGCAGGCTCCCTCTGCTCTGCTGGGAAGAATGTATGAACAATAGAATGGGGGGAACCAAATAATTTCTTGGTTTCATAAATTAAATAGAAGATTGAAATTGTATGGGTGTAATGATTTTTGGAGTAGTTTTGCACTTAATAGCCCAGAAGACTATATGAGGGAAGTGGTACAAAGGATCAAGGATGTAACTATCCAGCAGGACCGTGGAAGTATTCATGAGTTGGACTCCACTGGCCTGTATACAAGTATTAAAACTTATTGGGGTATAGAGAACTATGTGATCTTATGTGAAAATGGTATTCATAGAAATATCTTATGTAGAATAAGATTGGCCTGCTTGGGTAATTCCTATTTTGATTTGAATAATTGGTACTATAAAAAACTTAGAAACAGATGTAATTGTACAGATAAATCTAAGTTAGATATAATGCACATTCTGTTTGAATGTAAATTTTGGAATAATCAACATGAAAAAAACATCTTTCCAATAATGCCAATATACCTTACTCCCAACAGTATTGATTATAAAACGCTTCTGTTAAAATTAGAGTCAGTTAAAGTAATTTATGGGATTGCCAAGTTCTGCTTATCTTAGAATTCTCTTTTGTAAACAATGCGAGTACTGAAGCATTTTAGGTGGAAGGGTATCCCTTTTGAAGTATTTTTAACTTAAGTAAACAGATTGTATGTAATTTATGAAATATTTGTGAATTGCTGAAATATTGTATATTGATTAGTATATAGTTTTTGAATGTAACAACGTTGTTTTTATACATTTTTTTTTACAATAAAAGAATCTGAATCTGAAATGGTGGCAGACTCTATAAAGATAATGATATCTGCATTACATTATATTCCCTTGTATGCCAGTTAATGTACACTGAATGCAATGTATACATAATAATAAAGTATAAAAAAAAGTCTCTTATAGGGAATTACATAAAGACCCGGGTTTTACTTACAGAAGAAGTGCTTTTGCTAAACTTATCGATTTCATATTTTTTTCAAAATACTTAATGCCCTGTAGTTTCACTTTAGCTCTCAATTAATTTTCTGACCATACGTTACACAAGAAGTGCTTTTGCTACCCGTATCGATTTTATATATTTTCCAAAATACTTAGTACCCAGTAGTTTGAGTTTAGCTCTCAATGAATTTTCAGACCATATGTTAATGGTTTGCTATATTGGATTTAAAAATGTCCCACCAAAATTTACCTCCATAACAAAAAGATGTAAGCTGAATTCCTCTTTGTTAGACTTGAAGGAAATAAAAAAAAGATTATCAATTTTCTTCCAGGCAAGAAAATCAGTTTTTTGTATGTATGAAGATTGGTGGTCCTGGTGGTCTGATACAAAGACCAAATAATTTTTTTGTTCATTTTGGAAAAAATAAAACTAATGCAGACTACCTGCAATATTTAGAATACAGGAATCAATACTACAAACATATGTCTCTCCCAAATGCTTCTGATACCAGGTTGAAATCACAAATTGATAATATAAAATCTAAAATGTTTAAATTTCAGTATAACTGGGAGGTATCTTTAAATGCGGAAATTAGATTTGGCACTGAAAAACAACCTTATTCTAACCCTTATGTATCCTGTAAACAAACATTTGATTAGAAATTTATGGATGGTTTATATGATTATGCTGGTGTTTTAAAATCTTCAGATTCAGGCATGATCAAAATAGTTCAGGGCAATTTAACAGATTTGTTTAGCTCTGAATTCCACCTGCATGCTAAGTGGGAGAAAATGCTCCAATTCCCAGTACCTAAACTTTCTTTAGACATCTCCTGAATGCTGGAGGCTCCCATCTCCTTAGAAAAAATTAGGGGAATAATCTCGTGTCTAAAACTAGGGGTCTCTCCTGGCAGTGATAGACTTACTAATGAATTTTATAAAGCTTTCGGTCAAGAACTGAATGAAGTCTTAGTTAATC
Source organism: Neoceratodus forsteri (assembly GCA_016271365.2). Lineage (NCBI taxonomy): Eukaryota > Metazoa > Chordata > Ceratodontiformes > Ceratodontidae > Neoceratodus > Neoceratodus forsteri. The sequence goes on from CM057450.1 coordinate 742,023,822, forward strand.
TTTTTAATGAGATGTTACAGCCATCTTCTTCATTACAGCATTTTGCCAAGGTTATTTTTACATTTTTATTTAAAAAAAAAGAGATAAACATATTAAATAATTGGAAACCAATTAATCTTCTAAACAATGGCTACGAGATTCTTTCTACAGTCCTTTGTAACCGGTTGCAGAAAGCTGCTGAGGAAGTGATACATCTGGCACAAACGTGTTCAGTTCTGAACAGAAACAGTAAACAGAATTTGCTATTATTAAGAGACATTTTTGAGTTTAGTAAACAAAGTGGGGTTCTGCTGGCCTTGGATGAGACCAAGGCTTTTGATAAAGTTTCCCATAGTTACCTGTTTCAGGTATTACAGCATTATGGGTTACTAGGGTGCTATATTTCCTGGGTTAAAATTTGGTATTAAAATGCTCAGCTCATTCCTTCAGTTAATTGGTTATTAGAGAAACAGATTCCTTTAAGAAGAGGTGTAAGGCACGGCTGTCCTATCAGCCCATTAATATACACTGTTGCGTCAGATCCGATAATTAGATATATTCTGTGGGAAAGTAGTGTACAAAGAATTATGCCATCAGCTGCATTGGCGCCTCAAAAAATCACTGCTTATGCGGATGATGTGTGCATTTTTGTGCAGGACCAGGAATCTGGGACAGAAGCTCTACAAATCTTCTAAGATTTCTGTAAGTTATCAGGGGAAGAACTTAACTGTGAAAAGAGTATAGGAATTCAGCTGGGAGAAAGTAGCCCCGAAATACATAAGATTGCAGAGGTGGTTATCTCAAAAAATCCAATTAAAATGTTAGGCTTTATGTTTGGACATGGGAATCTAGCCCAGCTAAACTGGGAAGAAAAACTGTTGATAGGTGAAAAGAAAATCCAGCTATAATAGGCTCGGGCACTTCCTAAAAGAAAAAGGGTTCTCATAATTAAGACATTTTTATTACCTATACTCTTGTATGTTAACCACATTTATCCAGTCACCATGTAGCTAGACACAAGCAAGACTTGTTAGTTGTTTTTTTCCAGATGACATGGAGTAGTAGATTGAATCCAGTAAGAAGGGATTTTACATATTTGCTATTTAAAAAGGGAGGGCTACACATGTTAAACCCCTTGTTTTTTTACCTCACTTTCTTCATACAATCCACTTTGCAAGTGGGAGGAGTAACGCCACATCCTTGGCAGGACTAGACACAGGTGTTGTTAAAACCTTTGATGTTAAAATGGGTATCAGAACCTCCTAAAATTACTGCTAACTTACAAATCCCAGAATTTGCCATTCTTTCTGTAAAGAAACTTAGGTTATGGAAGATTGATAAAGGAACATTGATTATTTCTACTAGAAAGCAGCTCTGCTCTCACATGATGAGTAGGAACTCTGCTGTAAACTCTGATTTTCAGAAATGTTCTCTTACAAAAATGGACTTCACCCTAAAGATGCTTACAGACACCAGAATCCCTCTGAAGGTTTGGGATGTGTTATGGCTGAGCTGCCATGGTAAACTGGAAGTGAAGGGAAATTTAAAACACAGACCTTTGGCAGAAAGACAATGGGCTAGATATTCAAACTGCGCTATTCTGTGGCGCAAGCCCTTGTGCTGCACAAAATAGTTGCGCAGGAGTGTGGCCGAGGCGATATTCAACGAAATTGCGCTATTGAGCAACTCCTTTGAATATCACCCCCGCCACAGCCACTGTGCATGGCACAGTGGAACTTGCGCCACCGTAAGTGGTCAGAGTGGAGCATTCAAGTTGCGGTGGTGCAAGTACCATTGCGCCATGCGCAAATTTCCCATATTCAAAAGGTGACATGCAAATGGGTCCATAATTCATGCAAGGTGCAGGGGGGCCATTTGCATCTATTTATGGCCCCATTTGCATGCCATTAGCATGCAGGTGCGCTGATCCCCGAGGACTTGCGCCTGGTGCCCTGCCAGGCAGCAGCCGTCAGGGACCGACGCCCCCTGTAGCCCCATAGCGGGCATAAGTGTAAAGATACCCCTCCCCCGACTGGCCCGATCGTGGGCATAAGTTTACATAAACTCCCACCAGCCTGATCACGGGCAAAAGTGTAAATTCACCCCCCCACCAGCCCGATCGCGGGCAAAAGTGTAAATTCAAACCCCCCCACCAGCCCGATCGCGGGCTGAAAAGTGTTCAAACACCCCCAAAGAACATATCCCTGGTGGTCCAGTGGACCTGAAGCCCAATCACAGGCTGAAAGTGTTCAAACACCCCAAGAACATATCACTGGTGATCTAGTGGCCCACCCACCCACCACCCACGAAGCCCCACCCCGCCTCCCCGTCACCCGGCGGGCGGCAGCATCCACCTGCCTGCCACCCGCCGCCCACGACTGACTGCCTGGTAGGGCTGCCGCCCATTTGTGCAGAGCAAGAGTCAATGGCTGTGCAGCCCATACCGTACCAGATACTGCTCAGATGGTATGGGCTGCACGCCCATTGGCCTTGCTCTGCACCAATGGGCGGCAGCCCCTACCAGGCAGTCAGTCGGGTGGGTGGTGGGGGTGGCAGGTGGTGGTTGCTGCCACGCACCGCTGACGGGGGGAAGGGATGGTGGGGCTTGTGGTGGTGGGGTGGTGGCGCGCTACCAGATCACCAGGGATATGTTCTGGGGGTTTGAAACACTTTCAGCCCGCGATCAGGCTTTGAGGTCTACTGGACCACCAGGGATATATTCTTGGGGCGGGTTTGAAACTTTGCAGCCCGTGATCGGGCTGGTGGGGGTTTGAATTTATACATTTGTCCGCACGGGCTGGTGGGGGGTTTGAATTTTCACTTTGCCTGCGATCAGGCTGGTGGGGGTTGAATTTACACTTTTGCCTGTGATCAGGCTAAGTGGGGGTGGGGATTTATATAAACTTATGCCCATGGTCGGGCCAGTCGGAGGAGGGTTGCTATATGCCCGTGATTGGGCTGCGGGGGCAGAGGAGCTTGAGGGCCACCCACAGGTGGCAGCTGCTGTGTTGCACCCTGCAATGCGGCAGCTCACCTGTGGGTGGCCCTCGACTTACTCCTTTTTTTTTTTTGCTCAAAGTTGTGCAGGCGCAGGTTGGGAGTTGCACCTGCACAACTCTGCACAGCCTGCTGAATATCGGGCTGTGCATTTTATGTATGGTTCCTCCCCCTCCAGTTCAGCATGCCTTCATTTGCATTGCGCTGTTGCTCAGCTTGACTTGGGGGGCGCAACTGTCTCCTGCTTAATATGGCAGAATGGCGCAATTTCGGATTTGCGCAGGCGCAATCCTATTGTGCATGGCGCAACCCTTTTGAATATCCAGCCCAATGTTTAAGACCTGAATGCAATGGGTTAGAAGAAACCTTGGAACATTTTTCATTAACTGTTCCTTTGCAGTACAATTTTGGATTTTCCTGGCTACTAGATGGAAGTGGCCTTTTCTTAAGTTTACTAATTATGAAATTCTGGTTCCTTTAAAGAAATACCACCCAAGTACTTTACATGTGATTTTCATGAGTATTAAATATTTTATGTAGCAAGCTAGAAGCCAATATTTACTACAGGATGTATGAATGACTAATGTAGCCATTGCAAAACAAATTGAAGCAACTGTTCAGCTAGTTAAGTCACAAGATTATATGAAATTGGAAAAGAGGAAAGCAGATCTTTTTTGGAAAAAATGTAAACTGGGTAACATGAGGTGTTAGGGTCTTTTTTCTGATTTTTTTTGTTTGTTTTATAAAAGTTAAATGGATTTTCCACTGCAATTTTGGTTATGATATTGTCTATGTATTTTGTTTCAAATGATATGTTTTGTTTGACCCATTGTAAGTTTGTTTCATGTTTTTCTAAATAAAAATTCCCCTACTCTTGGGCTCTTGTCTGCCTTTCCAGGATGGCAGGTTCCTCACTGTTGGGAGCTGCCCTGGCTTCTGATCAGGGATGGAGTGTTTCTGCAATGTTCATCCCTGTCTTTTGGGTGACTGATGCTGCAACTGTTTTGAGTCATGCTGTGGACGTTCCCCCGCATTCAAAGCAGAGTTCTGAGTTGTCACAGGAATTATTACTGTCTGATCTGACTCTCGCTACTTGTATCGACACCACTGGGCAATTGAGAGACACATTAAAGTGCACTAGAGCTAACCTGGTGAGACTGTGGATGAAGCCCCAAGTCACACACTGCAGCAGAAGGACCAGCTGCTCTTGGCTGAAGCTGTGCTGACAGGGTCTGCTGGACAGGACATTCCTCTTGACTCCCGGTGATCTGGAAAGGTGTTGGCTGCTGGAAGTTCCTTTGAAGATTCAATGACTGCTGTTGCTCCTGCTGCTCCTATGGAGATGGATTTCTCTCCAGTGCTGCTCCCCACTAACACTTCATTGACCAGCAATGTAGAGCCTAGAGCAAAATGTGGTGCCAAAACACTTTTCCATTACCTTCAATAGATTTTTTTACCATTTTAAGGGTCACCATGCTTAGTGAGCAGGGTGGGGGGGGGGTCCATGCTGGGCATGACATGGCACACAGGAAATCCCAGTTATGCCTCCAAAGAAGTAACCCTGGCTCCGTATCTAAGAGAGTTCCTACACCTGCTTGTAAGCTGATAATGAGGGTAAGGGGCCTGGGCTCACTTTTTGCTATTAAACTGGTTCTTTCCCAAGATAACATTATTGTGCAGTGTCTCCACCCAGAGTATACTTTTAGCGGGTCTGAATAATACCTGGTACAACCCCCTGGGATGCCGTACCCACCCACAATACCGTACAGTCACCCCATACAAGAATTAACAGTTAGCAAACCCCCAAACACACATTTTAGAATTAAAGGCTCACTCTAATAATATGCTCGCATGCCAGGTTTATGAAAAATGGTTAACTAGCATTTATTTGCAATGGGGCGAGGGTTAGGAATGGGTGAAGTGGAAGCAGAGATTAAACAACAGTTATCGGGTAAATCAACAGTGGGATTAGGTTCAAATTATCTGCAATACAAAATAATCATTGTGCATTTTAAATTCAAATCTCTATTAAGTAAAGCCTCCCACCAACCTTCTGATGGATTCAGACTAGTGTTCTACGTAGCTGCACAGCTGCACAGATAATTAGGTGACACATGCTCAAACTGGTACCAGTCCACAATAGAACCTTGCAGTTCTACATTTATCTGGCTACCCAGTACTAATCATTAGTTGCAGGCCCGGAACTGTTGCAGCTGGTTGGCTGGCATTGGGGCCCTTAAAGGAAAAATCAGGTTAGCTTCATCTTTATTCCTGGGACACATTTTAAACTGTAACTCTGTAGATAAACAGGTGGCTCCCTTACTTGCTTTGCTTGGGCCTTAGATACTGAACTTACATAACTTCAGCTATTTACAGTTCCCTCCAGATTTTGCAGAGCTAGTCTGCATACTCATGATTCTGTAGTCATCATCAGATGCAGAAAAGTTCTTTCAGGTAGATATACAGTAGACATAAATCAGGAGAAAACTTTGAGCTGAGGTGCAGGTAGGAGCTTTGGCTGACCCCTCTTTTTATCTCTGGCTCTTGCAGCTTGCAGACTGGGATTTCTCAGCTTCTTTGCAATTGCCCTTTTCTCTGGGCTTGAAGTCACTTTCTGGAACATTCTGGAACAGATCAGGCTGGGACCAGAGCCAGCACGCCTCAGACGCCACGTCTAAGCTGTGACCCTCTGGAGAAGACTCATATGGTAATGTTAAGGCTGGCACACTACTAGGCTGACTCCCAAACTGATTTCAAGACAGTTTCTTGTTCAATTTCAGGCATTTTAGTTGCGTTGAATCATCACAGACACTTCAACCATTCGGCCAGCATGGCAGACCTGGTCCTTTTAACATACAGGATACAGTCTCAAAGCGTAGGTGCAACCTCTTGGGCAAGGGAGGACCCAAATCTGGCACAGTCTCAATCAGTAGGCAAATTCTCTTTCTTTTTAAGGCAATACAGGAGCTTAAAGAGCTGGTGACATGATTCTCTGTACTTTACATTTTTGGGCAGTTTTCATGGAACAATAATGTTCTATGTGTTACTTTTTGTAATTTCTTACTTGTATTGTTTTCTTTTTTGTCCATTTTACAGCCGCCGTTCAGATGCAGGTCCCTGTTGCTGTGTAGCTGCCACTCAGTGTTTCATGAATGGATGACGTCAGGTTTGGACTTTTGAGTCTGTAAGAGGGAACGATGCACCATTTTTTTCAGCAGACAAAGAGAGCTTGCCTGTCATCTGTGTATCTTCTTCCCAGTACTGCTGTCAAAATCAATGTCCCAAGTCACATAAAAATTCCCCTTCACTATACCAAATCCTGTCGTAACTAGCACTGGTTTCTTACAAACAGTACACATTTCTCCCAAACATAAAGCATCTGGTTTCCAGTAATTATCAAATGCAGGCACAAAGACTCATTGAACTGCAACGCTGATCACAGAGTCACACATAAAGCACCCAATTATATTTCCACACCCATAAACGACAAAGTACTACTTTACATTCCATGATGCCTACTTTGAGCTGGTCATAAAAAAACACTGCTGCCACACCACTGCAATATCTACTTTGCTTACAGGACAAGGACATGACAAGACAGTCCCACAATGAAATATGTGAACCACACATACATCTACAGCATTTCTAAGAGGCTCATGTTGTCTTTTCCCAAGTAAGTGTGGCTCATTTGTTTTAAAATCTTGCTAGCCCCCCTCCCATGGTATTCAGTATTTGCCTGTGATGCTAGTGGGAATACGATCAGTCGAGATTTATCACCCCCGTTCTGCACAGAGGAGATGCTGTACCACCCCTCCCCCTGTTTCTTACATTACCAGCCTGGCAGCCAACCTGAAAGTGCAGAGTGTCTAGGTAAGTGGTGGCACAGTAAAAATAGATTAAGCTAGTCGACCATACATGGGGGACGGCTTGTTTGGGTGACCTGGTGTTTTTCGTTCTGAGGTGAGTTACTCTGGAGTGCTCTGAAGCGGTCATATACCTTTTAGATAAAATGTTTTTAATAATTACAACATCCCTGTCACTACGAGCCCACAAGTCCATAATCCTAACATACGTAACTGCACAAAATGCCAGCAAAGTAACCCATATGCTAAAATAAAGGAACCATAGACACAATGCAAAGAGGGACACACATGTAGAAACATCACTGTGAGATATGAAACATACTCTGAATTCCATTGTAATGTCATGGATCGTTTTGAGGGTAGGGCATTGAATGGGTTTTGTAAACAAGTGTACATCTTGTTTTGGCTGATGGAGGTGGGTAACAGTGTCAGCTACTGGCATAGTGGAAGGAGATGGACTGACTTCTGGGCTACCAGGGTTTCCTCAGTACAACATTGGGGGATTACAGAGAAGGGAAGGTAGTAGCAAAGTAGTAATAGTAAAACTTTTTATTCATAAAATATGAACAGGGATAAAACTCTGCTGCTCACGAGACTCATTTTCAAAGAGGTCCCTTGGTTACAGTTTACATGTTTCATACATTTTTGACAAACATAACATATCTGAGCATAAATTGTGTCAACAATAAAAATAGGATCCCAAAACACGTATTGCATCATAATAATGGTACATATTTTACATATATACAAATAAATAACAAAGTGCAGTACAAGGTAGACATTTTATAAATATACAAACGAATAGCACCAGACTACCTAAAACTCTCTAATGTCAAGGGAATGTATTCACTATCTTGTGCAGCATAGCTTCTGTGTATTAATTAAATTAAGAAATCATTTCTTTATCAATCCAAAACTAATAGGTGTTTGAATCCCTCTTAATTCTAAAGGGAGGGTATTCCATAGTGTGGGGCCCCTACTGAATAATGAAGATCTACCTATCCCCAGATTACAGCTAGGGACAATAGATTCAAAGCCCAGGAGAGTATTAGACCCACCCTCTGATCCCTGGTTCCAAATTCATCCAGTAAATAACTGAGTAATTTCTGCCTCCTGATTTTTGTCATAAAACTGCCAAATGCCAGTTCCTTCTGTTTTTCAGACTCCACCATTTCAAATCTCTGAACATCTCACAATGATGTATTCTCCTGGAGGCATCGAGGATGAAGTGGGCAAACCTGTTGTATATAACATCTAGTCTTGCCAGTTCCGTCCCCAATGCCCCCGCATACATTATGATTGCCACAATCCAAAACGGGCAGGATCGTGACCTCCACTATCCTATGATGGATCTTGATAGTTGTGTAATGTTTCAATCTGTACAACATGCCCTGTTTTCTACTTAAGTTAGTTACCAGTTCATCCAGATGAATATCCCACCTTAGCCTATAGTCCAACCAGACTCCCAAGTATTTATACTATGTAACTTGCTGTATGTGCTCCCCACATGAAGTTTTTATCTCCAACGGCTGATTTATCTTAGTACTTCTCTGGAAGAGCACCACATGAGGTTTTTTTTGCATTTAATATTAACTTTTACAACTCCAAAAATATTTGCAACTAAAAAAAGCTGTTTGCAGTTTAGCAGAAATATTTTCCAGGGTAGTATCCTCGACATAAATCAAGGTGTCGTCAGCATAAATATGGTACCTTATCTCTGGCTCCTCAAACTGGATACCATTCACATAGATGTCATAAAGGAGAGGGCCCAGAACTGAGCCCTGTGGCATCCCTGATTTAATTAATAATGTGGATGATTTATAAGTGCCTAACTAACTCCACCAACTGCTTCCCACCTATTAAATATGAGTTAAACCAACTCTGTTCCAATCCCCATACCCCTGTCTCCGAGAGCCTGGACAGGAGAATGTCATGGTTTAAGGTGTCAAATGCCTTTGATAAATCAATAAATATGGCTCCCACTGCATTTCTCCTGTCCAGGCTCACCTGGATATTCCCTTCGACCTTTGCTAATGCCGTTTAGGCACTGTGCATTGACCGAGACTCTGATTGATACTTATTCAGTAATCCGTCCTCCTCCAGATATTTTTTCAATTGGCCTGAGACTATCTTTTCCATAATGTTTGACACTTGAGAGAGCAAAGAAATTGGCCTATAGTTATCCATTTCTGTTCTGGAGACCCCTTTATGAACTGGCACTACTTTTGCTACTTTCCATTTCTCTGGAAAATCTCCTGCTGAAAGTGAAAGATTGAAGATATAGGTAATGGGAAATGCGATACAAGGAGCTGCATACCTGAATAGCCTGGAAGGGATGTTATTTAAGCCCTTCGCTTTGGTGGTATCCATACTCAGGAGCTCACCCCTCACTTTACTAGCCTGTATACTGCAACATTTAAATGCTTTGTGCTTGTCAGTACCCTGTATATCCTGTTTTACCCTCTGTCCTGTCTTCCATATGTAAGGCAAATTAAATCATAATGTCTGAGTCCCTATGGTATTAAAATACTCATTTAATGCATTTGCCACATGGGTGCTTGCAGGTACTGACCATCCATCTATTTCTATTTTATTTGTATGTTTGCTTTTACATTTTCCCATTAAGTTTGCCAAGGTGTTCCAAAACAATCTTGGGTTCTGTACAATGTTCCCTCTAATTTTTAATCTCGGTGGGTGGGTGACTGATATGTGTGTACGGCACTTTGTGCAAAAAAAATTGATTCATGTGCGTAAATTGGGTGGCCCAAACAAGTGATATATTTTATTGCCAGTAAGCAGTAGGAAATATAACCAAACATTCAAATACTCAATGCAAAGTATACATACACATTCTGACACAGTCTGAAGCTTGGATGTGCATTGTGTGCCATAACAGTATGGACTGGAAACATGTGCAAACTATGTATATTTTAAAGAGGCTTACATGCATCCAAAAGGGGTGCTGCTGATGATGCATTGCTAAGAAATCAACATGTACTGTTTTCCTCTCCTGTCTTTCCCATTCTTCCAGTGGACTTATATTTTGTTAAGATCCATTTTTCCACAAGATGTTAAAAACAATTTTGTTCACATCAGCATATTTAAATGGCTTTCTTCCAAGTGGTTTCTTTGTTTGCTCTAAATGTAGTTCATGAGGCTGAAGCCTTTTCACAGTCAGCACTAGAAGCTTGGAATGTAGTAGTAGTAGTAGTACAATTTATTGTTCAGCATAAAGCAGTTGCAATATACTAAACAGGACAAAATACATAGTAAATATAAATAGACAATAAATAAATCAACAAGGAACTTAAATATATTAACAGTGCAATTCAATTTAACAGAGTACGTTTCACATAAAAACCTCCACAGGACTTCAAGTCCTCCTAATAAACTTACAAATGAGTTGAGATTAAAAATCTTGCAAAGATCTCTTCCCTGTTCTACTCTTTCATAGTAAACAAATATTCCAAAAGATTCTCTAGGGAATGCCGAGATCCCCCAGCAGTTTTTTTCCTAGTTGACTTGTACCTAGGACACAAGAGTACCACATGTTTGAGATCATCTATAGTCCCCACTCCACATTTACAATATGGAAAGATACCCTCTCTTTTGTCTGAAATGAATGCATTGAGCATTATAGTTTTCAATTCTGAATCTTGTATAGATTCTTCTTTGTTTAGGACAGGTTAAAAAGAGAGATATGGCTCATATCCCATGAAATCTTTACTTTTTATAAAATCCATATAGCTTAAGCTGGAGAGTTGAACATAGAAAGAATTTATGTCTTAAGTCAATAAGCCTCAATTTGACATCCTGCCTAATCTCCTCAAATGGTCACATGTAAATTGTATATAAGAAGTGGCCCAATCCAGCTGGCATTATTGTTTCCTTAATAAGTTGAATAAAGGGATGTACATATCCCATGCTGGCCAATTTGAAGGCTTCCACCACACATATTCTGGGATAAATTTTTTGGGGCAAAAGATAAAGTTTCAACAGAAAGAGAATCTGTCATTCACAGATGAGAGAAGTCAAGGAACGTTGTCCTACCTCCAAGGCAAGAATACAGCTTGGAGTTTCATTTAAAAATATTAAGATGTATCTATAGAGTTTATTCATAAGTATTTCTAATTCTCTAACCTTAGTATAATGCCATATTTCAGAGGCATATGACATTCTCGTTCTTATTTTGGCATTAACAACTCTTAATACCCCACTCACCGATGAAGTCCCCATCTTGCTGGTAAATATTTTTAGGGCATTTACAGAAGATCCCATTTTAAATTGAATAGGCTCCAAATGTTTGGTTCAAGATAGGCTATAGGCAAAATCGGCACCTAAATAGTCATAACACTTAACAGTGTCTATATGGTTACCGTTTAACCTAAAGCCTACCGTATTCTTGGTTTGAGAGCCAAAAACTACCATGTTGGTCTTGCCGAGATTAATTTTTATTTTCCTTTGAGAACAGAGAGATTCAAAGTGAGCCAATTTTCTTTTAAGACCTAGGACTGAGTTAGAGAACAAGACTAAATTGTCTGTATATGCTAAACATTCAATCCTTTGATAATTAATTTTTGGAGTATGAAAATCTGAGTTACCTAACTGATCCAAGACTGTTTTCATGTAGGTGTTAAATAGAGTGGAGGCCAAAATACACCCCTATCTGCCCCCCACATTTGTCTGAAATCTATCAGTTAGATGACTATATTGATTATACTAGACCCTTGCCCACATATTTTTCACAGAGTCTATTAATAACATCAAGAAGTGAGGCCTCCAACTTCAGATCCCTTAATGTAGCCCAAATAATTTTTCTTCTGTTGTTGTTGAAGGCCGAAGAGAAGTCCACAAAACAGCAATATAATCTGTTTTTTCTCACTTTAGTGTACTTCGAGATCAGGTGCTGAAGCTCATAATAGTGTTGTACTGTAGAACTGTCCTTCCGGAAACCATTCTGTGTCTCACTCAATACTGAATTCTCCTTGACCTATGACAGCAGTCTGCCCAAAATTATCCTAGAGAAAATCTGGTAGGGTAAGAGTACCCCTGAACCAGGCAATTAAACAGCTAAAGAAAAAAAGGAATCCATCAGTTGGTAAAACCTTGTAGAGATCACCTAGGACCCCATCCGCCTGGTGCTTTATTTGCCTTAAGGCCAATCACTGGCATTCGGATTTCATCCTCTGTGATCAAGACAGGTCTTGGAAAAATGTCATCCTCCTGTATTTTGAAAGTGTCAGGTGTCTCCTGCTCTTCTTGAGAATAATAGAGCTTGGAGAAATGAGATACCCAAACTTCAGGTGTAATATAGGCTTCAATCCTATTGCCATATCTATTATATCCCTGGGCAACAATATTCCAAAATCGCCTTCCATCCCTATCCAAAACAGCCTGCCTCCGTTTTTCCTAAAGTCCCCGAGTATGTTTATGTCTCTCCTGTTCGGGAATTCTACTATATTTTTCTCTTTCAGTCTTTAGCAATTTAAAATCTGCTGCAGACTAATTTCTTTTATCTTATGCTGTCTTAGTTTTCCTCCAAACTCTTTCTTTGCCTGTAGGCATACCAAATTAAAACTTTTTATAAAGGGACCTAGGATGGTACATTGTTTTATATCTAGGTCCAAGTAAAGAATGAATAGTTTCCCAATTCTTCAAAATATTAAAGGCCTTACTTTTGTCCAGGACCAACTAGTGAATATCACCTAAAACTCCTGTACTAAGAATTTCTTTGAAACTCTTTTGATGAATTGGCTCCCATCCAATCCTTCTCTTGTTTATGACTTCCAGACTCTCTTCCTGTTTTGCCTCACTCCTTAAAGTTCCAAAAGGGCATTTGATGTTAATTACAATAGCACAGTGTGCTGATTCCAATCTATCCATGACCTCTAACTTTGGATCAGCTTTACTGCTTCCAAATTGGTCCAAACTTGATCAGGGGTTGAAGAGCCAGTAGGCCCTCTACACGTTAAGGATCCGACTAGATTAACCTGAGTTCTACCATTTAAAATACAGAGATTTTTACTGGCCAAGCTCGCTAGCAATTCCCTACCTCTGAGGTTAGATTTTGGATCCTGAGCAGTCCTAGTATATTAGATATTTGGATTAATTATATATATTGTATGGATCATATCTGAATATGCATCCTCCAAGAAATGAAAAGGAATTCTGGCATTAAAGTCTCCTAAAATAATTATTGGAGAAGATATACACTTATCTGGCAATTTGTCAAGTGCCATTTTCAGATCCTATATGAAAAGGTCAGTGGGATCAGTAGCTCTATTGTGAGGGGCAAGTATACAGTATATTGCAGAGAATGATCTCCTCTTGTCCCTTGCTAATCATTGGAGCCAAAATACCCTCTGACTTAGTAGAAATGTTAGTGATCTGAAAATTTAGCAAAGTTTTGATAAAAAAGGAAATATCCCCTTTAAACCGTCCAAACTTTTTATCTTTAGTTGCTGGCAGAGTAAAGACAGAATATCCAGCCAATTTGGGAGTTACATTTTATGTCTACCATGTTTCTTGAAGTCCAATAATATCAAAATTATCCAGAAATCTCACTACTTCATGGTCAATTATTTTAAGATAGATGCCCTCAATATTCCATGAAAGTATAGAAAGGGCATCCACATCTCGATCCCAAGCTCCCTTTATCCAAATCCAGCTGGCATTAAGAGTTCATTTGTTTGATATTATCTACAGGCTGCATTTGTCAGGCTTAATCAATAACTGTCAGCGAGTTAGGTATTAGGTCAATTAGGTTTCCAAAGTCAAATGGGGTTATCTGCCTCTAAGATTGATTCTGGACTATCCTTAGTCTGTTTAAACCATGAAAAGACTTAATCAAGTCTAACGTGTTAACTAAATGTATTCCCAAACAATCCAGCTTGCTTGGCCAGAGAAAGCAAGCTACTAGCTGTATGAGGATTTTAAATGTAATATCAATCTGTGTTGTGGGCTCAGGATCTCCATATAACTTATGGACTCCACATGTTTCTAGAGATATAAAATCCTAATGCCCTTTCCAAGAGCCGCAACAAATCTTCCCTAACTTTCCTATGAGAATCCTTGAGTGAAACCTTCCACTCAAAGATAGTTATGGTCCTACTCAGCCATACTTCTCTCTGATTCAGTACGTGATCCTCTATCACTCCCAAGATTTTTCTCTGTGCTGTCGTAGCCTTCTCACTCTGCACCTCCCTATGGAGAATCTCTTCTGGGGAAGGATAAGACTGTGTAGGAACCTCTATACATGATAGCTTCATGTTTAGCTTGGAATGTAGCACATACATCAATAAGTTTAGCCACCATGCTGTACTGCACGTTAGTCAAAGCAAAGTGGATCATGTCAGTAAAGGATTTTAATGATCCTCCCTTTATTTTTTTCAGCAACTATAAATCTGAAGTCATTGTACTGGCTAACAATTTCTGCCTGGTCCACTGATGAAAATAAATAGTCCTGATATTTGCTGTACAGTCTCTCAATATTTTATGAGCCAGACTCAAAGCTGCAATGTGGCACTGCTGCAAAATCAAAGGCAGATCAGACAGAAAGTTCACCTGCAGGAAATCAGCTGTCCAGATGGTCACATAACAGGCCAATGAATTGCAAAATTGCTGTTCCTTCAGCTGTGTAATTAGCCAAAAGCAGTTTTACTGGTGGGCTCCAGTAGACAATTTCACCCAGGTACTGGCTTTGATCTTTTTATTTTTGCCCTAGCAATCTGTACAGCTTCAACTGTTGTTAGACCACTTTCTGAAACATCTTAGACAACTCTGCCAACTCCAAAAGTGCATCATTTAATACTGTTATGGCAATGTGTATTCAGGGTTGGACAGCTTTAAAGCAGTACTTAGCAATGGGATCTTTGATGGATGCATGCATAATTATATGTGATGTCATATACCCTAGGTATGGTTTACAATAACTATGCTGGGTATTGTCAAGCTCAGTGAGGGTTTTAAAATGTATTTTGCAATGTAGTGAGTGAGTCAGTGTGATATGAGAGAGGAGATGCATTTAGGAGACTGTATTTCTCTTCCATTCTGGATCCATACTAAGCGGAGTCTGAATTTATGAAATTAAATGAAAAGGATATTTTTTGCACTGCTATTTCTTGTTGTCCATTTTAGAATTACTATCCCATGTAGCCAACATGGGCAACCTTCAAGCACCGATTCATTGAATCTCAAATGTTACAATGTGAGACCCTGTTTTAAAGAGAAGTAATCTCCTCTCTAGACATATATACAGTCAGTGTCTCAGCCTGCTAATTGAGAAGGTTATACCCATCCGGCTCCCAACAAATACAAAAAAAGTGATGCAAACAGATAGGAGATTGCTTTGATGCTTTTATTGTAAACAAAACTGTAGTTTTCCATTGTTTTGTACTGAAAAAATGAACACGCTTTCAACGGTGAGGCTTTAAATCCATTATAAACACATTTTGTATGTGAGGCGCTGCTTGGAGAGGAGGCAGATTACACTGAAGTTGTGCAACTTTAAAACTGAAATAATATAATATACACCCTATGTCAGAGAATCTCTCGCATTGTTTTGTTGGGGGAATTTACCAAACAAATAGAACATGCCACTTCTGTGAACAACGAGGGAATACTGTTCATTATCAAGAACTGTCTTACTGAAAAGAGGTGTCAAGTCAAAAACATTGCTGTAACTGCAAAGCTGATTGGTTGGAATTTTGCAGATCAGTTTCATTGTTCCATAAGTTGAGAAAGAGCGAGATGTCTGGCTTGTTAAAGTTAATGGGTTGTGGCCTCAGGGGTGGGCATACAATGTTTCATTCCCATTCACTTTCATGTCCTGCTCTCTGAGTCTTAAATCCGAGTGATGACTGTAGTCACTACTTCATGAACATGAGGATCCCTGTCAGCTGCTTTGTGCGCTACTACTGAAGCCGTGTGCGGGTTATTTCTGACTGCTGTGCGGGCGCACATGCGCACACCTTAGGGGGAACATAGGTTCTGTATACAATTTGTGTGAAGTTTTGTCTTTAAACAACCCTGTTTAGCCTGCTTTATTTTATTATTGTTTATTGTAAAATCTAGGAATTAATACCTTTGAGCCAAGGCTCTTTTACAAAGGTTCCGCGTCGAAACATTTACATTTACAGAACAGACAAAGGTACAGAGTTGCAGAAATAGTTAACAAAAAAAAAATAGATAAAAAATTGATATAGCTGTACAGCAGATAAATAACTTAAGCACTATCATCAGTATAGAGGTCACATGAGCTCAATCCTCCTCCCTGTGGTCCGAAAGGAAAGATATGAGAGGAGGTGGTGCGCATAGGAATTCCGAGGAGAAAGGAAGAAGAGAAGAGAGAGAAAGAGAAGGGGTGGAGGGTGAGGAGGACAGGAGCAGACCTTAGTAGGGATGAGGACCCATGACTAGGCCATTGTCAAGTAGAAGGGCAAGGAGGATGGGAGAGAATAGATTATGAGATTATCAGATACAGTCACAGGAGTTTGTGGTGGTTAGGTGAGAGAATAGTCTGGATTTAATAACTCCTAACGAGCAAGAGGCAGTTATAGAGGTGCTGAGGGTATTTAGCCAGTTGAGGCACGATAGGCAAAAATCGCTGACCATGTGTGGTCGAAAGTGGGGACCTGCAGAAGCTGGGTTTCTGATCTTCTCGTGGATCGTACACTAGGGTTCTGACATAGCAGGCCTTGTATGCAGGAGGGTGAGGCCCATGATGGATTTCTTGGCCATTAGGCAGGTGAGGAACTTGATCCGTTTGATAGCTGTAGCCACCCAGTCTCAGCATAGAGTTCACAGGTATGAGTAAGTCGATGAGCACCAGTGAGCAGCCGACATGCCTTGTTTAGGAGGTTGTGACCGTTTCAATGTACATGAGGGACCACAATAAATAATAATCCATAGTCGATGACTGAGATGATCGAGGATTGAATAGCTAACTTCAGCGCTGGATGGGAGAAAAGTTGTCTGTTACGGTAGAGTATTCCGAGCCGCTGATTAATAGTTTTGGAGATACCATCAATATGTGATGAAAAGACAAGGCCTTGATCAAATGTGACTCCAAGATATTTAAAGATAGCCACTTGTTCAAGAGCAATTCCCAGTGAGGTGTTGATAGTAAGTGGAGCCTGCTTGTTTTTATTCTGCGGACTAGCGAAGAGCATAGATTTTGTTTTTTTTTGGTTTAGGACTAGCTTGTGTCCAACAAACCACTCCTCAACACTAGTAAACACCTGTTGTAGGCTGTGGCGTAAACAGTTAGGGTCTCTGTGGGAGGATAGAATCACAGCATCATCAGCATAAAGTATGATTTTTTCCAGGCAGGATTTAGGTAGGGAGTTTAGAAAAAGGCTGAAAAGTAGCGGGCCTAGAATTGATCTTTGAGGAGCTCCTGAGAGGACAGGTTTAGGGTCTGAGAGGATTCCAGATATTTTTGCTACCTGGGTGCGTTGTGCAAGGTAGCTTTTTATCCAGGCACCAGTGCCTATGGAGAGCCCAAGTGAATGTAGTTGATTGACTAGTAGGCCATGGTGGACAGTGTCAAATGCCTTTGTTAGATCTATAAACACAGTTCCGGTGAGGAGTCCTTTATCCAAGGCCTTTGGATTACTTCTGAGAATTCGAGCAGGGCAGTGGTGGTGCTATGCCTTTGTCTGAATCCATGTTGCTGGTCACAGAGAATGTTATATTTCTCCAGGTAGTCTGTAAGCTGGTCAGCTACCATACGTTCAAGGGCCTTTGATAATGGGGGTAGTATTGAAATTGGTTTACAGTTGCCAGGCAGGGACTTATCCCCACTTTTGTGCACTGGAGTGATTATGGCGGCCTTCCATATTCCAGAGAATTTGCTAGAACAGAGGGAGAGATTGAATATTCTGGTGAGGGGGGGTAGTACTATATCCAGGGTAAGGGATAGAATTTTGAGGTCAAGAGAGTCACTGCTTGCCCTTGTATTAGATATAGCCTTCTTTACGTATCTGTAAACTTGATGTGCTTTCACTATTTTTAGGTGGAATGGTGGAGTGCTTGTGGAGGTAGTGGGGGATGTAGAGATATAGGGGTCTGCAGCGGCGAAGAAATCAGATGCAATGACTCCACTGAGGTCGGTAAAGGTTTCATTTAAAGAGTTTGCTATGATCATAGGGTCAAGGGTGGTAGTGCCTGCCACATTAATTGCGGTAGGAGAGGATTTGGACTGATTACCCGTGATATTTCTTAGATAGTCCCAGAAAGGTTTTCCTTTACCCCAGGTATTAGAAAGAGCTGTTTTGATAGTAGCTCTTGACTCGACGGGTCTCTTTAGTGCAGAAGTTTGGGCTTGTTTATATTTTAGAGTGTCGGCGGGAGAGCCAGCTCTCTTGCTATAGCCCATAGGTGGTCCTTCCTCTGTGTAGTGCCATTAGCTTAGCAGTAAGCCATGGAGTTGAGTGTGCTTTCACTTTGCGCTTTTTATAGGAGCATATAAGTCACAGGCAGCATTGAAGGTGAGATAAAGTAGTTTAGTGCCTCATCGACGCCTTGCTATAGCGTAGATGGGAGACCAGTCTTTTTGTCTAAGATTTTCCTTGAGTGGAGTAAGGTTTCCAAATGGTAGTAATCTGCTAGTGATGGTTCTAGGGGGTGGTTTTCTAAATTTGTTTGACCAGGTACATATTACAGGAGAGTGGTCGCTAAGTGAATCTGGAAGAACAGCAATGTTATTTATTCGGGTTGGGTGATTGGTGAGGATCCAGTCTATTAATCTACTTTTCCCGGATTTATAATTTTTCCTAGTGGGCGAGTTGACCAGCTGAGTTAGGTTTGCTGCTAGGATTGAGTCTTTAGTCGTCCCTGTGTCTGGGGCAAGCCAGTTGATATTGAAATCACCTAGAAGGAGAAGCTCTGCATCAGGAGGCTGGGATCTAATGAAATCTAGTACAGACTGTAGGCCGGACCCAGGATCTTTAGGTGGGATGTAGATAGCAGCAACCGTGAGGACTTTGTTATGGGCACCAAGGAGAAGTTTGATAGGGAGGAGCTGTAAGGCAGAGTTAGTGGTGGTATGGGTAATGGCGAGGCAGTTGAGATATTCCTTTATGTAGATGGCACAGCTGCCACCCCTCTTTGTCGTCCTGTCCAGCCGGAAAATCTTGAAGCCTTGCAGACAAATAGCATGGTCTGGGGTGTTCGGTGTCAGCCAGGTTTCAACAATGGCTAGAATATCAGGGTTATGCTGACTGACAAAAGTTTGTAGTGAGGCTAGTTTAGGTAGAAGACTACAAATATTTAAGGTGACAAAAGTGAGTCCCCCATCCGTTCTGGCAGGCTTGTTTGTATTGTATGAAACTGGGCCAGGATTAGGGTGGACACTTCCAGATATTAGGAGGAGGAGGAGTAAGAGTTTGAGGGTCCATTGTCGTATTTCATAGTAGGTGGTAGGCATCCTAGTGATCTTATGGGTTTTAGACCAGCGCAGTTGCCTTGCATCCCAATGTAATGTATCTATCAGGAATAGGTGCCAGGTTGCCCCCTTGTAGTCATCACACTTGATCATAATTAAACAGTCCATAACTAACTGGCACCATTTATGCTTAGGGTGGGGGGTTGCCAACGTGCCAGATATTGGGTAATTAGCCAGGAGGACCAGCTTAGTGGGTAGTGATGGATAGGAGGAGGTGGGTAGGTGGGTTAAGGTTGGCAGCATGGACAGAACTAGAAAGGAGAGAAAGACACGAGTGGAATGAGGCATAGTAGCTAGAGAGGGAGAGCAGGATGGGGGGGGGGGAGGAACCAGGAGGTCTATAGAGCTAGAAAAAGAAAACAGAGGAGTGACACTGAGAGGTGCAGTTTGTAGAGATCTCTGAGGGGTAGCAGCAGCAGAGCGAGCTCAGGAGAGGGAGTGGTTAGGCTAGTGGTTCAGAATAGGATACGAGGCAGTGGGCGGGTATTAGAGCAGGGGGCGGTGTCAAGCAGACTATTTAATAAAGGCTGGGGGGGGTGGGCGTAAAATCTCGGCACTTAGCACTGAAAGTCAATGGGCTCCCAGCCCAGCTAAGCACCAAAGTCAGCCAGACCAATCCGCAACGATGTCTGGAGCCGGCAGCCAATCAGAGCACAGCACAGAGCTCCGTCGGCCAATCACTGTGTAACTCAGCTTCCCCAGGCTAGGAGAGTCACTACGGTGGTCTTGTGGCCGGGAGGCGGCTAGAGGCGGCAACGAAGGGGCCGCTGTGAGGCAGGACCCTTCCTCGTTAGCCACTTGGTCCCAGCTAGCCCTCACGGGGCGAAGGGCAGCGGCTAGAAGAGAGAAAAAGATGACGATGAGTGTGAGATTAAATAGCGACGGCAGCAGGCATGTGACGCAGTTAAAACAGGTGGAGAGAGGGAGGGGGGGAGATCAGGTAATAGGCTGTGAGGCAAGGGGGAAGGAATCCAGGAAAAACAAAAGAAAGAGAGGTGTCGTGACCAGGCAACTGTAGGCTGGGGGTCCGCCAGAAACGCATTACTGAGAAGCTTGATTGCTGGCGCCAAGCGAAAGACGGGGGAGGTTAGCAGGAGGAATAAGAGAGAAAAAAAAGGCTACTGAAGATTTGGCTACAAGTTGTCTCTAACTATAGGCTTGCTGAGACACTATTAGAGGCAGGGGACAAGGGCTAGAGCTGCAGAGTCAGAGGGAGAGCACAGGGATTTAATAAGGGGGGGTGTTTGAGGTAGCAGAGATGGGAGCGCCTCAAGAGACAAGGAGGATTCACATGATGATACCCTCAGGAGGCTCGGGGAGGAGGGGGATGGGTGAGAGAGATAAAGTTAGATGGTTAGGGAGACAGAGCAAGCCCTAGCAAATCCGTTAACTGAGCTGTAATACTTTGGTAAACCTCAAACAACAGTCATGGGGACGAGTTAAAAACAGTTAAAACATAATCGAAAGAACATTTGTCAGTTTACTTAAAACATGCTATCGGCTAAGCAGGAGTCCCTTAGTTCAGTTTGAATGTAGGGAAGCGTGACCCAGGATTAACAGATTCAAATGCATGCACTACGTTACACTGGTAAACAAGCTTAAGACACATGTACTGCAGAGCGATTTAAACAATCCAGAAGAGAAAAAATAAAAGTGTTTGGTAGAAACTGAGTTTTGGTCAACAGTGGGAAACAAAACAGTTGTGGATGGCCGAAACTATTGAGAAGCATAAAATCTCGGCACTTAGCACTGAAAGTCAATGGGCTCCCAGCCCAGCTAAGCACCAAAGTCAGCCAGACCAATCCGCAACGATGTCTGGAGCCGGGCGGCCAATCAGAGCTCAGCACAGAGCTCCGTCAGCCAATCACTGTGTAACTCAGCTTCCCCAGGCTAGGAGAGTCCTTACCGGTGGTCTTGTGTCGGGAGACGGCTAGAGGCGACGACGTTGGGCCGCTTTGAGCCAGGACCCTTCCTCGTTAGCCACTTGGTCCCAGCTACTCACGGGTGAAGGGCAGCCGTGGTGGTCTTAATGGGAGGCTGCCAGAGGCAGCGACTGCCAATGCTGTGCAGCCAGGACCCTTCCCTCTAGCCACTTGGTCCCAGCTAGCCCTCACGGGCTAAGGGCAGCGGCTAGAAGAGAGGATTTTATTTTTGTACTGGTTGCATGCCTGCCTATAAGAAATCCAGTCCCCACTTGAACCTGTTTTCTTTGCTCTTTGCCACTTTTTATTTCTTTCAGTTTTAAGTTTATGTAAAGCAGCATTATACCATGTGGCATTATTGGTCTTAATTTTTCTTTGCTTTAGAGGGACATAGGATTCACAAACACTCACAAATTCCTGACAGAAGTAGGACCATGTGTCAGTGGGATCTGGAATTCATTCCAGACTATTCCAATGCATGTTCTCTATCTATAACATAAACCCAACATAATCAAAGTCTGTCTATGTACTTTAGCAACTCTACAAGTGGCATAAATTACTTGATGGTTCAAAACAGCCTCCGCAAAACCCCCACATTTTAAATAAGCATTGGGGCAGTTGTTAAAAATTTAATCCAATGTAGTAGAATTTTTAAAACTTTTTGTATTTAGTCTGATTGGTTTGTTAATTATTGGACAAGACCCAGGCTTTCTAGTAGATCAGTTAAGGGATTTGTGGGGTTCGATTTGTGCCCAGTTTATATTAAAATCACCCATTATTAACAATTTGTGTGTCCCCCTGAATGCTTTACAAAAATCTTGCAGTAAGTTAAACACATCTTTATTCACGTTGGGTGGTTTATAAACACCCACAGTCAAAAGTAGTTTTGCGTGTGGTAACTTAACAACTATAGGAAGCATTTCTAAATCTCCCTGCATTTTATTATTTTCCAATTTAGAGATTTCAAACACAGAGTTTATATAAATGGACATGCCTCCTCCCTTTTTACTACTATCCTTACAAAACATTAGGTAATGCTCTAATTCTACTGATGCATCACTAATGGTTCAGCCAGGTTTCTCTAGCCACAATAATCTCAGGCTGATGTTCACCTACCCAATCTTCATCTAAATCAAATTTCTTGTGGATACTTCTAGTGTTAAAATGGACCACATTAAATTCCCTTTTATTATACATTTCCCTTTTTGAAACTTCTGTTAACAGTGGGCCAGGATTTGGTGGATGTCCCCACACAGCATCAAGTGCAAAATCACAATATAAACCTCTAATCTCACGAGCCATGATTTCTTTTTTAGATATACCTTGTTCCATCCAGACAGCTATTTGTACTACCAAACCAGGGCACACATAATGGGATCCCAGAGAAAACTTTGCTGAACCCAGTTCATCTGTCCCCCCCCCATTAACATTTCTGGTCTTCATGTGAAACTTCATATAAACGCACCCCCATTACTAGGTAACGGGGAGGCCAGAAGGCTGAAATAAACAATAGTAAAACAAACACAAAACATATAGAATAGTGGATGGTTGACCATCCATAATAAGGCTGTGCTTCCATCGAGGGAGTTGATGATGTCATAGAGACCTTGAGAGCAAAGCTCGAGAGGTCTCCATGGCATCATCAACTCCCGAGATGGAAACACAGACTTAGTTGTGGATGGTCAACCATCCATTGTTTTTTATAGTATATGGTTCCCCCAAAATGAACACAAGGTCCTTACCTTGCATTGACACTCCTGTACTGGTCCTTGCTCGAGTCCTGTCCCACAAGATACTGATCCTCCTCGCTACGGTTACGCTCTGTTCCGGTAATGTCCCGAAATATAGCGGTACTCCTCGCTGCAGTCCCCCTCCGTTTTTAAAGTAACTGTGCCAGAGATTAAAAAAAAAAAAATTTAATTGATAGTTTGACACACGTAACCGATTATGGCAGTCGGTGTGTCCAAATTGTCTGCTTGCCTGACTGCTCGTTATGGATCCGCCATTTTAGAATGCATTTTTAAAATCTCATTGCTCTTGTTTCCCACCAATCAGGTAGGAGTTTTATAGAAAAGTTGTTGTACTATCAATGTGACATCAGAATGATAGTACAACAACTTTTATGACCTTTGAATGATCCTACAATAGGATTTGGAAAACCATTGTTTTCTATCGACAACAAACCCTAACCATATACTATATTGTTGTTGTTAGTGAAATATGTTTCTAACCAGGAGACCCCTAGCAATTAACTTCCTCCCCAGCTCTCACTCATTTCAAAATAGTTTTGTATAAAATGTCTTACATTAATTCAAACAAAATATTTTCTTAAGCGTCCACCCCATGGCCTCCCACAGTGGACTCACACAGGTGACTCATGCCACTCCTGCATGAGCCACTCACTTGTGTAGCCACTAGAGTAAATGTACCTTTATATCCTGCAGTCTCCAATGCTCCTGATGCCTGTACCACCTCCTCCTGTCTGGTAGCCACCCTGCTTACCAGAATGCCAGGTGTTGATAAAAGTATGTGGACAGGTGTTTGATGGAAGTCCTAGGGCACAGCAATGCTGGATGCGGCACCTTTGGTGGTCAAAACATTACAGAACTAAATGGGGCACTTTAGATGTTAAAGCTGGTGCTGAAGGAGATCTACCAACCCTCTTTGGAGCACAGTTCATTTCTTTGTAGTTTAGCATGGCTGTGCTTTATGTCCTGCAGTCTCTATCCGTTCTGTTGCCTGTACTGCCTCCTCCTGCCCAGTAGCCTCCCTACTTACCAGAATACCAGGTGTTGATGCAAGTAGGCAGACAGGTGTTTGACGGAAGTCCCAGGGCACAGCAACACTGGATGTGGCACCTCTGATAGTCAAAACACTGCAGAACTGAATGCGGCACTTTTGATGTTAAGACGGGTGCTGAAGGAGATCTGCTGACCGTCTCTGGAGCACAGTTCTTCCAGTGCATGTAAGTGTGCAGTCACATGCACTGGGAAGGGGTGTACAGGATAGTACCCCGGATCACCTTTGAAGATGACATTTTTTTCTAAGTTAACCCAAATAGTGGATGATACTCTAATATTTAGCGCACATCTGAATACAATAATCTGCCACACTAATCAAAAGAAACATATATGCTGAGTATGAATTGACACACATTCAACAATAAATTGACTTCACCACTCAGATAGCAAAATTATGTTACGCTAAATTTACATTTAATAACTATATTTATAGAATGCTACTTTAAAATCGACCTCCATGCCAGCCCGGTGGCGCTAAGGGTTGAAGCACTGGACGCCACACTTCACGCCACGCCGGCGACCCGGGTTTGTGAACTACCCTGGTCATTTGGGGTTGGCAGGGGAGGGAGAGGACTGAGCATCTGAATGACAGCTCTCCTCTCCCGGGAGGGAGGGGGGTACATGCTTGACACCTGACTGTCCTCTGGTGGAAGCTGGAGGCATAGCAAGTGCACGAGCATAAAGAGAGGGTTGGAAGTGGAGAACGTCGGTGGAGACGCCTTGACATCGGGGAACATGCCACTCCCATAGAACATGGGAAAAACACCCCACAGTGCTCCTGGTAGATGGAGCACCTGGCCCCAATCCCCAGTGCCCCTGCCTGACCCAGTACCAGCATCCTGATGAAAACAAGAAAGACTTTGGGGGTGCCCCTGCCCCATACCCAATTAGGGGATATAGCCATAGCTACATGGGGGATGGACTGCACCGGGCTCCAGGTAAGAGGGCGGGGACTACAACACCATAGATGTCTCCTGAATAGTGAAAGCACTGTGGGCAGGAGGAGTATAAAGACCAAGTAAAAAAAATTAAAAAACGACCTCCATATTGCTTCTGTGGAAAAATTGTAGCACAATACGGGTCAGTGCTTTGTGCCTATTATATGAATGGCATGTCCCTCTGTCAGAGCACATTCACTCAACCTGCTTGGTGGCCTGGAAGCACACCCCTTCCCCCCTCCAAACAAATAGCAATCTAGAACATTGTGCTATAGTTTGTAGTTAGGCATCAACAACTGGAGCCTCTTTGCGATGTGTGCATGCATAGCAGTAAATTTTTAACAAATTCTTATATGTAGGTTATTTAGCGCTTCTTATCACTCATTTCTGCATGACTTCTGGATGCCAAATCCCAGTCCATTGCACCACTACCACCTAACTGTCTAGTCACTCACCTTCTCCTCTTCTTAATGTGCCCCATCTCACTCCCTTGAGCCCCTTGTTATTTATAGAACTTTTAGAACCCAATAAATACATTTTAGAGACAAAATCTGGGAGGTCTAAGCACCATCCACACTGACTTACGAGCTCTAAATTAGGAACATTGGTCCAGATATTCAGACTGCACCAGGCAGAGGTGCAAGCCTGGGTGCAGCGCAAGTGGGATGCACTGGGGCCACGGCCAGATGATACTCAATGGAGATGCACCATGGCACAGCACCGTTGAATATGGCAAGGTCAACACACATACTGCACATGGTGCAGTGGCACTGCGCCGGTGCAAGCCACAGATAGGGAGAATGGGGGATGCGCCAGCACAAGTGCAGTTGTGCTAGGCGCTTCACTTTGCGATATTCAGCAGGGGTCATGCAAATGAGACCATAATATATGCAAGGCACAAACTGGGCCATTTGCATGTCATTATGGCCCCATTTGTATGCCCTGTGCAGGGCAGCCTGGCAACTTGCACCTGGTACCCTGCACAACATGATGTGTGCAGTGGAGATCCCGGGGCATCCCCTGCCCCAGAGCCGTGATCGCAGTATATGTCAAACGGAACAGTTCCTGGTAGTCTAGTGGTCCCCGCTCCCTCCCAAGTCCCTGATAAACACCATAAATGACTCCCCAGTTGTTTAGTGGTCCCCCCTCCTGAGTCCCCAAGAAATGTCAGTTACGACCCTCCCTGGTGGTGCAGTGGAACCCCCCCACCCATTGCACCAATCGTGGTACAACACCGCCAAATATATCCCTGGTGATCCAGTGGTATCCCCACCGAACCCCTTGCCCACCCCGCTTTCTCATCATAGGTGAGAGGCTGCAACCCACCCGCATACCACCCAGCCGCCCGCCGAATGACAGGTACAGTATGGGCTATAAGCCCATTGGTCCCCAGTGTGGACCAATAGGCTTGCAGGGCATACTGTACTAGATATTCCCAAATATGTGGATGACTTTATTCACATATTTGGGACTGTCTAGTACAGTATATTCTCTCCAGCCCATTGGTCCACATCAGGACCAATGGGCTTACTGCCCATAATGTAACTGCCATTCGGGCGGAGTGGTGCTGGGTGTATGCTGGTGGGTTGCAGCCTCCCATCTATGATGGGGAACTGGGGTGGCAAGGGTTTGGTGGGGGTACCACTGGATCACCAGGGATATATTTTGTGGTGTTGTACCACGATCGAGGCAATGGGTGGGGAGGTCCACTGCACCACCAGGGAGGGTCGTTACTGACAGTTCTCGGGACTCAGGGAATCAGGAGGGGGACTGCTAGACTACTGGGGGGTCTGTATGGCATTTATCGGGGACTTGGGGACTTGGGAGGGAGGGGGACCCACTAGACTACCAGGGACTGCTTTGTTTGCCAATTACCATGATCGTGGCTACAGGCGGGGGGGCACTGGACTACCAGGGTGATGTGTCTGCTTGTGGACAATGTTCTGGGTGGGCGGGTGGTCACCCATGGCTGGCGGCTACTGTGTTGCACCCTGCAATACAGCAGCCTGCCTATGGGTGGTCGAGAGTTGTTTCCACTTCTCACGGGCTCAACTTTGAGCCCCCCATGTGGCACAATGCAGAGTTGAGCCAGCATATGCGCCGCACATCCCAGGCTGAATATCAGGATATGCCGCATATGCATGGGCACGTCCCCTGCATCTGAGCCACATAGGATTACATTGCGCCCCGGCGCATCAGGATTTGTGCTTCGCAGGGCAGCCTTTTCAATATCCCTCTGGGGCGTAATGTGGGATTATGCCAGCGCAACTCTGTTGCACCAGGCACAACCCCTTTGAATATCCCAGCCATTGTGCATAAAGCACAGATTTTTTTAAACGGTGCATACACGACAAAGCAAAGTATATGAATGACACAAATCAGACACCCAGAAATCTTTCATGAAACTAACCTTTATTAGAAAAATATAGGAACATGAAGAAATAAGCACTCACAATTCACAGATGATCTGCAGCAAACATAATGGCTCAGACTATAGTGTGGCGCTTTGTAATCCAAATCTGACATCACGACAAGTAGGCGTAGAGCTCATTACAGCTGCAGATTGTGAGCGAAGTGCATCCATGAGGACAAGTTAAAAATAATAATTTCACATAGATTATTAAAATCAAAAGGCATTCAAAGTAGACAGCAACGAGTCAGTCTATGCACAGGTCTACCAATGCCAGTTTCCATCCCACACGTAACTCATGTCTGCAGCTCTTTAAGGCATGACTCCTCATCAAGATAAGTAATGGAGCTTAAGGAATGGCTCCAACCAAATGAGGCATTTCACTTGTTAGCAAATTCTGTTCACAGTAACTTCTCACAAGCTCAAATATGGGCTTCTCACAAGCCGGATCACTTAGCACAGTTCCTTTTGGCTAGCTGGTGCTTGCAGTTCCAATTTGAACATCAACAATGACTTCACAGGCAATTTCTGGTAAGCTCCAACCTCAGAATACGTCCCTTCCATCCCTGTAGGCACAGCAGGCAATCACATCAGACTTTTTCAGACACAAGACCATCTGCGGTCATTTACATATATATCCACCCATTTCTTGGAACTGATCAAATGCAGGGTGCAGACAGACACTGAGCACCTATTGGTCCCAAGAAAGGTGAGTCACCTGTACATTAAGTAGAAGTTTACTCTCACTCAGGATCAGCATGCAGCTTTCTATTAACTAAAGTCACAAAATTCATCAGCACTCTCACTGCTGAGGTAGAAGCATTCTTGCAGCTGTCTCACAGCTGAAGTCAACTCAGGTTTCTTCCACAAATGTTCCCAAATGTGGAAAGGTAAATGCCAGCCCTGGGGACAAGTATCTGGCAACCCCCAGGCCAGTCACCTCAGTGTCCTTGCAGTGACATTTCTCTAGCAAGGGGCCAGAGCCCCCTTCCCGTGGAGGGGCTCCTGCTGAACTGAATCCAAACACATTCTTTGTGGTGGGGCAAGAGCCCCCACTCCCTGTGGAGAGGTTCATGTTGAACTGACTCCAGACTGAAAAGTCTTTGGGGTTTTGGGAGCTCTTTCCAGCTCCTGATTGACTGATTCCATTGTCTCGCTTTAAAAATTAACATTCATCAGGCGTGCTCGATGCCTGATAGGTTCCTTATTTAGGCACCAACATCTGTCCCTGCTTTTTCTCCCACAAGTCTTGGCACAGCTCCAAAAGTCTCTACCCCAAATTCTAGCTCTTCGATTGGCTGCTGTAAGGTCAAAGGCTGTAAATATGGTTGCATTTTAATAGTCCCAAAACAGTCCAACAACGTCCCCACTTTAGAAGTGTGGTGCAGCCAGTATAAACAATTTTTTTTGTTTCATTGCCCCACTGTTCATAAGCAGTTCCTGTGCCCTACAAAGTGCTTTCATTGTTTTACACTTGTGTGCAGTCCTTAGCCTGTTGCCGCTGCTGGAATACGCAGCCCCTAGGCAGCAGACAGCTGCTCACGTTAATATTAACGAAGCTCTCGTTAATATTCATGAGCCCAAGCCCAAACACACAGCGTGATTGGCGCTCTTTATTTAAAATATATAGAGGCCTCTCAGTGTCCTTGTTCAGGTGTCCGGTCCCTACCCAGCTGCAATCGGGGACTGAAACCACCAGAAAGCCACCCGTTTTACTGCTACAGTGGTAAGAAAGTCTGGAGGCACTTTTGTGCATGCGCAAGCTGTCTGCCCGACAGGAAGAAGAATCAGCATTTCTGTAGTGCTTTTCATACACAGTGAATCCCAAAGCACTTTACAAGCAATGCTAGACTGGTAGTGAAGTGACTGAATGTGTACTTGCGGTCATATCGCACATCAACACCCACACAGCCTGGACAATTGCATGAACCAGTTTATGGAAAGAGGAATGTTGGCCAGGACACTGGGAATGCCCCCTACCCTTTTCACAGAGTGCCCTGGGTTCTTTTACTTCCATCTGGACACCCACCAGGACAACACCAAGATGAGTAGAAGGAACCTTGGTTTAACGTCTCATCCAAAGGACGGCACACCCCAGAAGTTCAGCACCCCCCAATACTGCACTCAGATACCAGCATTTTTAGGTGCAAGTCCAATCCTGGTGTGGGACAAGAACCCATGACCTCCTGGCCCAGAGGCGGATGTGCTACCTATTGAGCCATGCTGAAGTGTATGGGAGGGATGGTGACGGCTCACAAATGCTCCTCCGGCCCCACTGTGGGCAAAATTAATACAGGAGCTGTTCGTGGGCCCAGGGATACATCAGAACTCAGGCCAAAGTGGCGGTGCACATCAGGGGAGCTTGGAGAACATCACAGGCATTCAGGAGGCAAACGGGAGAACTGGAGGCAAATAAGGTAAGCCCCACAGGGTGGTTACACTAGGCTTACTAGAGACTGGTTCCCAGTAAAGGCACTCAATGAGGCAGAATGGTTGCAGGATCCCATAGGCCAATGGCATGCTGACCTGCCGACGGAACCCCTGCTATTTGACTTTTCTGTGAATTTGGATGATCCAGTTTCCTGTGACATTTTGGTTCTGGCTGTTCCACATCATGCCTTGTCTACTGCTGCAATGGAGGACTCCAGTGCGGCACAGCATCCGGCTTCTGTTCAGTTTTTTTTTTTTTTTAGCTAATTCTGTCCCCCCGACACTATTTCTGTAACGGTTTTGGGTCCTCAGTAGGGAACCGCATCCTCTCAGCCTCTATCTTATTCTTCAGTGAGATCTCCCTGTTATTGACAGTCTCTTGCCAGACCTGCCACTGGTTCTTTTCAGTCAGTCCCTCTCATTCCTTCTGGTGAAACATCAACCCCTGAGCTCTCCTCATTATCCTGCGCTGATAGGGTAGAGTATTCTGAAGCTCTCATGTTTGCCCCTCGAATTAGTTCTGACACCCTGGCAGCCTGCACTTGATCAACTTTCTGAAAAGAATACTCCTTTTCTGCAGCCCCAACCCTGGCTCAAAGTCAGAATGTGGTTCATCTACCCCCAGACCATACGTATGTTGGGAAAACTCTCCTGAAAGAATCGCTACAGTTTCATCCTAGGGATCTGATTGCACTTATCTATTCTCCTACAGATAGTTACTTTGACCTTAGCTATAAGACACCTGCCCTTCTGGATAGATTTTGGGCCTCATACAATCTACTGGGCACCAGTCACAACAATGCTGCTTGAAGCAGTTCCCTCCAGGGTCACAGTGCAGATACAGAGGCACCAATTGGTATGGAACCTGTTCCCCCTGCATAGCTTTTGTGAGGGGTGTTAGCCCGTCAGCACTGCACACCGACTGCCCCACCCACCCCAGCCCGACCCTCCATTTATTGTCCTTTCCTGTCACAAGACTTCCTGCTAGTTCTGGAACTAAGTCCCCATTTCTCCATCTGCAGCTTATATTCAATGTCCACTAGAGGGAGTTTCCCCTCCAACAGTGCCTAGCTGCTCTACATCTCATTACTCTCTACTACTCTTGACACTCAAGCTTCCTCTGATACCCAGCTGCTTAGTCCCCTTGAATATCTCACTGCACCTCCCCTGCCTCCCTACTCTGCTCAGTACTCAACCTCCCTACCCACCCTCCAGACTACCACCACTCCTTGCTCCCTTTATGACCACTAGGCGTCGCTATTTTTTACCCCTTTCCTCACCACTAACCTGAACTTTCCAGCCCTCTCTACTATCCCTAACAACCTCCCCACAAGGCTCTAAGACCCCCTCCCCGGGGTATTTGAACCTGGTACCTTCTGCCCCAAAGTCGGCAGCACTACCGCTACTCCACAGTGCCACTCACCCTCACTGAAGTTCTGCCATCACCCTTATTGTATACTATAGGCATAGAACTATGGGTGCCTACACACCTCTACTAAGTCTACTCTCTTTTACCCTTTTGGTACAGACCTCTCACCGACCGGAGCACCTGTCCCCTATATTAAGCACCCCACCCCCTGGCTACCCCATACTGACTTGGGCCCCCCCACCCTCGACACACACCACCCCCCAGCACCCCCACCCTGCCAATACCCCACTCCCCCAGCCCTCCCAGGCCTGCCCAGGACCCAACTCATCCCTGCCACTCCCACCGTTTGTGCTTTATCTATCCCTGCACCCTCACTGTCAAGTCCTCATCTGGGTGTCGAAGCAAGGGTCTCCATCATCACTGGCCACTAACCAGAATAATCACACTACTATTATTACTATCCAGGAATGTATATCCAAACCCAGGACCCATGACTTCCAGCCCTTCCAAATCCTGTACTGCAAACTGCCTGCATTTCACATCCTTAAACATATGCAGTCTGTTAAGGAAATCTGCTGCCCTCCAGTGCTGGGTCATTCAACATCAACCTGACATAATTGCACTGGTTGAGACTTGGCTCTTAAATTCCACCCCCGACTCTGCTATCTTCCTCCCTGAATATACCCTCCACAGGGAAGACTGAACAGGCAAACGCGGCGGTGGTTGCATTCTACTCTTATGGGACTCCCTTATAGGTCAGGCACTCCCTGCTCCCAGGCTTGATTATGGAGCCCAAGTCCTCTCATTAAAAATGATCCCTGACCCCACCAGAGGCCCTCTCTTCCTCATGGTCTCTTACGCAACCCCAAGGAATCAAAATCATGCGATCCAATCCCTCATTGACTACCTCACGTCCCTCCTTCACAAAGCTGAGCAAGTCATCCTAGGTGATCTTAATGTTAATTGGCTTGCTTCCACTGCCTCCCATGTCAGGGACTCCTTTGCCGCCCTGGATATGTCCCAGCTAGTCACCCAGCCAACCAGATTTAACCACTCTAGTGGCACCAGCACAATCCTAGACGTCGTCATAGCTAACCGCCCCCAGAAAATCTGTGATGTTACTGTCCTCCCTGACTCCCCTAGTGATCACTCCCCAGTCTTCTGTCTCTGGACATCCTCCATTCTGAAACCAGTGCCCCAGGCCACCCTGCGCCGACACTTATACCCCGGTGGCCTCAGAAAATTACAGCGACACCTAGCCCAACTAGACTGGTCCCTTATCCGGCACGCTCCTGATATTGACTCAGCTCTTGACCACTTCAAGTGCCTTCTGTAACGCTTGTGACCTTTTTGCCCCCATTACCAGGATCTGCTCCAAAAAAATGCAATGCCCCATAGATCATCCCATCTCTTATCCAGAGGCTTAAGAATAGAGACAACCTCTGGCACATTGCTGTAGCATCTGGAAAGGCATCGGACAGACAAGCCTACAACGTGGAACGTAATAAGTGCACCTCGGCCATAAGGCAGGCCAAGGCAGAGCACTACCAGACCACTTTTGCTTCCACTTGGGGTTCAGTCCAGACCTTCTGGGATAGTATGAAAGAGCTAAATGGGAAATCCCACTCCCACCCTCCATCCCATCTCTCCATCAATGGCACCTCCACCACAGATCCGCTCCTCATAATTAATCACCTCAACACTGCCTTCTCTGACCTAAGCTCGGTCCTCCCCAGCAGCTTCTTTGACCCAATCCCCACCTCTTCCCATGTCCTGCATCACCCACCAATCTACCTGCGCACCCTATCCCCCCACGAAGCCAGGCCGCACCCGCTAAAAGCCCTTAGCAACAGTAACCCCAGCAGCGGCCCCCTCGACTCTAGGATCCTCCACATGGTCCTGGACGAAGTCCTAGTCCCCCTGACTGACCTATTAAACTGGTCTCTATACCTGGGTCAGTTCCCAAGCACTTGGAAAACTACAAAAATCACACCCATACATAAGAGTGGGGATTGGTCCACCCTCAACAATTACCGGCCGATCTCCATCCTCCCTCCACTCTCAAAAGCCCTTGAAAAAGTGGTGTCTACCCAACTCTCTGAGTACCTAGCCAAGTATGACATTATGTGTCCAGAGCAGCACGGTTTCTGTCCAGGACACAGTACAACCACTGCTCTTCTGAATCTCTCCCAATTCCTATATGCTGCCCTTGACTCCGGCAGCCTTGCAGGAGCAGTGTTCAATGGCCTCTCCAAGGCCTTTGACACTGTCTGCCACCCCCTCCTGCTAGACTCTCTCCACCAACTCGGCTTCTCTGATGGTCCCATTACCTGGATCTCCAGCTACCTCTCTGCCAGATCCCAGTGCGTTAAGATGAACAGCTCCCGCTCCAGTACTCTTTCTGTTTGATCTGGGGTCCCTCAGGGCTTCATCCTGGGTCCAGTACTTTTTAGTCTATGCCTCAACACGCTCCCCAGCTTCTGTATTGGTAAAATGCTCCTCTACACTGATAATGCGATCCTCTTTGCTGCACATCCTGATCCCTCCTCTCTCCAGTTATCCTTCCAGCAACTTACAGCGAAGCCGAAAGGTGGTTCGTCGACTGCTGACTGGTCATCAACCCAAAAAAGACCAAGTCAATGCTTTTTTCTCCACTACCAAAATAAAGCTAAAAATACCCCCCTCTTGATTATTCCCAGCACTCGGCACCCTCTGGACAAGTGACCTCTTACAAATACCTGGGCATCACTTTTGATAATTCCCTATCCTTCCACACCCACATTAACACCCTGTCTGCTGCTATTTACTCTCGGACTGGCCTGCTATACCGGCACAGGGATTGCCTGCCCCAGGATGCCCTCAGACTGGCCATCACCTCCTCCGTCTTGCCCCTCGTGGACTATGACCTGCCCATTTATGCTGCAGCAGACCACACTGCCCTCTCCAAAATCCAACTCTCCATCAATAAGGCCTGTAGGTTTCTGACCGGTGCCCCCAGCCACACTCACACCTACCTGCTCTACTCTATCACCAACCTGTTCAACTTTGAGGAGTGACTACACTACCAGACCTGCCTGCTTGCCAAGAAATCCCTGCTCAGGCTCTCTCCCCCGAGGGTCTCCACCTCTCTACAACAGTTGACACCATCTGTCACCACCTGTAGCTCTAGTGAGGCCATCTTCCAGGTACCCAGAACCAAGACCTCGCTTGCCCAGAGATCTTTTTTTTACCGAGCCCCCTCCTGGCTCAACTGTCTCCCAAGTGGTATCTCCAACTTGCCCAAAGTTGGTTCCTTCAAAACTGCCCTTCGGAACCATCTCTTTAATATACACTGTTGTAGGTGAAACTAACCCCTGGCACACCCCTGTTGTATCTTGCAGGACCCGCCCACCTTGCCCCCCTGTTTCGACAACATCCACTGGACAGCCATCCCCCCGACCCACCCCTCCTACTCCTGCTAGGTTTTATAGGGATATAATCTGCTGTCCCTTCAGTGGACCTACTATATCCATGTTTGTAACATACAATTTGCAACATTATGTAACCTAAATGTACCTATGTTATATGTCTCTTCGTTACTGCACTGTATTGTTATCCATTGCTGTTAACTTGCACTATGTTTTATTGTCTGCCCTCCCTGCGACGAGGTGCCTTTGTAAATGAGTCTCTGACTCAGAGGTTGTAAACCTGACTTGTAATAAATAAATAAATAAATAAAGTCCATCCCTCTTTGGAGCTCTTTTCAGGCCATCGCGATCACTAAACTTGCAGTCTGTATAGTTACCATTATGTTAAAAAATTAAGAGGTCAGTGTTAATGATGTAAAGCACTGATTAGTGCAACAATTCTCCACAAAAGTGGTGACAGAGCCCTCCACACCAATTACTGCCCAATTTCAATCTAATCCCCCTTCTCAAAGGCCT
The DNA here is from genome assembly GCA_016271365.2 of Neoceratodus forsteri. Taxonomy (NCBI): domain Eukaryota; kingdom Metazoa; phylum Chordata; order Ceratodontiformes; family Ceratodontidae; genus Neoceratodus; species Neoceratodus forsteri. The sequence continues at coordinate 742,058,899 of CM057450.1, forward strand.
TAGAACAAATACTTGCTGATGAACTGGTTGTCTATCTGGAAAAACATAAACTCCAATGCCCCCAGCAGCACGCATTGTGGAAGGAACACAGCACTGCTACTGCTCTACTGGAATACTCCAGCTTCCTTCATGGGGCCCTTCACAGCAGCCAGCTAGTGGAGGTGATATACATCGACCTCACTAAAGCCTTCGATACTGTTGATCACAATACACTGCTTAATAAACTTCACTCCATTGGCCTCTCAACTGAAGCTGTGGGTTGTTTAAAAGCTACCTCAGCAACAGGGCTCAGCAGGTAAAAATCGACATCACCCTTTCCAACAGTCGACAGGTTCTCAAGGGGATCCAACAGAGGTCAATTCCAGGCCCCATATTATTCAGGCTTTTCTAAGCCAACTTCCTTCAGTATGCACAGAACATACACTCCTTTATGCTGATGATGCTGTCATCTTTTCCAAAAGTCGTGATCTGCGCTACTTAGAATCTCACCTCCCAAGGGACTTCTGCATTGCTGAGGACTTGTTCTCCAAAAACAAGCTACCTATGAATGAAAACAAAAAAAAAAGGTCATTGTATTCGCGAACCCCACAACAAACACAAAGATTATCAAATGACAATCCTAAATAGCATGCAAACCCCTCTTGAACAAGTGTATACCTTTAAAGAGCCACTGATGCCTCAAAGAAAACTTTAAAAAACATAATTGTGTACAATTCTGCTTGCATTCCATTTATATTTTATATATTTCTCCTCCACATAATTTATTATTAATAAATGTGTATGAATATATGATCGTTGTCCCTTAGAGTTCATTTTGAGTTTGCATGCAAATGACCTCACTACTAAATATTGGGGTAGAGGAATACAGAACTAATGGGAAATACAAGCTAAGCAGTGCCAAAATGGTATGTTTTGTTAAAGTTCTCCTGAACACGTCACCAGCTCTTTGACTATCTAGGCGTAACCCTTGATAGCTCCCTATCCTTTGCACAGCACATTGAGCATATTCTTAAGGCTGTCAATTCCAGAACTGGCCTCCTAAGCAGGCACCACCATAGCCTGACCCCTGAGGTGCTGTCATTCTCTATCAAAAGTCCCATCCTTTCTATCATAGACTATGGGCTGGTGGTGTATGGGGCAGGCTGACTCTAACCTCAAACGAATTAGTGTGGCCCTAAATAAATCTTGCAGACTGGTACTTGGTGAACACAGGCTGTTTTTTTTGTCAATTGACATGTTTTCTGAAGTGGACTGGCAGCTCTGGCCCTTCTATGAGAGCTCGTTCTCTGGTCCAAGACACCTGGGCCATCATGGAGCCTGCCAGCTCTAGTTTTTGCATTTTTCTCCCTGGGCCCCATGAGCCTGCAATGTGCAGAGCGGCTTGGCTCAGCCTTCACAGAGGCAGCCTTGTGCCCTGGACATGGGGTCTTGCCCACTCCGGCGGCACGTATGCGCTGACATCCAGCCGCTGCTGGGTGTCAGTCAAACAGCGTGCTGCACTGTCCCCCCTTCCCGAGCAAGGAGAGATGTCTACAGACACTCAATCCTTCCTACCTCTGCCAGCCCCCAAGCGACCCGAGTCCATTTCTGAACCCAGGTTGCCGGCATGGCGCAAGGTGTGGCATCCAGCACTTCAACCTTTGGCACCACCGTGCCGGCCTGGTGAACACACACTTACCCACACCTGTGACCTTTATGCACAAGCCGATTGGCTTACTCTATAGATTCAAGTACACTATCAGGTTTTTCTCCTTGGGGAAAAAACTTGCTTTGACTTAACCCCACCTGCTATCCAGAACCTCCTAAACACAGCGATCAATCCCCATGTGAGAAGTATGTCCTAACAATCATTTCAAGTCCCTTTCTTTTGAACACCACAAGTGGAAGGGTCTTTTGCCTATTGTGCTCCATGCTGGCTTAATGAACTCCCCTCTGAAATAACCAATGAGCCGAAGCTGGGGCCATGTAAGAGGAAACTCGGCCAACACTTTACCTCTCTTAACAGCTGTGATTGCTAACTCCACCTTTACTCTTCCCTATTTACCTCCCCACTGCCGTGCTGCTTCCCTTCTACCTTGTTCCCTCTCCTTCTCTCACTTGACTGCTCTACCAAAAATCTTTCTCCTCAGCCCCTATCTCCCTTGCCTGTCCTGTTCCCCCTTCGCTGTTCTAATTTCACCCTCATCCCTCTCCTCCCTGTCCCCTCACTACGACTCCTGACAAAGCTTAATATTCTAACTGCCACATTTTATGTTTGTTAAATATGTATCCACCTGTATGTTTAATTATACCCTGTAACACTGCACTTATATTTTTCATTGTTACATTTCTACCTCTACTGTGTTTCCTTTTGCTTGGCTTGACATGGAACCTTTGCAAATGAGCTTCCGGCTCAAAGGTGTAACGCTGAGAATTAAATAAATAAATATTGGAGGGTCCAGAACTGATAATCGAATCAGAACACTTCTGGACTGGGAACTGGAGATTTAAGGTCCATCTTCAGCATTCTCCTTTGGGCTTGCAACTCCTCCCGAGTAGCTTCTTTGTTGGCCATGATAGGGTGCACTGTTGTTATCAAGTTCAACCCAAAACCTGCTTTTGGTGTGGTTCTGATGCTCACCTTAGCTCTGCTTGTGACAAGATACATTGTAACCTGTGTCTGTCCCTTGGTCAGGTTACCAATAATTGCACTAACGACTTTCGATGTAACCTTTGCAAGGACAGTGGCCACTCATATGGATTCTGTCCATGGGCCTCCCACAATCATTCAAATTGCTGTCTGTTTCAGGATGCCTTACTTCACAAGGCCCAAGAAGCACACCAGCAGCGCATGCATAAGGAGTTGGCCCACAACTTGGCACACTTAAATGTTATTTTGGAGCCCCCTTCTGAAATAGCTTCTCCTCCTGTGCCTGTGGACACCCTCCCCATGGCTCAGGTGGAGACATCCTTAGCTTCAGTTTTGCCTGATACTGTGGAATCATTTGCACTACCTGTTGTTCTTCCTAAGGATGACTCCCTTCTACCATCTGCTCAGGAGCCCCCGATGCTACCACCTGAGATGTCAGTGGTGTCCAGAAAATGATCCCTTTGATCTCAAGCACTTGGTTCTCATCCTGCTCCCTCGGTCCCATTCTCTACTTCAAACATATTTGCAGTGCTTGATTCCTCCTCTGCAGCTGCTGAGGACAACCAAGATTCGGAGTGATCCCCCTCTACCACCACAGACCAGTGTGCTCCATCTCACTCTACAGCGACCCCTTCCAAGCCTCTCTGCTCACCGCAGTCCAGACTGAAGCACTGGAAGAAACAGAAGAGGATTACGAGAAGCTCTAAGTCTCAAGATCCTGAGTCTGTCACTTGATTTGTACTTTCTTTTCCTCCTTGCTCTATCTTGTCTCATGGTTCCTCTCTTACATCTGGCCACTATCAATGTCAACAGCATCAATCTGGCTCCTTAATATACAATTTCCTTTTCTTTTATTTCATGATTTGACTTTTGAGATATATATATATATATATATATTTTTTTTATTTAAACATTTGTTGGCCGGCATAGACACACTGAGCTGAGTCCATTTGCAGGTGTGACGCAGGGGAGAGTTGGAGTACATACAGTAGTAACAAAACAGAATATTGACAAATTTTAAATATATACAGTATATATATATATATATATATATATATATTCTTCTTAAAGGAAACCAGACTGACAGCATTACTGGATGTTACTAGGGCACGGAGCCACTGGTATCAGGGGCCATTCCTTTGGTCTTTTGGGCTACATTTGTATGATGGGGTGGGTTTTCTTACTGTACAAAGGTTAGTTGATATAGAGTCTGGCATAGCGTTGTTGCTTGACATTGCCTATCAGGACTCTCTTTTTCATCCTATTAATTTATATGCCAAACAATCAAAGAAGGATCGAGTTGAGCTATTGAAGAAGGTTCAACCAATTTTGTATTCAGTTAGGCACGTCATCTTTTTGAGGGGAATTTTAATTGCCCTTTATTCAGGATTGGGATGCCAAAACTACTTAAATGTTCAGTGATTCCACTTTTTTTTATGTCAGTTGCTCCTGGATGCTTCTCTAATGCATATAGATGTTTGAACCCTACGGGTGGGAACACCTATTACAGAAATTGTCTGGCTACATGTATTGACTTTTTGTTTCTTTGTGCACACTTATTCCATACACTGATAGTATCTCCCTCATTCTGGTCAACACTTCGGATCATTTACTATTGGGTGGTACCTTTGGGGGCAAAGAGTATCTTTCTCCTGGTCCAGGGCATTGGAAACTGAATAGCTCCAGTTTCACTGATCCACTTCTAAATCATAGAACTCGAGTGGTACTCCAGGATAGACTCACCCTGTTGGGTATGTCAGATAATATGGGGACCTAGTGGGAGGAAACTAAATTGATTTTGAGACAATTTTTCGGATCTGTTTCATATAACAAACATTGTTCCAATTATGCTGGATACTTGTGTCTTCTATCTTATTTACTGAAAACCCTTTCATTGATGTATACAGAGTCTGGTGACTATAGCTCGCAGATTACGGTGTTGAAGTGTGGCATGAGGGACCTGTAGTATGATAGGGGTAAGTCTCTTCAAATGGAGCATCATAGTGGCACACAAGGAAAGCAGGATATGGGGAATATGCTCGAAAGTTGCAAGGCTAGAATTGAACATAGGCATCTCTCTACTTTTTTGACAAATACGGGTGAGACTTTCTCTGAGGCTGCTAGAGTGCTTCAGGCAGTACAAGAGCACTTATATTTGCACTTAGGTGTTCCGGATTCCCTCCCATCTGTAGGTACCTTTCTGAACTCTGAGCAAGTTCCTTCCATCCTTCAGGATGTCTTGGTGGATTTGGTCTCTCCAGTTACTGTGGCTGAGGTTCTTTTAGCCATTGCCCGCTTACAGTCTAGGACTGCCTCTGGCCCAGATGGCCTTACGACAAAATGTTATACCCATTTCTCTGAGGACCTTGCCAATATTCTGGCATGTTTATAATTGGATGTTGATGTCCAGCGAGTTTTATCCCCCAGTGTTATGTGAAGCTTTTCAGATCCTAGTCTTTAAAAAGGGTAGTGATTCTGATTTGCACAATTGGTGACCACTCTGCCTCATCAATTCAGATCTGAAAATTCTCATGAAACTTTTAACTGCTTGACTTGCGAGAGTTGCGACTCATGTTCTCTCTGAATTTCAGAATTGTTCATTTCCTGGCAGGAATATTCTAGATAACCTACTCCTTCTACGTGACATAGTTAATTTGGGTTAGCAGGGTATGGTTATGGGCTACTGGCTCCCTGGACCAGAGAAAGTTTTTGATAAAGTTTCTCACTCCTATGCATTTGAGGTGTTGACCATTATGGCCTTCCCCATCAATTTTGAACCTAAATAAGGACTCTGTACTATTTGGCAAGTATTTTACCCTTCCCTTATCAACGGACATATTAGCTGACTGATTCAATTGAATAGGGCTGTCAGACAGGGCTGTCCTGTGATCCTTCTCATATACACCTTTTGTATAGACCCTGTTATTCAGAAACTTGTACAACATATGCAAATCTGTGGAATCTCCACACCAGATGGTGCTCATTGCATTAAAGTTATGGCATATGCTGACGATATTACCTTATTGGTTAATGATTATCAATCTGGCTTATTGGCACTGGATGTTTTTTGTTCTTTCTCCACCATCTCGGGAGCATCCTCAATGTATCCAGGTGTCAAAGCCTGGTAATAGGCGCTACGGGGTGCTCCATGGCTGGACATTGGTGGGATCGCCATTGGTTCTTCACCTATTAGAATATTGGGTATCCTTTGTGGAACTGGTGATTTGGCCAGACTAAACTGGGAGGGTATACTGAAGTCCAGTGATGTGAGGGTTCAATTCTAGAAGCATTGGAAACAAAGAAAGAAAAAAAAGAGCTACAATTTCAAAAATGTTTTTATTTCATTTATTTATCTAGCTTTGTGTGGCCTACCCTGTTCCAAAAGAATTGGAGGCATGTTTGTTCAGCCTATTTTTCCAGTTAATATGTGGTAGTCGCTTAAACCCTATCAAAGAGAATGTTTTGTATTTGTCTGTTTCACAGGAAGGTTTATGTATGATTAATCCTGTAGTTAGCTATTTTTGTATATTTCTTAGCCAGAATTTGAAGCGGTATATGTCTGGAATTGATCAGTTTTGGCATTCTTGGGTTGCAAGGTGATTAGACCCCATGTTAGCAACATGGCCACTTTCATTTTGGTGTCACAGAAAGTCACAGCAGACACCACCTTATATTGTTCTCATGCTGGAAAGGATTCGGAGATGGAAGATTCCTTATGCAGACTTTCATCTTTTATCCCACAAAGACCTGTATGTTTATATTATGGACCACACATTTACAGTCACCATTGTTTATCCTGGGATTTCACTGCAGGATAAGAGTAAGATTAATACATACCTAGCAGATTAGCACACCCAGCTAAAATGTGGGACATGCTGTGGCTTAGCTGTCACGGGCGGTTACCTGTTAAGACGAACGGCACGCATAAGAGTTTGTCCAACTGATATTGTCCAAGACTAGGTTGTGTGATGATCTTAGAGACCATGGAACACTTCCTGGTGGACTGTTCATATGCCAAATGTTTTTGGCATACTCTGGCTTGTCTCTGGGGGGACCCAGCATAGGTTAATCTCCCTTATGACTCCATTATATTAGGAAGCCTGCCAAATAGGCCACATTGGGATGGTGGTATTGTACGTTTGATTTTTACTCTTATGAAATATTATATGTGGCACTCTAGATATGCCCTGCTCTTTCAGCAGCAAGACTTATCTCCTCTTGATGTGCTGAGTAAGATAGAGCACGTATTACTTGCCTTTTATTAAACTGAGAAACATACCTTGGAATTGCAACTGTTTTTTCATAGATGGAATTATTTTGCTACCCTCTTGCAACTTTAACTGTGTTACTTGTTTACATTTTTTTCCCTGACATATACCTGTAATGGTTTCTTATGTTTTCCACAGTACAGGTGCCTTTATTTGCATTTCTTTTTTCTTTCCTTTTCAATGTTCGATACCCATTTTTTCTTTAAGTTAGCTGTATTACTTGGAGATTTTTTCATTGTCTGACCTTACTGTTCCTGCATATTTGTTTTTGTTTTTCACAATAAAAAATTCCCCTACTCTTTTCAAAAAGTGCCATGGGATCTTTAATGTACACCTGAGAAACCACCAGAACAGGACCTCGGTTTAACATCTCATCTGAAAGACAGCACCTAAGCAGTGCAGCACCCCCTCATGATGCACTACAGTATAAGTATTGGGATTTTTTGCAAGTTCTCAGTATGAGGCTAGAACCCACAACCTTCTGATCTTCCAGCCTTAGAGGCAAGTGTGCTACCTATTGAGCCACTGACATTGACAGTTCATTCTGTGTGTTTAAAATGTGTGGTTGCATAGATATTTGTTTTTTAAAGGATACCTAAACCCTTTTTGTTCAGGGGTAGCTAACTCAACAATTTAAAATCATGGAGACTTAGAGCCAGGGCTTCCATTTTACAATACAGTGCTCCTTACCTTTGTTTTTTTGATTTAACACATTTTTGTCATGTTTTAAAGTTGTAATCAAACTTCCCCGGGTTACAAAGTCAGTGCCGCAATACAGCTATAAGATGGCACTGACATGAGATGTGATGACATCACTTGAGGAGAGATGACTACTAATGAGTCATACAAAATCCTATGTGCTGGCCCATTTTTGCTCATTTTGTGTAAGTTCTTAAACACACTAACATGCTAATCAGCACTTGACACATGCATCAGAGTCTGATGAATGTGTTACATGCCAATTAGTATGTTAGTGTGCAATAGAATTTACACAAAATGAGCAAAGACAGGCCAGCACATAGGGTTTCTATTACTCTTTAATGCCCATCTCTCCTTCAGTGACATCATTATGTCTCACATGGGCACCATCTTATGGGTGGATCGCAGTGCTGACTTTGTAACCTGGAGGGATGTTTGTGTGCAACTTTAAAACATGACAAAAATGTGTTAAATCAAAGAACCGAAGGTAAGGAGCACTATATTGTAAAATGCATTTATTTATTTATTTATTCAAGTGTTTCACCAGGAAAGTATACAGAGCAAAAAATTGCTCATTTCCAGATACGTCCTGGGGGAGAGGGGAAATTGGAGGTACAGGTACAGCAGTGCAAAATTACAGTTGAATTATTTTTAACAATGTGGTAAAGCATAATTCAAATAATACAATATACAAAATTGTGAACATAGGTACAATATGAAAAGTAAAGTGCAAAGAGTACAATTTACAGAGACCAGAAGCAGGAACAAGAGAACATGAAGGGTTACAGACAAGCAGTGATGCATGGTTACAAAATCAGGAGACAAAGGAAATACGTTACAAAAAAAAAAAAGAGGGTGCAGCCTGGGTACTGAAATATCAGTAAAAACAGGAGAATGGAGGGAAACAGTCTTAGTGAGTATTTAGGAGATCATTTTGAGTGCTAAGTTGAGCATAGTTAGTCGGGTACTGGGGCCATAGAGAAGGACCAGAAGCTTTAAGTGGTACAGAACTCAAATACGGTCAGAAGGATTGGCATGAGCAGGAATGGGATGAATACACCTGAAGGAGGGAAAAGAGAGCATTGGGCGAAGGTACATTGCGAATAGCAAAGGGGAGGGCATTCCAAATTTTAGGGCAGTGGTAGGAAAAGGCAGATTGGTCAACAACAGTGGAGCGGTGGGAGATGGTGAATGAATGAGAGTAAACATTCCGAAGGGAACAGGGGCTCAGTGAAGAGGCAGAGATGAGAGAGGAAAGATAGGTGGGGAAGAATCCCAGATCAAAATTTAGCCATGAAAGTAGCAGTGTGAGCTAGATGCCTGGACTCCAATGAAGGGAAGGACATGGCTATATAAAGATCACAGTGGTGAGTACGAGGGGGGCAGGATAGTATGAAATGGCAGAAGGAATTGAAGAGAGTGTCCAGTCTGGCCAGAGTGGCTTTGAGGGCGGCACTGTGGACTATATCTGCATAGTCGAAGGTAGGAAGGATAATTTTCTGCACAACAGCGGGGTGGGCTGATGGAGAAATGCAGTCCCTATTTCTATATAAAACTCCAGTCTTGGGGAGTAGGTTCTTATGGATTGCATCCGCATGTGCTGAAAAGTTCAAATGGTGGTCTATCTGAAGGAAGTAACATTCTCAATCAGGGTACCATCCAGCGTGTAGAAAGCTGGGGATGCATTAAGGGAAGATAGCCTCTTTCTGGTGCTGAAGGACATGGAGACTGTCTTTTTAGCATTCAGGAAAAGTTGATTCAACTGAAACCATTTCTGAACCGAAAAAAAATCCTGTTGCAGTCTAGACTGGGCATCACTGGGAGATTTGCTAGACATTTAGAGGACAGTATCATCCACAAACATATGGATTTGGGAAGTGGAACAGGCAGAAGGGCGGTCATTAAGGAAAATGGAAAATAATACAGGGCAAAGTGGAGCCCTGTGGGACTCCAGTAGTGACTGGGAGTGGTGAGGAGAGTGAGGAGGCAATCTTGACAGATTGGGTTCTGCCTGTCAGGTAGGAATTAAACCAAGCTGTAGCGGTTGGGGTTAAACCAGCCCCAGCAAGTGTCAGGAGAAGAAGAGCATGGGATACCGTGTCAAAGGCTTTTGCCAGATCAACAGATATGACCAAGGTTACGTGACCCAGATCCATACTGGAGAGTATGGAGTCTGTGATGCGTATTAGGGAGGTGGTGGTGGAATGGGACTTGTGGAAGCCAGACTAGAAAGGAATGAAAAATGAGGTGGAGTCAAGGTAGGATTTGAGTTGGGCAAGGACAATACGTTCCTGTAGTTTAGCTAGGATTAGGAGCAGGGAGCTAGGGTGATAGTTCCCAGCAGAGGTGGGATCACCACCTTTAGGGAGGGGAATGATTGTAGAATGTTTCCAATTGGTGGGAATTGAGGATAAGGCAAAAGAAAGGTTATAGCTACATAAATGTGGTCGGCAGAGAAGGGCCTTGTGTTCTATCCAGTCTGCCCTACCCCTCTTTCTAATGCTTAAAGCACCCTAGATGCGACAAGCCCCCCTCACCCCTAGCTTGATAATTCCCATCTGCCTATCCCATGCATTCTTGAATCACTGAACCATGGCCACCCCCACCACTTCCTGGGGGAGACTGTTCCATCTCTTCACCACTCCTTTCAGTGAAGTAGAATTTCCTCAAGTTCCCTCTAAGTTTTTCACCTTTTAGTCTCATGCAGTGCCCCCTTGTTCTGCTATTTCCCTTCATGTGAAAGATGCTCCCCTCTGGTACCCTGTTGATCCCCTTTAGATATTTGAAGGTCTCTATCATGTCCCCCCCTTTCTCCTTTTCTTCCAGGGTGTACATATTTAGAGGTCTGAGTCTCTCCTCATAGGACTTATGCTGCATCCCTGATACCATTTTTGTCACCCTCCTCTGTTCTGTCTCCATCCTGTCTATGTCTTTTTGGAGATGGGGCCTTCAGAACTGAATACAGTACTTCAGATGAGGCCTTACTTGGGAGTTGTACAATAGTACCACCACTTCTCTCCTTCTACTTGTTATACCCCTCCCTATGCACCCTAGCATTCTGTTAGCCTTTCCAACTGCTTTGTCGCACTGTTTAGCCACTTTGAGGTTGCCTTCTATGACTACCCCTAGATCCCTTTCCTCTGTGGTGGCCTCCAGTGTTACCCCATCTAGTTCATACTCAGCCCTAGGATTCCCTCTCCCTAGGTGCATAATCTTGCACTGTTTTGCATTGAAATCCAAGTGCCACTCCTTGGACCAGTTTTCTAGCCTCTTCAGATCCCTCCTCATTTTTTCTATACCTTCCTGTGTATCTACCCTGTTACATAGCTTTGTATCATCCACAAATAGGCTAACCGTCCCTTCTAGACCCTCTGCAATATCACTTATGAAGACATTGAAGATCACTGGTCCCAGCACTGATCCCTGGGGTATGCCACTTTTTACCCATCCCTCTTGTGAGCTAACCCCATTGATCACCACTCTTTGTATTCTGTTACTCAGCCAGTTTCTAACCCATGTGACCACCTCTGTCCCCACCCCCAGATTTGCCAGCTTGTGGATTAGTCTCCTGTGTGGGACTGTGTCGAAGGCCTTCCTGAAGTCCAGACAGGCCACATCTACCACTCTGCCCTGGTCTATTTCCTTTGTCACCCACTCAAAGAAATCAATCAAGTTGGTCTGGCATGCCCTCCCTTGAGGAGGGAGGCCTGTGAGAGGCCTGTGGACCAGCTATAGCAGGTGCTGAAAGGTGGAGCAAATTGGGATCAAGGCCATCTGAGTTCTTGCCTTTGGAGGGGTTTAAGGCTAGGAGGGTCTTGAGGGCATCATTTGGAGTTATGGGAGAAAAAGAAAATTGGTTAGGGGTGACAGAATGAGGAGCAGCTTGAGGGATGGGGAGGCAGGAGGTGGGCAAGTGGTAAGGGAAGAGAGTAGTGCAGAGGCACAGAATGTGAAGAAAGTTTGAAACTGATTGTGATGGAATTAGAATAAGAAATAGTTGCATTACCATGGACAAGAATAGGGATTGGGGGACTAGAGGGTGGTGAGAAAAGAGATTTGACTACATTCCAGAACTTAGAAGGGTGGTTTAGATTGGTGTGAAAAGATAAGGAGAAGTATTCTGCCTTGGCATATCTAGTGGCTTTTGTACAAGTATTGCAGAGTTGTCTGTAGCAGAGGAGGAGAGTGGTAGTTTTAAAGTGATTGTAAGCCTTCCAGGCCTGATCTCTTGCCTGCATACATGCCAGTAGTTCGGCAGTGATCCATGGAATGAGAGCCTTTGACCCTAGTTAGCTTAAGTGGGGCATGACGATCTCAAATTTCCATGAATTTAGATTGGAAGTGGCTAAGGGCAGCATCGATGGAGGTCTTCATGGAGAGGGTGGACCAGTCTGATTGGCATAGGTCATTTAAAAGGGGAGCTAGGTTTAGGGAGCAGAAGGATCAAATATGGATCTATTTAGAGGGGGCATTAGGCTGATGGACTTTGCTGATACAGTAAATCATATGGTGGTCACTAAGAGAGTCTGAGAGGATGCCAGCGTCGATAACACGGTGGGGGTGGGAAGTAACGGCCTAGTCAGTAAGAGTATGTTTTTGAGTTTTGTGATTGAGCCTGGTAGTGGTGGCTATTAGTTGAACCAAATTTAGGGATTTGACTTTGGAGGGTATGGTGGCGTTGGTGGGTGAGGTCCAGTCTACATTTGGGTCACCTAACAAGTAAAGCTCACCTGAGGTTGTATGTGAGGTGGTAGTAGTAATGAGCTCTAAGATGGTAGCTGATGGGAGAACAGGGCGACAATAAATGCCTGCAATAAATATAGACAGTGTAAAGGGGAGAGATAATTTAATTAAGAGGAGTTCATATTGGGAGGGGAATGAGATTGACAGGACAGGAGAGTATTGAAGGTTGGATGTGATAAACATTGCAATACCTCTACCCTTGCTAGATCTGTCCTGCCTTAGGAGGGAGTAGCCTGGCGTTGCGAGAGTGGTATCCGATATTTTCTTGGACAGCCAGGTTTCAGACAGTAACATGACATCCAGCTGTAGGTTTAGCATGATTGGCTGGAGGACAGCGAGTTTGGGGGAGAAATCATTGAATATTGAGGTGGGCAATTTTTAAACCCTTAGGAAGGTGTGGGATGATAGGAGAGGTTGGACCAGGGTTTGGTTCTATGTCTCCAGCAGAGATCAGGAGCAGGGTGATAAGCAGTTTGCAAAAAGTATAGATTAGTTTGGGAGTTTTAGAGTGAGAACCATGGGTGGGTGGGGAAGGAGGTTTTGGAGGAGTGAAGAAGACACTGGGGTAAGTAAGAGCCGCTAAAAGAGATGTGGGGGGAAGAATAGAAGCTGAGGGGGACCAGGGGTGCATAAAATGGAAGCCCTGGCTCTAAGTTTCTATGATTTTAGATTTTTTCGATTGAGCAACCCCCTCAAAAAAAAGGGTTTAGGTATCCTTTAAGCTGTATTTTTGTGCTGTGTGGTCAGAGAGTGTTACATTTTGTGTATGATAGATTTTATTAGTTATTTTGTGTTTCCCACGTAGAGAGGCGACATGGTTGTGATAGTAGTGGGGTTGTGATGTGATTGGATGTGGCTATTCTATTTACATATTGATCTTTGACCTCTGTGCTAGTCTTTTCAATAGCATGCATTTGGGATTCATTACTGTACTGAAGTAACATGCTTTTTGAGTAAGTTATCTATAGGTTATCATACCCCATCTGACTATGCTTCGACCAGTGAGGAGGCCGAATTGCTCAACATGCTAATTACTAGTAGCCATCAGTTAAAACATGGAGCTAGTCAATGTGCACTTTAATAACACTAAAATATTCGGGTAAAAATAAAATACCATGCCAATTACAAATGACAGCTGGTGTAAGTATATAATACATAACCATGTGTGTGTGTGTGGTATTAGATATTTATCCACTTTTATGAATGGCAGAATCTTTGTAACTCACTCAAGGCTCCCCCTTTCATAAGTTATAAGTTTAATTCCACACTCAAGGGGCTAAATGCCTAATATCAGAACCTGTGGTTAACAAGATGGTGGCCACACTGGACTAGCTGTCAATTGCAGCAGCAGCACTGTAGTTTATTTGACTGATTTCTTTTTGTTTTATTTTATTTTATTTGGTTTTCAGTTTTTACTTTGTTAAATGATTTTAGTATTTTATTGGCAGTTAGGGCCTAAAGTGAGTTAGTAAAAGTATGTATAGCATCTATGGGTTTAGATTAGTGTTCAAAGCTCTGCCTCCGGTGTGCCTATAAAACGGAGTTACTCATTTTATATTACAAAATTTATGTCTTGTCGCTAGCATTGCAAATTCAAACACTAGCGTTTACATGGTCATTCATGACTTGCCCTACCTGCTAGTAGTATCCCTGGAGTAGTATCCCTAAAGGTGGGTCAGCAACGTGAGATCTAAAGGTGGGCCAGCAATGTGTGAAGGCAGTAAGGAGGGCTGGGGGGATCCTGGGATGCATAGGGAGAGGCATCACCAGTAGAAAACAGGAAGTTGTTGGCCCTCTGTACAGACAGTTGGTAAGACCACATCTGGAGTACTGTGTACAGTTCTGGAGACCCCATCTACGCAAAGACATAGACAGGGTGGAGGCTGTCCAAGGAGGGCAACCAAAATGATGCAGGGTCTGCATCAGAAGACATATGAAGAAAGACTAAAGGAACTAAAGATGTATAGCCTCGAGGAAAGAGGGAGAGGGGGGACATGATAGCAACTTTCAAATACCTCAAGGGAATCAACAAAGTCCAAGAGGGTAGCATCTTTCAGAAAAAGAGATGTGCAAGAACAAGGGGGCACAATTTGAAGATAGAGGGGATGGCTCAGAGGTAATGTGAGGAAGTATTTCTTCACATAGAGGGTTGTGGATACATGGAACAGCCTTCCTGAGGAGGTCGTAGAGTCAAAAACAGGGGTGGAATTCAAGAATGTATGGGACAGACATAAGGCAATTCTAGTGGGGGTAGGAGGAAGTAGACTGTTGGTTAACTAGGATCTGCAGCTTATCCGTTAGGTAGCGAAATGGGCAGACAAGGTGGGCCAAGTGGCCCTTATCTGCTGTCAAATTCTATGTTTCTATGGAGCAGGAGCTGGAGCTGGAGTTGGAGCTTCAGCTCGGAGGGTTTGATAGAGTCCCTGGATCCGGTCAGTGGTCTCGGCTTGTGGAAAGGAGATCTGTGATATCAAGGAGGAACCAGTGAAGGAGGGTGCTTCAGCCGGAACACCCGGCACGGATCTTTAGCAGCTGAACTTTTAAATCGGAACAACGTAGGTTCTCATTGCCAGCGGACTGTGTGTGGTGGTGTGCTTGCCTGGAGTCCATTGAGGTGCTGTTGGGACTGGTGGGTTTGGAGGTTGGAGGGAGCTTTTTGGGGGCCTGCCCTAATTCTGTCTGGGGGTGACTGCTGTGTGCTGGTCCACGATGGGAGGCGCCAGTTCGGGTCCACTGGAGGGTTAATTTACTGGGGTTCTCTGGGTTTCTCGGGGGCCTGCTGGTGAACGGACCCTGGGCTGGGTACCACAGTTGTGGGTTCATCCAGGTGATGTGATTGCCTCCTGGGGTGAGAGTTGGGGCTGCCTTTCCCTTTGTTCCTAACTGCTGTTGTTTGGTGTGCTATCATCATGGGGACCGCTGGGGTGAGGAGTCATCCTAAAAGAAAAGCTGTGGGGAGAAGATCATTTTAATCCAGGATGAGATCCATTGGATGGACTCCACATCAAACCTTCTACTGGCCAGAGTTTCTTTTTGGGCTTGTGATACCTCAAAATGTTAAGGCAGTGACAGTGCCTGTAAATTCTTTCAGTTTTCAAACACATTCTGTGCATTCATTCTAAAGTTAAAGTGAGAGTTGACTTTGGTCTGAAGTATTTATTGGGTCATTGCCCTGAAGAGGTGGGAGCTCTGATGGAAGCTTTATAAACTCGGCCTAAGAGATGTAAGTGACTTGTCTCTTTTTCTGCAAAAGATGAACATTCTGCCATAATATTCTATATAATTTTACATTTATTGTTTCTGTGTATTGGTGTGTTATTATTTTGAAATAGGTTGGGTCTTTTTGCATTAAGGGAGAGCAGAAGTTATTGTGGGTTTGTTTGTGAGACTGGGGAGCTATTTAAGGGTGTGGTTATTGTATGATTGAGTGTGGGAACATTTGTAATATAGTATGTGCTTGTTTTGTGGGGTTGGGAGTTTGAATTTGTAGACTAGTGTGGGTGTGTATAGTGTTTTTTTTTTGGTTTTTGTTAGTTGTTTAACCAGGACTAGCACACTAAGCTGAAAGCTTTTTTACAGGTGCGACCTGGGAGCACAGGGAAGTTAAGTGACTTGCTCAGGGTCACACAGTCTGCAAGTGGAAGCTGTGGGATTCAAACCCAGGTCTGGCCTGCTGGATATCACCAGATTTGCAGCTCAGAACCTTAAACCACTGCGCTAAACTGCCTCCCTACTGTGTTACTGTGTGGTGTTTTGAATTGGATGTATCTGAGCGGAGTGTGATAAATATTTAAGTCGTTTTTGAAGATTGTGGTGCGTGCTGCCTGCCTGTAAGGATGTGTTGGAAAGGTGTGAAGACAGTCAGGCACTATTCCCCTACCAGACTCAGGCACCTTTGCCCTTTTAATTGTCCTCTGCTGTCCCCGGGAGCGTATAGGATGTGTCAGGCTCTGGGGATAGTTAGGAGGAGGAGGAGGGTCTGGGCATGGAGGGGAATTGGAAAGGAGCAGGTGGATTGGGGTGGTGGGAACAAGGGGAGGCCCTGTGATGAAATAGGTCCAGGAAAGGGGTCCTCCCTTCCTGGTTCCCATACCCAAGGGCTCTGCCTTGTGTAGGCAAGTGATGCGGTCTTCCTTGGTTGCTCATCCTACATGGACAGAGTTATGCAATGCCAGGTCCATTATGATCAAGACTGCTTTAATAGTGGATCTTGTTGGGTCAGCTGATCTTGGTTGCATCACCGAGACCTGGCTGGATGAAAATACTGGTCCATTGTTGGCTTCAGCAATTCCGGCCGGGTACTCGGTGATACACCGCCTGAGACTGGATCGTATGGGGCAGGGGTGTAGCCATCTGTTTTAGATCAGAACGTGACCTTACGGAGGTTTCAGTGGGGCTCACCAATTCCTTTGAATGTATTATGGGCGTGGGTGTAGGGTGCAGGATACTTCTCATCTACCGTCCACCAGGAGATGGGAAAGTTTTCCTCCAGGAAGTCGCAGACTTCATCATCGATGTGGTATTGGGATCCTCTAGATGGTTGATTCTGGGGGATTTCAGTGCCTGGGTCAATGATGAACTCTTGCAATTTGGTCAGGACTTCCTCCAACTAATGAGTTTGTTGGGTCTTACACAGGTTGTTACTACTGTGACACTCATTTGTGGTCATTCATTGGACTTGGTGTTCCTTCTAGGGATGGAGATATCCAACTTGGAGGTGGAGCCAGTCGGGTGGTCTGACCATCACAATGTGGGATTCAGTTTCGTGGCTCTCCCTTATAGGCCTGCCCCTATGGAAATGGTCCGGTACCACCCTTTGAGGAGTGTGACTCCAGATGGTCTAATGGCAGTGCTGGATCTATCGAGTATGCCAAGTGAATGCATAGATCCAGGGACTCTACTACTCTCCTATAACAAGGCGGTTGCAGAGGCTTTGTATTCCATAGCTCCTGTTCGTGTTCGTTCACTCACTCTTTGCCCAAGGTCCTCATGGTTTGATGGGACCTTGAAGGAGATGAGGAGGGTGGGATGAAGGCTAGAGAGTGGCTGGTGGAAACCAGGCCTGGAGTGTGACAGACTTAAATTGATGGACCATTATGCAGTCTGTCAATTGGCAATCACCCGTAAGAAGGCAGAGTTCCTGTCCAGGGAGATTGCCACTGCGCAGAACCGACCAGCTCAGCTCTTCCAGACTGTGGACAGATTTTGCAGTCCAATCTGTCTTCTGTCTGGCAGAGTATTTTCACAAGCAGAGTGTGTTGAGTTTGCTCAGTTCTTCGCAGATATGGTTGCCACCATCAGGTCTGGGATCTGTCCGGTTCCCTCTGGTGGGTATTGCGGAGGTCAGCAGGAGGTGGCGGGTGCCCTGTTTGCCTGATCTGACTTCAGCCAGCCGTAAATCATGGATACCATGAGGGTCGTTCAGACTTCGCGTCCAACCAGCTGTAGTTTGGACCCAGGCCCAATGCGCCTTCTTGTAGGGTGCGTAGATGAGATCAGCCCAGTCCTAGTTGAGATAGTCTGGAGGTCATTGGAGGGGGGGTCTTTCTGGATCCCCTAAAGGAGGCGGTCGTTCAACCTCTCCATAAAAAGCCCTCCCTTGACCCGGACTGTATGGCCAACTACATACCCGTCACTAACGTACCCTTTTTGGGTAAGGTTATTGAGAAGGTGGTTGTGCTGCCGCTGAATGATCATTTGTCCACCCATGATGTCTATGATTCTCTCCAGTCAGAATTTAGGAAGATACACAGTACCGAGATAGCCCTTGTTCGGGTGCTAAATGACCTCCTAATAGCCAGAGATTGGAGGACTTGTTCCATCTTGGTCCTCCTTGATCTCTCTGCAGCATTTGACACTTTGGACCATGGTGTGTTGCTGGAGCACCTGCAGTTCATCTGTGGACTATCTGGTATGGTCCTCAGATGGTTTCGATCCTTTCTCAAGGGTAGGACTCAGAGAGTGGTGTCTGGGATTTATTCCTCAGCCCCTCTCTCCCTATCCTGTGGGATACCGCAGGGCTCCATCTTGTCACCCATGTTGTTTGCAGTGTGTATGCTGCCATTAGGAGAGATCATTAGGTGGTACGGTCCAAGTTTTCACTGTTATGCAAATGATACTCAGCTGTACATGTCCTTTGTGCCCGGACAGGATGTGATCCTCTTGGTATTTAACAACTGTCTGTCCGAGATCAAAGACTGGATGAGTGCCAGCTGGCTGTGGTTGAACCCAGCTAAAACTGAGGTGTTGGTTGTTCACCCAGATCATTGGGATGTGGTTTTGTCTGCAGGACAACCTTCTGGACTTTGGCTCGGGGGTGTTCAGCTGATTATCGCAGATCGGGTGCGGAACCTGGGCATTATTTTTGATGAAGGCCTGACCCTTAAATCTCAGGTGTCAACAGTTGTCAAATCCTCTTTTTACCACTAAGGAATATCACCCGGGTGAAGCATCTGGTTCCTCCTGATGATCTTCCAACACTGGTCCATGCCTTCATAACCTCCCACCTTGACTACTGCAATGCCCTTTACCTAGGGCTACCGGGGGTTGATATTCACCGCTTGCAGCTAGTGCAGAATGTGGCAGCCAGGTTATTGACGGGTACTTCTAGGACCAGTCATATAACACCTGTCCTCTGCAGACTACACTGGCTGCCAGTACCGTGGAGGATCACCTTCAAGGTTGGGTTACTGGCCTATAAAGCCCTACATGGCCAGGGACCCCATTACCTGCAAGATCTCCTTTGCACTTACTGCCCCCTCCGTCCTCTCCAATCTGATGAGGGATTGCTGGAGATTCCCAGGGTTTGTTTAAAGACACTGGGGGCCTGATCATTTACTTTTGTGGCCACAGCCCTGTGGAATTCTCTACCTCATTGTGTAAGAGAGTGCCTGACCATCCAGAGTTTCAAGACAGCACCAAAAACATATTTATTTAGCCTAGCATATCCAGATTCTTGCTGAACTGAATATTTAGCCTGGTGTATTCAGATTTTTACTGAAGTTGATATTTGTTGTACTGTAGCTCTGTGGGTTTTAATATTTTGATTATGTGTGTTTTTTATTTTGCTTTGTTTGGTCACAATTTGAAGATAGGGGGGGGCGGCTCAGAGGTAATTTAAGGAAGTATTTTTTCACAGAGAGGGTTGTGGATGCATGGAATGGCCTTCCGGAGGAGGTTGTGGAGTCAAAATCAGTGGTGGAATTCAAGCATGCATGGGATAGTCATAAGGCAATTCTGGGGGGTTGGGGTAGGAAGAAGTAGGCTGCTGGTTAACTAGGATCTGCAGCTTATCCAGTAGGTAGGGAAATGGGCAGACTGGGTGGGCCAAGCGGTCCTTATCTGCCGTCAAATTCTATGTTTCTATGTTTCTATGTTTCTATATACAAGCACCTTGGTTTTTAGAAAGGTGCTTTTTTATAAATAAAGATGATGATTTTAAATAATACACTGTAGCATTTAGTAGTTTACTAAAAATATTTAGGAACTTATTGTCCAACTTTAAAAATGTGTTAAGTTAAAATGTATGCTCCAGTGTGTAGTCTAGCTGTGGTACATCATCTCAGTTACAATAAAATCAGAATATTGCTTCAGGACCCATCTCTGTGTTTTACTGTTTTCTTGGACTTTGTTTTTTTAGTGTGTGCGTGTGCCTCGAATACTCCACTTCCTTGTGAAACTGTTTATGCCACTCTGACATGCTCTTTGTTTCTCTTTGTGTGTCTCCTGCTTATTTTGCTCCATGGTAGCTTGTATGTGATGTTGCAGCTGTTGCTAGGTCACAGAGACAAACAAAAGTGGCAGGTTGCCATATCAGCAGACATGCAACAGTCTGGCACAGAAGATACTGTACTCACCCGCCCACAGGTGACAGTGCTGGCTGCTTTGACAAACTGCGTCTGGCACTTCTGTTCTGAAATAAATCAAGTGGCCATGATCTCAGAGATAGTCATATTCTCATTTAAAAGAGTGAACACGCAGTTCAGAACAAAAGCTAATGGGTCTTCTTGTTATCTTGATTCAAAATGATTTCCTGAAATCAAGAAAACATTCACTACTAGGAAGTAGTTGAAAAAATACATATATGCCCAGTTAGAAACAGGACGGGACTGTGAGAAGAGTAAATGTGAATAACACATAGGGAATAAAATAAATGACAAGTCTGAGCTCACAATGGCAGGCTTGAGATATATATTGTACTGTCCGTGATGACTTTTGCATGCTGCATTTCATTTAGTGTGGGGTTTACAGGTTATTTTGAATTTTTAAAAATTCTACTAGTCACTGTAATTGTAGTTAGCATTATTTTTCTAGCCTTTTCTTTTTTGCTGTGTGCATCATTTACATTTTTATCTGAATGTTTACCTTGGGACGTTGGAGAACAAAAAAGCTGATTTGAATTGTTTGTGTCAACAGCTGGAGATATCTCAGATTTGAAGCTATGAACAAGTGTTATCTTACTGAATGTAATACAACAGGAATGGGGATAAAATAACAAGATAAAAGTAATTTCTTGGTTGCTGACGACACCAACAGTGGGATATTGAAAATATGCTGCTCTAAGTGTTGTGATTGCTATCTTTTTTCTTATACCAGAGAGCAGCTTTCACAGTGCTGATGGCATCCACTTACTAACCTAGTGCAACACTTAAGTCAGCAGTTGAAATAAAAGAGAAACAGTAAAATCTTCAAACAAATAGATTTAAAAGTAATAACTAGTAAATGTATGATGCATAAAGCAAATACACGGTGGTCTGACTAAACATACTTAGTTTTTTGAGCATACAAAGATTGGATACAAGTGAAATAGGTATTTACATATGTTTGTGTATGTATATATACATTTATGCAAATGTGACTGTTTTTAGCATTTGATTAACCAAGGTTAAAGGAGGTCGAAAGGAAGGAAGGGAGGAATTAGAAAATGCCCTACCTAGGGTAGGTGTTAAAAGGGATTAAGGGAGGCAGAGATTCATGCAGGGCAGGGTATAATACATTGTAGGGAGGAGGTATTCAACACTGAAGGAGTGGTAACAGCAGTTAGTAGGGAGTACAGGAGCAGAGGGGAGATAGCCATCTGCAGGGACTGTGGGGCACTAATCTCCCAGGCTATGCTCTGGAGGGTGGGACACTGTCCCATATGTAGGAGATTTGTTAAGCTCCAGGCACAGATGGTAGCAGCATGGAAAGAGAGATCTATGCTGCATCACCAGCTGAGCAGATACCTATAGGCACACCCCACACCCCAACTCCCCCAGGGACCCACTAGCCTGGGGGTCTGGAATGTGATGATGAGGTATGGCAGGGTCTCCCACAGGAAAGTCATCCAAACTCACCAAATATCAACTGCAGATCACTTTGTACCACTGTAAGAGGCACAGGTACCTGATTCCTACAGGGGGATCTGAGATGGTTGGGAAGGGTGAACAAGATGACTGGATGGCACCTAGGAGAGAGAACAAGAAGAAAGAAGCAAGGAGTATCCTAGTAGTAGAACACTTTATTATTAGAGGGATTGGAGAAGGTGATGGGGGAAGGGAAAGTGGTGGCCAGATGCCTTCCAGGAGCATAAGTCATCTTGGATATTGATAGGATGAGGAGGATGGTAGAGGAAGTTGGGGGGGCATTGGGTACTGTTAAAGTTAAGTACCAACAATCTGGCAAACCAGCCTACTGAGACAGTGAAACATAACTTTTGAAGGCTGGGGACAGACTGAAAGCACACTTGGCTCCCTGGCCTTTTCCAAGGTCTTCCCTGTGTGAGGTAGATGGCATAGGAGGGACAGGGTAAAGAAGGAAGAGAGTGAGGAATTTAATGGGTGGTTGAAGGGACAAGTTATTAAGGCTAGACCGCATAGGAGGTGTGGAACAGAGATGGAGGGGCAATAAAGGGAGGTCTTGTAGGACTAACTTGAAAGTCCTGTTTGACTGGGTCACGAGGGCATTTGATGGGGTTCATGCTGTGGATTTACTGTATGTCAACATCAGAAAGGCTTTTGACTGGGTGCCTTGCAGATGATTGCTGAGGAAGATGAAGGATCTAGTGGTGACTTGGGATGGTACCGAGTGAGAATATTGTGGACGATACTGCGCACAGCAAGACCACACTGTGAAGAGTGTGAATGGCTTTATGGTGACAGGGGAATTACAATGATTAGAAAGTATTGCTACCTCCTGTCTCTCACCTGGCAGAAGGAAGTGTATGTGACCACTGTGGGTTGGGTTCTCGGTTGAGCTGCTCCCATGGTGGAGTGACTAGAGCACCCAACCCTGCAGTGGATCCGGTTGGGAGGGAAAGCGGTTTGATTCCATATAAGGGAATCTTTTTTACTATTTAGTTCTTGCTCCTGTGTCCACACCCCTCATTGTTGGTTATTATAGTTCCAGGGAGTATGCCCCCACCCCCGTAAAATAAAGTGTTTATGGGTCTTGCTGCAAGCTGTTTGTAACAGTGCAGTCTTGCTGTGCACAGTTTTGTCTCACGCTATTATGACCCCGTGCCACATGGGATATAGTGACATGGGTAGGTAACTGGCTAAAGGGGAGGCATCAGAGGTTTGTGGGTAATGGGGTCAAATCAGAAAGCGAGGTCACAAGTGGGGTACCTCAGGGATCTGTCATGGGCCCTGTCCTCTTCAATATGTTCACCAGCAACATTGGAGAAGGAACTAATGGCAAGGCATGTCATAACACAGATAACAAAAGTTCAGTGTGAGGGTGAGTAGTGACAAGAGAATATCGGAAATGCGGAGTGATGTGCAAAGACTGGAGAGGTGGTCTCTGGCTTGACAGTCAGTGCCAAACATGCAAGGTGATACATCTAGGGAAGAAGAACACCAGGACAGAGTACTACAGGGGTGGGGTAAGACTCAGCACTATGAATGAGGAACTGGACCTAAGAGTTAGCAATTAGCATTAGTGACTCCCTCTAACAATCAAGCCAGTGCAACTTGTCCTATAGTATGACAAATAGAATGTATTGCGCGGAGTACTGACAGCAGAAGAAAGAGGTACTACTGGAGGTCACACCTTCACAAGGACATTAACCAAACTGAGGCAGTCCAGAGAAGGGCAACCAAAATGATGCAGGGACTGCATCAGAAAAAACATATGAGGACAGATTAATGGAGCTCAATATGTAAGCCCTAGAGCAAAGGAGGGAGAGAGGTGATATGATTGAAACATTCAAGCACCTTAAGGGCATTAACAAGGTGAAAGAGTCTAACATGTTTCAATATAAGAAAAATAGAAGGACAAGAGGACACAGCATGAGATTAGAGGGAGGCCGATTAAGGGGTAATGTGAGGAAGTTATTTTTCATAGAAAGGGTGGTGGATGCATGGAGTGACCTGCCTCAGGAAGCGGTGGATCTGAATACAGTGCAGGGCTTCAAACAGGCATGTGATAGGCATAAGGGAGCAATACAGATGAGTATGAATAGATAGGCCATTGACAGAGCAAAGGCTGATGGCACTTTCATAAGGTAGAAAAAGAAATGGGCAGACTGGATGGGCCTTGAGGTCCTTATCTGTCATCAACTTCTGTGTTTCCATGTTTCTATGTACTGCTACCCCCATATAGATCTTTGGTGAGGCCACACCTGGGGTACTGTGTCCAGTTCTGTATTCCTCACCTCAGTAAAGATAAGGACAGTCTTGTGATGGTGCAGCAAAAGGTGACAAAGAGGGTTCAGGGCCAACAGGAAAGTTTCTATGAGGATCATCTCAAGTCACCGAACATGTACTCATTGCAGACCAAACAGGAGAGTGGGAGATAAGATAGAGACATTCATGTTCCAGAAAGAAGTAAACATGGGCAGACTTGATGTGACATAGGTTGTTTTCTGCTGCCATTGTCTATGTTTCTATAACCATTTCTGTAGCTGTCTCCAGTACTCTGTATCATAGAGGACTCCCTGTAGATATCGCCTTCACCCTTCCAAACCCCTGTGCTCTCCACCCTCTCCCTACCCTTCCAATCTTCGTTTGTGTCTTCTATGCCCCCTCCCAATATCTCACCATCCTCCCTGATTGACTCCATCACTGCCCTTGCCTCTCATGCTTCCTCCTGTGATTGTCATCTCCTTGGGGACTTCAACATTGATTATCACCAGCAACTTGGACCATGTCCCCACATGACTGTGTTGCTAAACCTTAAAAAATGAATTAATGTACATACTTGCCACAATACCCACTCCCCCAACCACCTCAGGACTGGGTGCTGTCCTGTTACCCCCATCTTATCATTACTGTTGATTCCCCTCCATATGCCTTCCATGACCGTTGCATAAGTTTCAGTATCAGGAAACTCAGGCCCCCCCTTCTGCCCCTTAACACATTTGATCTATGCCCCTACAGTCATCAGGCAGTAGTGCCTTTCTAACTGACCTTCCTGCAAATGATTGATCCCCCATCCTCATCGCCCTTAATATTGACATTGCCCTCTCCCAATTCCACACTACATTTACTGTCTTCAGGGCCAAGTATGTCCCTCTTCAATTATTTAGGGGAAACAGTTCTCACCACCCTGATCACACATGATATCATCAACCATTGTAGTTTCTGAGACAAAGCATGGGCCAGTTTCAAAGTTACGTGTTCCCATTGTGGGCGACTGTACTATAGGTCACATAGAAACTTCTGTATGAAGGGAGTTTTTGCTGGTAAGACCCACTACTTCCAATCAAATCCCCAGAAAAAGTTTATCTCCTTAGCTTAGTTCTAGGAGTGGAAGGATATTCTCTCCCTCTGTGACCCTCTAACCCATTCCTCTCCCCCAGGCCTCCTGTTGGATGGTTCACCGTTCTCCAGCCATCCTTCTGCTGCTGCTCACCCCAATGGGTTGATGACCACTAGTGCCTTCCCCACTCCCTCTCCTCCTGCTCCTGACCTCCCCTCCTGCAAATGGCACCTCCCCCTTGATCTGAGCTCCTACCTGTGAACTGAAAATGCCTGTTTATTCATCTGCACTCCCATATCATTGTTACTTTGTAACAGGCACTGTGCATTTTATTTAGCAGTTGTTTCGTATACCACCCTATACTGATTTTGTGTTCTGTACTCCCCTTTCCCTCCCCGGGTTGCACCTGGAAATGAGCTTAGGCTTAATGTGCATTTCCTACTTACCAAATGTTTACATACATTGCAATATGTTGACATATAATGGAAGTCCTGCAGTGACTCTATGTGTACCTGTAATGCCTGGCCCAGGGATATATGTATATCACTCACTGTAGCTGTACCCTCATAGCATACATGCATGTACAGACCTTCCATACATCCATCACTGATAGTGTCCACCATATGTTGTTGCAGGTTCTGGACAGCGTGATGGTGCTGGGCAGGTGCAGTCCTCAACTTGACTACGTGACCTGGAATGAGCCATGTGGTGGAAGAAGCAGCAGGAGGCCAGGGCCTATGTCGAGAGGACACACTGCAGGATGCAGGATGCAGGAGGCCCAGTGGGAGACTGCAGGCCCCACACAAGACATACAGCTTGGGCTACAAAGTGATACTCCTGAGGATTAGGAACTAAATAGAGCTGGCACACAGCCTGCAGATGAACCTGAGGTGGCAAAGGACAATGAAAATGCTGTGGCAGAGGACACTGTGCTTGTGTCACCTGCATCTGAAAATGCTGCCATGCCCCAGGTGATACTTAACCCTGCTGTCCTGGATGAATATATCACTGTGGAGGGGGAGCCTGAAGAGACAATGGTTGATGGTGGTGGGGAGGATATTCCACAGCAAATATAGGACAGGCTGCACACCTTCATGCACACGATGCTCACACAGCTACAAACTGTTGTGGATGATATGTCCCTTCTCCGAAGTTCACTATAGGCAGTGGTGGACACCGTGGACACTTCGAGGAACTCTACGTTGTTGCTGTGTGTGAATAAGCTCCTTTGTATATAGAAGTTTGCAATATGTTGTGATTTTATAGTTATAATAAGATGTCTTAATATGTACGTAGTTTAATAGTTTTAGTGTTGTTCTGTATTATTTTTAGTGTTGTGTAGGTTGTATTTGTTGTGTGTAATATATTCTTGTTTATGATACATGTGTTGTATGTGTCTCTGTTACTCCACTGTAATGTTATATTTGTTGGGTTAGACACCTGCACATTCCCTACCAGCGTGTGTGATACAATGATGTACTACTGTACAGCAATAGTTCCACTGCACCAGTGGTATTGCTGGATGTAACACAGTGGCATGCAGTATGTCACACATTTCTGTGTACCTAGGGGAGCAACATGCCAGTGTAGAGAAAAAGATAGCATTCAGGAAGTATAGGGAAACACAAAAGGAGCAGGACAGAGGGGCAGTCAGAACAGCAAAGACCCAAACCGAGGAAAAGATGGCCAACTTGGTTAAGAAGGGGGATAAAACCTTTTATAGGTTCATTAGGGAATGAAGAAAGACAAAGGGAAGGATACTGAGGCTAAATAAAGAGAAGGGTGGTTGGGCTCAGAAAGTCAGTGAAAAAGCAGGGATACAGAACAAATACTTCTGCTCAGTATTCACAAAAGAAGAGGAGGGGAGGGTACCTAATCCAGTCAATTGAAGCACTCTGGATAGGGAGGTTGATATCAGTCCTTTCACAGAAGAAAGGGTTCTGAAAGAACTCTTAAAACTGAAGGTGGACAAAGCAATGGAGCCTGATGGGATTCACCCCAGAGTTCTAAAAGAACTAAGGGGAGAATGAATAACACCACTGGCTACTCTTTTTAACAAATCATGGGAGGATGGTGTGGTACCCAAGCGGTGGAGGAGGGTGGATGTGATTCCTCTTCTCAAAAGTGGGAGCAAGACAGAGGCAGGAAACTACAGACCTGTCAGTTTGACCTCAGTGGTAGGGAAAATGATGGAATCACTTCTGAAGGAAAGAATTATTGCGTACCTAGAGGCCAGTAGGAAACAAGACCCAAGGCAGCATGGATTCACAGTGGGAAGGTCATGTCAGACTAATCTAATCAATTTCTTTGACTGGGTGACCAAAGTAGTAGACCAAGGAGGGGCTGTGGACATGGCCTACCTAGAGTTTAGCAAGGCATTTGACACAGTCCCACACAAAAGATTAATTAACAAATTAGCCAGCCTGGGAGTGGGTCCCAGGTGACAGCCTGGGTAAAACATTGGCTGGACAACAGGATGCAGAGGGTAATAATAAACTAAGCCCACAGTGAAGAAAGGGGGGTTACTAGTGGGGTACTGCAGGGTTCAGTACTGGGTCTGGTCCTTTTTAATGTCTTTATAAATGACATTGCAGAGGGACTGAAAGGAAAAGTATGTCTCTTTGCAGATGATACAAAGATCTGCAACAGGGTGGATACACAAGGTGGGGTGGAAAGGATGAGAAGGGACTTGGCAAGGTTGGAGGAATGGTCATATGTATGGCAACTTAGATTCAACACAAAGAAGTGCAAAGTAATTCACCTGGGAAACAAAAACCCAGGGGAAGAGTACACAGTCGGGGGTGAGATACTGACAACAACAAAAATGGAAAGGGACCTGGGGGTAGTTATATCAGATGACCTAAAGGTGGGCAAGCAGTGTGAGAAGGCAGTAAGGAGGACTGGATACTGGGATGCATAGGGAGAGGCATCACCAGTAGAAAAGAATAAGTTGTTATCCCTCTGTACAGACAGTTGGTGAGACCCCATCTGGAGTACTGCATGCAGTTCTGGAGACCCCATCTCTGCAAAGACATAGGCAGGGTGGAGGCTGTCCAGAGGAGGGCAACTAAAATGGTGCAGGATCTGCACCAGAAAACAAACAAAGAGAGACTAAAGGAGATTAATATGTATACCCTCGAGGAAAGGAGAGGGAGGACATGATAGAAACTTTCAAGTACCTAAAGGGAATCAACAAAGTCCAAGAGGGTAGCATCTTTCAGAAAAAGGATGTGCAAGAACAAGGGAGCACAATTTGAAGATGAGGGGGCATCTCAGAGGTAATGTAAGGAAGTATTTTTTCATGGAGAGGGTTGTGGATGCATGGAACCGCATTCCTGAGGAGGTTGTGGAGTCAAAAATGGGGGGAATTCAAGAATGCATGGGACAGACATAAGGCAATTCTAGTGGTGGGGGGGGTAGGAGGAAGTAGGCTGTTGGTTAACTAGGATCTGCAGCTTATCCATTAGGTAGGGTAATGGGCAGACTAGGTAGGCCAAGCTGTCCTTATCTGCCATCAGATTCTGTGTTTCTATTGTTCCCTGCAGCAGCTGGCAGTGCTTTGCTGTGCCACTGCAAGGTATGGTGGTGCAGCATGGTTCCCTCCTGATATATATGCATCTGTGTGTGACTCAAAGGAAGTGTTGGTGGCGTGCTTTAGCCAAGCTCCAAGCACAGAGTTTACAGAAAGGACAGACCATGCTGAGGCTTCACTCTGGGAAAAGATAGCAACCCAAATGCTTAGTGGTCTGATTCAAAAATCTGTTTATTTAAAATGCATGGTGCAGCACTACCACCCTGAACTCCAAACGTTTTCAAGCCTAGACTCATGCTTATTCTCATGGTGTGAATTGGTGGTTTGCTATCTGCACATATGAAAGGTGAGCTCTTAAAGAGACATACACACAGATACTATTTTATATAATCAACATGTACATCGTTAAATACTGCACCCTAAATATAATATTGTGCATTGCAAACTAACTCTATCAAAAATCACTATGCAGACAAGAGTGAAAAATGTATAAAAATGCCATTACAGCTACAAAAGTAAAATATACAGGAAGTGTGTGGGTGGGAACAGAGGGGGCGGGGGAAGGGAGGGTAATAGTTAAGAACAAGGAAGGAAAAGAAACAAACTGAAAATACAGTGATATGATCAAAAATAGGCTTAAAAACATGGCTGCTTGTGCCTGTTCTGCACCAGAACCAATATTTCATTGTCATCATAGACTTATATTATATTAAAAGCATAAATGGTCATTATATCCAAAACATGTAACCCATTTTAAGAACTGTTTAAACCTACAGTATACATGATCAAGATTTTTTAAAGATTTTTTTTAAGAAAGGGGTAAACTGAAATGTCTCATTCAAGCTGTAATTGTTCATTGCTCCTAAGGAATACTGCCAATAGCTCTCACGTCTTAGCAAAATACCATCCACGTCACCACCTCTTGCAGAAGGGGATATCTTTGGAATTCTCTGGAGGCTAAAAAAATGTTGGGGGCCCTTTTCTAGGATATGCACAGTGAGTGCATTATTAGTGTCTCTTTTTTTGATTGCTCTTAGGTGTTCATCTAGTCGTAGTTTAAATTTCATGAATGTTTACCCTGCAAAAAACACTTGCAAATACATGTGGCTTTGTACACTACGTTTTCTGTGTAGCAGTTTATGAATGCATTTACTTTATGTGTTTTTCCCTATTGGGGTTCCGGAAAAGAAAACAATGACTATGTCTCTGCAGAAAATGCATGCACCACATTTAAAATTGCCAGTTGGTTGTGGTTTATTCCTTGTATTTTGATTTTGTACGTAGTGGCTCTGCACCACCTAATCTGCTGTATTGCGGCCTCTTTTATATACAACCTTGGACTTTTCTGCAGTCCATTCTCTCAATTATGGCTCCACTTGTAGTACAAGCCAATGTCACCTAATAATTTCAACGATTTTAAAATATTGAGGTGTGAAGGCGGTAACAGAATTTACCTGCTTATTATGATGCTGAGTGATGCAATGCCTATTACCCCTCTTTTCATATGGCAATTCTTCCCTTGGCTTGAATTCTGCTTCCTGAATTTCTCTATTAATGCATGCATAGTTATACCGTGGTGCATGAATCCTACTTCTGTGCCAATTTCAAAATCCTGTCTTGTAGAACAATTTATTTTTAATCGAATACATTGGCTTGCTGGAATATTTTGTTATGTGCCTAGGATGGCAGTTGTTAAACTGTAAGACCACATTTCTGTCTGTCTCCATGAGGGACAGATTTGTTTTAACCCCCACCTCTTCTTTACCATCTTTGACTATATGTAAATCTAGATTACCAGTAGTGTACCAGCTTGCTCTTATTGTGAATTTTCAATTACCTTGGTAGATTCTAAGTATTGCACAAATGCATCTAGTTCCTGCCTTGTACCTTTCCATATAAGAATACGGTCATCAGTGCAGCACACATATAAATCTGTTCTATACAGGTAGGGGTTCTGTTCTCGACAGTACACATACTGTTTTTACCAGTTTGCTAAATAAATGTTAGCATTTTTAGGCACAAAAGTTGAGCCCACTGCAGTCCCTTTAACCTGTAAAAAATGTTGGTTAGCAAACATAAACGCGTTACAAGTCACAACCTTTTCAACCAATGTCAGAATAAATTCAAATGCTTTTGACTGCATTCAGTATGAGCCTACAGTGTCTCTCTCTCTCTCAGTGCTTCCAATCCCTCATGCTTGAGTATGTTCATATATAGTGTAGTCATGCCACAAATCTGGTTTCACATAGATATCCTCTAAAACCTGCAAGATGTGGGTAGTGTCCCGAAAGTAACTGGGTGCAATTGCTGCCAATTATTTTATATGCTTCTTCACATATCGAGCTTGTGGCTTAGTTAATGACCTGATGCATGAATCTATTGTGCGTGCTGGAGGATCATGGAGTGTTTTATGCAACTTCGGCAGGCTGTAGATAACTGCCTTAACTGGATGTTCAACAGTTAAAAATATGTATGGTTGTTTTGTAATATGTGCAGCAATATACATCTCATACAAATAAATGTCAGTCATGGATTTAAAATTCATACTGTAGTTAGATCATAGGAAAGGGGCAAACAGAATTCTGTGACAGGCAACTGCCTCATTATTTAATTCTTATACTTGAGAGCATCCAAAATAAGTATTGCCCCTCTCTTGTCTGCGTCTTGTATGACTATGTGTTTGTTATTAGCCAAATACTGGAGGGCTTTCTTTTCTTCCAGTGTGCAATTATTAAAAAGAGGACAAAGAAAATTTGACATAAGAGTCTGAGGCCCAGATATTCAAAACTGTGCTCCGGGGCTAAAGTAGCACCTCTCGGCGGGCAAACTTAGCCTGCAGCAAAATACAAGCTATATTCAAAAGGAATAGCCCAGAGCAAAACCAGCTGAATATAGCAAGCAAAGGAAGCCAGGCAACCAGGGCCAGGAGTGCAGGGCAACAATAGCCCGGGAATAAGACAGTACTGAATATATCAACAGGAAAGTGCACACAGCCACTGCTGCTCATTAGACCCTGGAGAAAGCCGGTGTTGCAGGTGAAGAACATTGTGTGTGATTGCACAGAGATGTCTCACATCTACTACAAACAACAATGTAGGCCACACGCTGCAGAACTGTGCAATGCTGAAGTGAGGTTTGCCCGGGCTAACCTGATTGCACAATACTGACATATTAGCCTGGAGCAAACAGAGTAGCCCGGAGCAAACGGGAGCTATATTTAAAGTTCCCATGCAAATGAGCCTACTTAGGTGATCAGTGGGCAAACATGTACATTTGCATCTCATTAATTGCTGCTTAGCATACATTACCATGCGGTTTGCCCGGTGCTACTGCATGGAGCACACAGCGCCACCTCTTGGTTGGAATGGAAGTACAGGCTGGACGCTACAGGCCAAGCCATGCCCACAGCATCCCCTGT
The DNA here is from genome assembly GCA_016271365.2 of Neoceratodus forsteri. NCBI lineage: Eukaryota > Metazoa > Chordata > Ceratodontiformes > Ceratodontidae > Neoceratodus > Neoceratodus forsteri. The sequence goes on from CM057450.1 coordinate 742,090,866, forward strand.
TGGTTGGAATGGAAGTACAGGCTGGATGCTGCAGGATATGGCTGCTGGCAGGCACAAGCTTTGCATACACCTGACCCCTGCAGCACTGCAGGCAGCCCAGAAAAGTAGATAGAGACATGTCCATCAACATATAGACATAGATATGTACATAGCTACATAGATACATAGACAGTGTTGGCAGACAAGGGCCTATGGCCCACCCTGTCTGCCCATTTGAGCTTGTAAATTCAGTTTATGTTTTCCTAGAAGTCTGTTGGCCCTTACCCCTGATCTCCAAAATTCCTTTATGTCTATCCCATGCATTCTTAAATCCCATGATTGTTTCAGCCCCCACCGCTTCCTCTGGCAGGGTGTTCCACTTGTCCACCACCTGTTCTGTGAAGAAATTCTTCCTCACGTTTCCTCTGAATTGTCCTCCCTCCAACTTCATCCCATGCCCTCTAGTCCTGGAACATCTTTTTCACTTAAAAATAGTGTATTCCTGCACCCTGTTCCTCCCTGTAAGATACTTGTATGTCTCTATCATATCCCCTCTCTCCCTCCTCTCCTCCAGGGAGTACATGTTCAGTTCCTTCAACCTGTTCTCATAGGACTTGTGATGCAATCCATGCACCATCTTTGTTGCCCTCCTCTGTATATAGCCATGTATATATATATATATGGGTGTAACCCCTAGGTGGCGCTATCCCAAGGGTTACTTCCCCTGCCTGCTTGGCTAGTAGCAGGTTAAGGGGCCTGAGTTCTGAAATAGGTGCCTCCACCCGGAGGTCAGGGTTGGTAGTGGTCAAGCTAACCTAGGCACAGCCCTCCAGGACACTGTAACACCCCTCTTTCCCCTCTAGTGGCCTGAACACTGTACAATAATCACTTTCACAATACCCCTGGTACACCACACAAGTACCCACACTGTTTGCACTTACCACCAGGGCTGGTTCCTCTGGCTCGACCCTGGGGACCCCCTGTAAAACAAGGTTAAGCACAGCAAATAGCAACAGTACAGTACTTTGAGCACAAACTGGAACCACAGTCAGATTACATGCAGAAAAGGTTAGATCTGATTTATTCAGGGGACTTGAACAAGGAAGGGGCAAAATCAGGTTAATTCTCTTAAAGGTTATATCAATCAAGCAGTTATGCATGCACTTTGAGTCCCCCCACACAGTACACTTCTGGGTACCCAGGTAGAGAAGAGATGGGCTAGCTAGGACAGTTGCCCGGGGTTGCAGCTGGTTGGGGCCCTGTGATGGAAAACACAACATGCACAGTACACAGTATTTGTAATCCGGAGCCAGAGGGCTCAGTTCATAAAGGAAATGAAACAACAAGACAATCAGATGACACACTCAGATTAAGCTGTTGTTGTAGGGAGCTACCCTGGTATTTACTCACGATACCCAAGACTGGACACAGGCTGGATGAAAATCGAGACTGCAGGTGGTTGATCTGGAATGCCAGGAGAAGCAGGGCCCACACAAGTTGCAGAGACATCATTCCTGTTCAAGTGTGGAGCAGGGGGCTGATCCCCAGGCAGGTCTCTCGTCGATGGCTTCTCTGTGCAGTGGGTAGTCTGGCTGGGCCAGCCTGGCAAAGCCAAGACCACATGGAGGCAAGTTCGGAAACAGTCCATTTTGGGCTGGATACAGCTTCCAGCAAGCAGAACAAAGTTCACACAGTGGGGAACTAACTCACAACCCACTAGCAGCTCATAGCACATTTACATGTATGGGAATTCTACTGTACCAGGCAAAGAGCTCCCCGGGCACAATCGCAAAGTCTCTGCACACACCGGGAGCTTTGGGGTAGCTGGAACTCCTGTCAGGCCGATCGCATTCAGCAAAAATATTCGGTCTTCTTCAGGTTGAGCCTGGCCCACTTCAGTAGCTTACTTTAGTCACACAAACTTGAATTTAGTCCAAAATAATTCTCTTCCCTCCCTCCCTCTCAGGAGCAGCACACTGGCATGCAGGCCAAAAACTTAGCCTTTTCAGAGTTCTCCCATGCGAATCCACTCAGGATAGCTGCTTAGAAACACTTCAGCTCCTTCTTGCTCAGCTTTCAGCTTAGTTCTAATTGAAAAACTGCAAGCAGCCCGGGACTTCCCCAAGATCCAAAAGATTTGGTTGGCTGATTTGGCTGTCAGTCAAAGCGAGAGCTCCCCCTTCAGTTGCAAAAAAGGCACAAAAAGTTCAAACTGCAGTTCCTATAGATTTTGAATTCAGACATCTCCTGCAATCCAGCTACATTTTATGTCCTGCCAGAACTGATTGGTCCAATTTGCAGTCCAGGACCAAGATAGTGGAGACAAACAAAACAGTCCTTGCTGCAAAGAAAGCAGGTTAGACAAACTACATCGTCATTATCATTCTAAATGGTTTGCAGTAAATAGTTACATCTTTCAACAGAGCTCCCTCTCAGATTACTTAAACTGTAATTAGGCAGCTCTTAAAGAGACAGTACACAGAGGCTATACAAGCTCTGGTAATCACATTTAAACTGCTAAAACGCAGGACACCAGCCTGGCAGTGAGCATTTAGGCAAGCTCAAGGAAGACTTTTTGGGAACCCCCATTTGTAGGGGGTTACATGGGTATATATACATACATACATATATATATATATATATATCTATATCTATATATATATATATATATATATATATATATATATATATATATGTATATACACATATCTATGTACTGCCTGCATCCAGATATGCACTGGGAGACAGCCCCACCCCCACAACAACTGTGGCACCCCACAGCAGTTGTAGGTGCAATAACAGTGGGGTGTGTGTCACAACTGCATGGAACAGGCATGAGGCAAGGGGGGATGTCTGTCATAGGCATACTAGGATACACAATGGCACAATACTGTTGGGGACTGGGAAGGCTGGGTGGGCCGAGCAGTCCATCTGAGCCGTCAAGGCTCTATACCTATAGGTGCAGATACCCTGGTAGGTTAGTGCCCCATACTTGTCAACCTCTTGCCTCATGAAACAGGGACAAGGTGTAAAAGAATCAGGAATAATGACCCCAAATCATGGACACATCTTAATACTGCGTACTATTTACGCAGAACGCTGATGGAAATATGAGGTATGTGTTATGATGCATTGTCTGTAACTTTACTGTTTGACATTCAATTGTGCTTCAACCCCGCTGTTCTGTTACAAAAACATAACATGTAAGAGGGACAGTAGACACTTTTTGAGGCACATTCAGGGACGTTCCTGTAAATCAGGGACAGTTGAGAGGTATGTAGTCCCCCCTCTCATCGGGATTCTGGACTCGGTAGCATCTCTACTGACTGTATTCCCTGGTAGTCTAGCAGTCACCCCACCCACCAGCATGAATTCCGACCCCCATTCCCCATACAATATAGTGATTTCCCCTGGTAGTCTAGTGGTTCCCCCCAACCCCCAGCATGACTCCCGACCCCTGTTCCCCTTACAATAACTGCATTTCCCTGGTAGTCCAGTGGTCCCCCCACCCAGCAGTGCAGCCCCCGCTCATCCCACCTATCAGCCACGTATCGAGCCGACAACCGGCTCAACCCTCCTCACACCACCATGGTCGGCCACAGCTGAGGAATGTATGAGCTGTACTGCATTCATTACAGTACAGCTTATACATTCCTCAGTCGGTGACCGGACGTGGTGGTGTGAGGAGGGCTGAGCCAGTCGCTGGCTTGATTCGTGGCTGATGGGTGGGTGGGATGAGAGGGGGCAGTGCTGCTGGGTGGGGGACCACTGGACTACCAAGGAAATACAGTGATTGTACGGGGAATCGGGGTCGGGAGTCATACTGGGTGGTGGGGGGAGCCACTAGACTACCAGGGAATTACAGAGATTGTATGGGGAATGGGGGTTGGGTCTTGTGATGGGGGGGCACTGCCACCATTAGCACTGCATTACTGGCAGCTTTTTTTTGGTGGTAACTAGCACTGCGCTACAGGTCGCGCTAATGCATGTAGTAAGGTGCTATGCTTTCAAATATGCCAGTGTGCTGGCATTCAGGGCCCCACCCCTCTGTCCCTCCCCTGCATATGATTATGGTTTAGCGTCAGTGTTAACACCTAGCGACGGTGCTAACTGTCCCTTTCAATATTGCTGTTGGGCGCAATGTCGGTGCTAGTCCTGCGCAACGGCATTGCGCCTGGTGCTGTGCTTTGAATATCTGGGCCTGAATGCCCTGCTTACAGAGCTCCTCAAATACCTGAACAGAAAGGTTGTAGGGGGGCATGAATGTGGATTTTTTCTTTAAAGCAGTGATCTCTCTTGGAAACTGAGTATTGGTCACATTCAAGGATTCTGTCTCAGATATACAGGGGATACATGATGGGCATGAGTGTGATATGGGAAATAGTTTCACTCCTTCAGAGTGACCTCTGGATATTCACGTGTGGCGAAGCCACGAGTTAGAGTATTCAGAGCTCATGCTGCAGGAGTGTAACTTTTTTCCATATCACATGAGTGCACATCATGTATCTGGTTTATACAATAGGACTGCAGTGACCTTTGCACTGTGTGTATAAATAGCTGAATGACCTTTGCACTGTTTGTATAAGTGTAAGCTTTTCTCACAGTGTAGATATCAATGTTCCAGAGTGAAAGTATGTGTTTTTATTTTCTAGATATCAGTTCACCCCTATTGTATAAACTAGAGTTCTGTGCTGTTTCATTGGTATCACTGTCCACATAGAGTACTTTTAAATTTAAGTTGCGGGTTAGTTTATGCAAATCAACAACTACATTAAATTCACGTACCTGATTGGTGGGGATGAAGGGAAGTCCTTTTTGCATAACACGTAGATCAGTGTCAGTCAGGGTGTATTCAGAAATACTGATGTCCAGTTGTTGTGTCATCTCCTGTCCCTCCAGGGTTTCCAGGCAAAGCTCCTTCCTCTGTTGGCTCTGGGTCCCTGTCAGTTCCTCTGTTTTCATTCCCCGTGGTACATTTTTTCTGTTCTTTCCTCTGGTACCTCTCCATACCTTGCCTCTGCAAACTTTGTTATTCAAGGACTCCTCAATACTCACTGCAGGAGCTGTAACTCCTCCTCCTGGTTGGTTTACAATAGGTGGTCTGCTGCTGCTTGCTGGTTTGGAGGTATTTCTCCCTCCTGACTTCTGTCTAAAAAAAGTATTGATAATCGATGTTCCCTGATTTAGTTTCCAGGGAACTGAAAAGATATCCCCTCCTGTGAGAGGCGGTGATGTGGTTGGTATTTTGCTAAGATGTGAGGGCTATTGGCAATATACATTAGGAGCAATGAACAATTACAGCTTGAATGAAAAATTTCAGTTGACCCCTTTCTTAAAAAAGTCTTTAAAAAATCTTGATCATGTATGGGTTTAAACAGTTCTTAGAATGGGTTACATGTTTTAGATATAATGACTATTTATGTATATATGCTTTAAATATGATGTCTATGAGGACAATGAAATATTGGTTCTGGTGCACAATAGCTACAAGTAAACATGTTTTTAAGCCAAACTGTGATCATGTCACTGTATTTTCAGCTTGTTTTTTCCTTCTTTTTTCTTTCCTAGTACCCTACCCTTCTCCCCACCTCCTGCCCCCCCTTGCTTCCTATATATTTTACTTTTGTAGCTGTAATGACATTTTTATTAATTTTTCACTCTTGTCTACATAGTGGGTTTTGATTGAGTCAGTTTGCAATGCACAATATTATGTTTAGGATGACGTAATATTTAATGTTGTCCAGTATGTCAATTATATGAAATGGTATTTGTGTGTATGTCTCTTTCAGAGCTGACCTTTTATATGTGCAGGTAGCAAATCACCAATTCATGTCCTGAGAACGATCACGAGTCTATGCTCAGAAATATTTGATGTTCAGGGTGGTAGTGCTGCAGCATGCATTTTTTTTCACTGTCTGTTTTATCTCCTGGTTCTCCCCCTAGCGACCCCCGAACCCTATCACCTGGTTTCCCCTAGGACTTACCTTAGCCATTGTCCTCTGCCACAGGACTTGTGGCTGTGCATGGCAACTGGTGCAGGGCCGGCCGGGGGCATCAATCCTCCTGCTGCCTGGAGTGATTTTTCCTCCATTTTCTCCCCTGGGCCCATGAACAGGCAATGGGCACAATGTTCAAGCTTTGCTTCTGCAGAGACAGCCCCAGCACCCTGTACATGGGTTCCTTTTCCTCTGTGGTGATGTACATGTGCTGCCACCCAGCCATTGTTGGGTGTCAGACAAGCAGTGCGTCACTTGAACCCCCTTCCCCGAGGAAGGAGAGTTGTCTTGGGATACTCGATTCTTCCTCACCCTGCTGGATGGTTCCATTCCTGACCCTGGGTTGCCGACATAGCAGGAGGTAAGGTGCCCAGCACCTCAGCCCTCCACGCCACTGGGCCGGCACCATGCAGTTCTAATAAACAGATTTCTGAATCAGGCAGCCAAACATTTGGGTTGCTATTTGTTCCTGGAGTGAAGCCTTAGCATGCACATGTGTCCCATCTATGTGTGACCCCATACTCTAAGTATGCCATGGCATCTATGGGTATTGTAGATGTGGCTGTACCCAGGCCTATGAACAATGATGTGTGGTACCCCTATTGCCTGCTTTTCACTCCTACTGGTGCTGCAACTATTGAGATAACAGTATGGTATGCAATTGCACCACAACATTACATAATAGACATCTCCCCTCTGTAGTGCATACTGAGGTGTGTAATACCACCATCACAGTGTTGACCACATTCAACACATGGCCACAGATGGACTCTTTGCTCCTGGCCATGTACATATAGTTGTAGGGAACATGCCGGTACACAATTGTGTTAAATGCATTGTAGAGGTGTAATAGAACCACACAAAAGACACACATGTACTTTTGTTTTGTAAGTGTAATGTGACGGTACACAGGTATGTTACACAATATGTTTGCTTTGTTCCTTGTGAAAGAACTACTACTACTACTAACTCACAACTAACCACATATACCTATCAGTCAAGAGTGCATTGTTCCTCCAGGGACATGACGGGGTTGGTGTCTGTGTGGATGAGGGCAAGGACAAACAGTGACTGCAGTCCCTCACATGTGCTTAGGTGCATTAATATATGGAAGTCAGCTATCATCACGCCTATTTTCAAAGCAGGGACAAAACCCAATCGGTCAATTACAGACCTATATCCAGCCTACCTCCCCGTTTAAGGTACTTGAAAGCATAGTCTCACAGCAGCTTACAGAGTATCTTGATGACTATAACCTACTCTGCCCGCAGCAGCATGGTTTCCGTAAAAAACTCTCCACTCTCACCGCCCTTGTTGATGACTCATCCCAGCTATATGATACTTTAGATAGCAGGCAGGCAGTGGGATTGGTTTTCATTGACCTTACGAAGGCCTTTGACTCTGTTAATCACAACCTCCTCCTTAGTTGCCTTCTGTCAACAGGTCTATTTCTGGACCCGGTACTAAGGTTTGGCAGCTACCTCTCTAACAGATCATAAAACTGCAAATACCCTGTCAGCATCTAAGGATGTGTTCCTTGGGGTTCCGCAGGGTTCCATTCTCGGTCCTCTCCTCTTCAGCCTTTTCATCAACCCAGCCCCCTCTGCATGTTCAGCACATACCGTTCTCTGTGCTGATGATGCAGTTATATCAGTTGCTGGTACTGACCACTGTTCCATCACTACTGAACTCCAGTTTCCTCAAACTCGAATCCTGCTTCACACAAAACAAACTACTATTATACAATGGCAAGAAAGAATGCTGACCTATGATTAGTCAGTCTGGGACTTGACCTGTGATGTTATCCCAGTACGATATCACAGGTCTAGTCCCAGCACACTGATGACCGCACCAACGGTCATCAAAATCACTACACGCAACCAGAATAGATTCCTGTTTCACAATAAACTCCCCGGTCAGGTCAGGTGTGTTTCCCTGTCAGTTTGTGACCATTTCCCTGTCACTACACTGTCCTTAATTCAGTGTCTCCACTTCATTTTTTCCCCAAATCTCAATGATTTTTCTAGCCAAATGTAAAATTATCCTGGCACGCTAATCGCTTCTCACTGACTGACAGCACCGTGATTGTGACTAATGCATGTGCAATTATAAATAGCGCTCACTCAAAGAGACAGGCGTGATACTGCATTCCATTAAAAGCCACAGTGACTATCTCCATTAATCAAGATTCCTGTCATGGACCTCACCTTTTTCTCCACAATGATGTCCAGTAAAATAAAATGATGCTACTGACATCCCCTCTCTCTTCCGGTCTGCTCGACGTCCTAACTTTAGTGTCACCCAATGTCACTGCACGTCTGCACTGCCTATTCCACTGATAGCTTAATTGAAGGAAAAAAAAACAGAACAGCAACATCTTTACAACAGGCAGATACCATCTCTACACTGTCTCTCTGAGTAACAGGAGAGGAGAAACAGCAAAAGGACAAGGGGTTCAGGGGTCAGAAAGACAGAGCCAGAAAGATAGACATTTAAAGGAATACAGAGAAACCATGTAGGGGGCAGTGCCACCTCCTGCACAAGACAGGAACTGTGGACTTTTTTTCAATAAATATACCTGCCCAAATAAAAAAAATGAAATTAATATTTTAAACAGATTTTCCCATTTTTCTCTTCTTAAAACAAAAGGAGCTATTGTATAATAGCAATAATGCACTCCAGGGTGTGTGTTGTGCTGGGGTAACGACAATTCTGGGATGATTAGTTGCATTCGGCCTGCAGCCTCATGAATAATCCCAGCACAACACACACCCTGTCATGCATTATTGCTTAATTAAACCACAAAAAAACTAAGAGTCTGCTCTTCTCTACCTCCCAAAGAAAAAAAAATACCAGCCCCTGCTCATACAAAACCACAAGGGTGATGTACTTGACCAAGTAACAAAGTTCAAATACCTTGGCACTGCCTTTGATGACACACTCACCTTCTCAAGCCATATATACTCTGTAGTCAAGTCAGCAAATATAAAGCTTGGTGTCCTTTACTGTCACAGGCACTTGATGTCACCTGATGCACTCAGACTTGCTACTAGCAGTTCAGTGCTGTCTTCTGTCGGCTATGGGCTGCCTATCTATGGGGCTGGTACACAAACCGCCCTAAACAGGGTTAGCACACTACCTAATAAGGTCTGCCGTCTAACTCTGGAGGCTGCTGTCGACACCCACACCTGTTCTCTCTCTGCACTGAAACTGGATGGCTCTCATTCCATCTTAGAGCACAATACCAAACCTGCCTACTTCTAAAGAAAGTGCTCCTTGGACTAATGTTTCCTTCTCTGAGCAAACTCTTTAAGCTGGCAGCTCCAACAAAATTAAGTAGAAGAGCAGCTTCTGACAGTCTGGTGATCCCCTTCAAATTTACTGATCTTGCCCAGAACTCCATCTTGTACCAAGGACCAAAATGGTACAATGAGCTACCAGATGACCTCACTAATAGACCCAAGATTAGTACTTTCAAATCTGGACTCAGATCCTTTCTTGACACTACAAAGACCATCTCCTCTCCTTGGTGTTACTGTAGTCAAGGGGTGCTTGTGGTGCCAGCTGTTGTGGTCCCTGTGTTTTCACTGTTGGTATCTGTAGGGACACAACATATACATTGTTACTTGGTGTAGTGACCAACCATATCAATATGTCCCTGTTCATTGTGTGCTGTGCATGTTGTTGCATTGCTCTGTGACATTAGCAGGTGGCCTGTATCCACCATCAAATGGTGCAGACAGTGCTGTGACACAGCCTGTCTGCATTGTTGTTTGTTAGACATGTCTTACTATCCTGTATGTGTTTTGTTGCATTGCATGTCTTTGCAATGGTGCTCTGCATGTCCTAGGCTGTCAATGTACCAGTACCATTGCATCCTTCTGCCCCATCCCCCAGCTATGTTGCTCTTATGGTATTGCATTGAACGTTTTCACATGGTGCTGTGGTGTGCATACGCATGCATGGCATTGTGGTTACCTTTGTCCCAGGTGCTGGCAGGGCTTGGGACAAAGGGAGGGTTAAGGAGCTGTGCCACCAACCCAGGGGGTGGTTGTGGTGCTATTGTGTGTATACATATGCATGGCATTGTGGTTACCTTTGTCCAGGCTGCTGGCAGGGTTTGGGACCAGGGGGGTGGGGAGCAGTGTAGCCAGGCCAGGGGGAAGCTTGGGCAACACTTACAAAGCCAGGGGCACTGTTATTGTGGGTCATCCACACAGCAACTCTGACTTCAGGTATGACTGTTTTGTGCCTGTGTTGCTATTCAGATGTTAGACTGCACAGGTGGTGTGGGCTGGGCACCCTGATACCACTGGTGGTAGAACAGTCTGTAGACAGATATTGCCAAGGCTGTAAAGGACAATTTCTCCCCCTCTCTCCACTCCTGTTGAGTGTGTGCACTCATGACAGGTTCAATTTTTTCTGACTAATATTTGTAACCTGTGAAATAACCCCCCTTCCCCAACGACTGACAAAGTCTTCCTGTACCTAGTTCATTGATGCACCCCTGAGGGCCTGGGATTTCCTTTTACTTTGTACAATCTTAACTTGGACTGCAGCCCATGAACCCAGCCCACCCCACTACTCAGGCCTTTACTTTGCAGACTTCCACCAACACTCTGCAAGCCACAAAGGGAATGATTGCAATGTAACACAGTTTACTGCACATGCTGCATTTTAAAGCAGCAAGAGTTGTTAGTAACCATTTTGTCAGCAATAATGTTTGTCTGAAACAAATATTGGAAAGCACAATTTTCCTGTTGTTTTCTTTCATTCCTGTACCAAGATACAGGACTGTGAAGTATGACTCAGTTCCCACCCCTGTGCCATGCCCGCCATGAACAATTAAATATTTTGGTACAGTGTTGTGCTGTTCACCATCAGAAACATATCACAACACCATCCTAATACATCTACAGTACGAATCTAGCATGTACATTCAACAGGTAACCTCAGCGGAAGTGATTTTTAACAACTGCAAGTGGCAGCCATCTTTAATCCCATGAGTTGTTAATTACAATATAATCTGCATAGGCTGTTTTTTTCAGATAGTTTTTATCCTCCTTGGCAGGCTGGGCAGCTGAATCAGCCTTATCCCTTACAGTCTGTGGCTGTCCCAAGTCTCCATCCATCCCCCAAGACCGTGCGGACTGCCGGTGCCAACGGGGAGGGCTTTATTAAGCCCATCCTCCATTTTTCCTCCTGATTTTCTCCCTGGGGCACAGCAGTATGTGCAGTGTACGTTCAATCACCCTTGACCTCCAATAATCTATGTATGTATAACTGTCTTTGACAACAGCAGGTCCATCTTGTAAATGAGCTTGCTCAAAGACGATTCCCTGGATAAATAAAGATTTGATTGATTGATTGATAGAAGGTGCTTCAGCACTCTGTACTCCAGCTCTTCCCCTAACAGCGAGACTCACACGTGCCACCACCTGGCTTCTGCCAAGTGACAGTCGAGTGGCAAGTCACAGGATTTCCCCATCTCTGAGGGAAAAGAGCTGTCTTGGCATGCTCAATCGTCCCTCCCCCGCCAAGCCCCTGAGTGATCCATGTTCGTTCTCAAACATGGGTCGTTGGCATGGCAGCAGGAAGGCATGGATGCCTCAACCTGTCTTGCCACTGGGCCTGCTTGCATAAGCTGTTTTAACAATATATGGGAATACTACAAATATACCATGCCATGCATCTTAGGATATCAGGAATGCATTTTCTAATACACACCATATGATTAACCTTTCTGCCGACTTACAAATGCTGCTGCTTTAAAGGCACAACAGATCTTCCTGGTAGCAACATTATTGCAACATGTGATAGGGCCAGGCACTACCGCTTATGACAGTGGAAGGGCCATGCCTGTACTAGCTCCCCCTGTTCCGGCACACATACCTGATACATATCCTCAGCGTTTTGTAGCCTGAAGAGATTCTGGATACTGTCTCCCTTGATAGTGTGGCTGTTGAAGTGTGCTGCCACACGCAGTTCTTGGCTGCTCAGGGTCGTCACTTGGCTTGATCCTCCTCCAGTTGCAGAGGTACAGTGTGTTTTGTGGGCCATCCTCTCCTTTGACCTCTATTTTATATCACTGTACCTTTTCTGGAGTGCCCTTATCGTGTGCCTTACAGGGCCTACAGCATTAACGTTTGTGGCCATCTCATCCCAGGCCTGTATCCTGTGGTCTGGCAGCTCCTTGTCCCCACCTCTGGACAGCAGCAGGCCAGGCATCAGCCTCCTCCATTAGGATGTCAGTTCCCCCTCTGTAGAGTTCTTGTGGCTGTGTTTGCCCACCCTTGCTTCCATCTTCTGCCATTTCTTCCATCATTTCCTTTAATGCAGCTTCGGTCATTCTTGCTCCATGTGTCAAATTTATGTCACAGCGGTTCTCTTGCATCATTTCTGAGGACTTTGACATGGTGACAGCTTTTTCTGTGAAAATACAGTGCACCGTATTTGACACACCAGAGTTTACGGCAAGGGGCTTATTGATGCAGCTTGTGTCATTCTAACAGCCATTTGAAAATCCATCTCATCATTTTCAACTATAGCTATATTGCAATGTGAGAAAATACTCCCAATTCATGGTACCAGTACCCTGCCCTATTTATTTATTTAAAAGGTACCTAAACAAGCAATTTTTTAAAACTGTAAACTCCAAAATCTGGCTTCATAGCTAGGTAAAGTAAAGGCTGCTGTTTACATTTATGCTAAAACTGCATTTATGTAAATGATATAAATGCAGTTGCATAGCTTCTGAAAAATGTAAACATCAGCCTTTCTCTATCAAAATATAGCCTTGCTTTCTTCCTAACATGTCTGCCAAGCGTGTTAAGTGATGAGTCATGATGACATCATTGGTGCCAGAGGCAGAGACCCAGATGGCTCCCTATAGTGCTAACTAGTTTATCTTTCCCCCTTTGTTTTGAATTGTGTCACCAGAAAGATCAACAGCACGTGTTAACATGTGGATTATTTTGATCAGTACATGTTAGTCTATGGTTTTGTCCAAATTGTTTACTTTAACTTACTGAAAACGTTTTGTAAGCCAGATGACATTCTCTTTGGCAAACCGCAGTACAGTACAACACTTCAAATACCTGTTGACCTAATGGTTATGTGATGCCCTGAAATTTGTGACAAAATACTGGTTGGGTCTAATTCCAAAGCTCATGCTTTCTTGGTAATCCACAAATAAGCTTCTCTTGTAGTCTTTTTCCACGTGAACCTCCTGCACCTAGCCTGCCTTCTGTTGAACACCCCACCATCCATACTCTGTCCTTAGTGCTGCCAGGGGCTGCTTACGAGCTTGTGGTCTCATGAAGAGAATCATCACACCTCAGATTGTAATCTTTTACTCCAGAGAGTTGTGCAAACCTATACCATTACGCTTCATCAGCTGGCACTGTTAAAAATGCCTCCCAAATCACTCTCCAGTCCACTTTCTCAGTGTTTGACTTCTGCTCCCATGGTAAATATTGAGTGGATCACCAACCTTCTGCATAGTGAAGGCAGTATATACAGTCCCCCTGTTGTGTTTTTTTCCTGCCTCATTAACCAACAACTAGGTCTTCCTGGAGGGCCAAGAAATAAGCATCAGGACACACCAGAAAAAGTGCTATTCATGCCCTCATAAGGGCTGCACTTACTATGGATAACAATATTATTAGCAGGAGAGGCATACTAATGCCCTGCGTGAATCCACCCGACATCCAGTGTTGGTCTGCTCCTTTACCTGTGATCTGTAGAACCCCGCAGGCAGCTCCCGGCAACTCTTCTCCAGTACTTTTCTGTGCCCTACTCCACAATGCAAGTTGGCTGGCTACCACCCTTCCAAATCCTGAATGAGCTATACACAGCTCTCTTGATACTGTCCTAACAAATGTCAACACCCCCCCACCACCTAAGGGTAATCTCCCTACACTGAATTCAAGTAACAGTTTAGGTGCAGCCCTGCCACTCTGAGTAGTTGTCAGCACTGGCTGCTCTTATCCACAGTCAGGTAGTGATCACGGTGCTGGTAGCCTCATATCTCAGATCTCACAATGATCTGCTCAACGTCCCCCTTCCTGTCTTCCCCTAACCTGAATATAGATGTACCCTGCTGGAATGACCTCTTCAGTCCCTCTCTGGCATGCATTCTTCTCACCTGCTCCCCACACCAAAAACTGCTGCGCTCACTACCCTTCAACATCAGAAATACAATTAGTACAGTCTCCCGTGTTATTTTTACATATTAATAATAAACGTGATCTTCTGGTAAGCCAGGCTTAAGCAACAGGGCACAAGGGGATAAATAGGCTTTCCTACTCATATAAGATCTAAGCCACCTATGATTAGGCACTGTTAAATGACGTGCATAATGATGCGCACACCCGTCATTTAATAGTGCCTAATCAAAGGTAGCCTAGATCTTTTAAGGATAGGAAAGACCATCTTTCCCCTTGTTCCTTGCTGCTAGCAGCCTGATTTACTGGAAATATGTGTTTATTTTTGATATGTAAAAAACCAAGGGACTGTACTACCTGCATTCATGATGTAGAAGGGTGATGAGCTCACACGTTTTTGGTGTAGGGAGAAGAGGTGAAGAATGAATACCAGAGGGGGACTGAGAAGGCCACTCCTGCAAAGTACTGCTATATTCAGGGAAGGGGGAAGACAGAAGGGGAGAAATATGAGCAGATCACTGTGAGATATAAGATGTGGGGTTGCCAACACCTTGATCACTACCTGACCCCATTGTCCTGGTCAACATTCCTCTTCCCATGAAACTAGTTCATGCAGTTGTCCAAGGCTGCGTGTGGGTATTAATGTGTGAAATGTCTGCCACTACATATTCAATCACTTCACTACCAGTCTAGCATTGCTTGTAAAGCACTTTGGGATACAATGTGTATAAAAAGCACTATATAAATGCTGATTCTTCTTCTTCTTATTGTTTCCCATGGAAAAAGAAGACAAGACAAGCATATTTTTGATTTCTGAGACAGTATGAACTCTGGCACGGACTACACAAGAACTTTGCTACAAACAAGTGGTGGATCTAGGGGGTGGTGAAGGGTGGGGCTGCACCCCCCTTCCATTGTAACTTACTTGCTTGCTGCTGCTGCTGCATTTCACTTTGTTGAAGAAGTCTGATTTATTGATTGTACAAATGTTTACATTCAAACTATGGATTACATTTGTAGGTTCTGTCAAAAACGTACTAAAAAAGAATAATAGCAGACAATATAAAGATTTAATAAAAATGTTAAAAAGTGCATATGAAATATACACACCACCTCAGCCCCCCCATTGTAACATCCCCGCCATAACCACTAGACCACCAGATATTTGAATAGTTGTACTGCACTGTAGTTTGTCAAAGAGAAAGCCAGTTGAATTAACCTAGAAACATAGAAACATAGAATTTGATGGCAGATAAGGACCGCTTGTCCCACCTAGTCTGCCCATTTCCCTACCTGATGGATAAGTTGCAGATTCTAGTTAATCAACAGCTTACTTCCTCTAACCCCCCCACTAGAATTGCCTTATGTCTGTCCCATGCATTCTTGAATTCTCCCACTGTTCCTGACTCCACAACCTCCTCAGGAAGGCTGTTCCATGCATCCACAACCCTCTCTGTGGAAAAATATTTTCTAACATTACCTCTGAGCCGTCCCCCCTCTATCTTCAAATTGTGCCCCCTCGTTCTTGCACATCTTTTTTCTGAAATATACTACCCTCTTGTAGTTTGTTAATTCTCTTGAGATACTTGAAAGTTTCTATCATGTCACCCCTTTCCTTCCTTTCTTCAAGGGTATACATATTAAGCTGCTTTAGTCTCTCCTCGTATGTCTTCTGGTGCAGACCCTGCACCATTTTGGTAGCTCTCCTCTGAACAGCCTCCACTCTGTCTATGTCTTTGCAGAGATGGGGTCTCTAGAATTGCACGCAGTACTCTAGATGGGGTCTCACCAACTGTCTGTACAGAGGGATAACAACTTCTTGCTTTCTACTGTTGATGCCTCTCCCTATGCATTACATGCTGAGTCCCTTTTCATCCTTTCCACACCACCTTGTGTATCAACCCTGTTGCAGATCTTTGTGTCATCTGCAAAGAGACATACTTTTCCTTCCAGGTGCTCTTCAGTGCTACCTAAAAAGACATTAAAGAGGACCAGTCCCAGTACCGAACCCTGCAGTACCCCAGTAATTACCCTCCTTTCTTCACTGTGGACTCCATTTACTATTACCCTTTGCGTCCTGTTGTCCAACCATTTTTTTATCCAGGGCTACCACCTTGGGACCCACTCCAAGGCTGGCTGACTTGTATATTAATCTTTTGTGTGAGACTGTGTCAAATGCCTTGCTAAAATCTAGATAGGCCATATCCACAGCCCCTCCCTGGTCTACTACTTTGGTCACCCAGTCAAAGAAATCTATTAGGCTCTTCTGAAATGACCTTCCTGCTGTAAAACCATGCCGCCTTGGGTCCTGTGCCCCTGGCCTCTAGGTACTCAACAATTCTTTCCTTCAGAAGTGATTCTATCATTTTCCCTACCACTGAGGTTAAACCCACAGGTCTGTAGTTTCCTGCCGCTGCCCTGCTCCCACTTTTGTGAAGTGGAATCACATTTGCCCTCCTCCAGTCCTCAGGTACCACCCCATCCTCCCATGATTTGTTAAAGAGTGTAGTCAGTGGCATTACTAGTTCTACCCTTAGTTCTTTTAGAATTCTGGGGTGAATCCCATCAGGTCCCATTACTTTGTCCACCCTCAGCTTCAAGAGTTCTTTCAAAACTCTTTCTTCTGTGAATGGACTGGTATCGACCCCCTTATTCAGAGTGTTTTTCTTGTTTGGGTTAGGTACCGCCCCCTTCTCCTCTTCCATTGTGAATACTGAGAAGAAATGTTTGTTTAGTATCCCTGCCTTTTCACTGTTATCCTCTGCCCACATTCCCTCCCCTTTATTAAGTCTCTGTATCCCTCCCCTGGTGTTTCTTTGCTCCCTAATGTACCTATAGAAGGTGTTATCCCCTTTCTTAACAGAGTTGTCTATCTTTTCCTCAGTTTGTGCCTTTGCTATTCTGACTGCCTTCCCTGCCTCCTTCTGATTTAACTGATACAGTCCTCTGTCCTGCTCCTTCTGTGGTTCCTTACATTTCCTAAATTATATCCTTTTCTCCTTAACCTTCCCTTCCACCTCTTTTGAGAACCACAGTGGTTTTCTCCTTCATTTTGTTTTGTTGATTTGCTTCACACAAAGGTTTGTTTCCTCTGTGATGGCTGTTTTGATTATTCCCCAATTGTTCCTCCACCCCTCCTTCTTGCCTGTTTGCTAGTGCTTTTCTGAGGTAATCTCTCATTTTCCCCAAATCAGCCCTCCTAAACTCTAATACTCTTGTTTTTGTATGGCTTGACTCTATGACTGTGTTTATTGTGGACCACACTGTTTGGTGGTCACTTGTTCCCAGATGGCTACCCACTTCTAAATCTGTAATCCTTTCTCCTTCCCCATTTGAGAGTACCAGGTCTAAGACTGCTCCCTCCCGAGTGGGTTCCAACACTAGCTGTCTGAGGCTTGCCCCCTGAAAGGCATCAAGAATGACCCTGCTCTTGGATGTGCCTGCAGCAAAGGAACTCCAGTTAACATCTGGCATATTCAGGTCCCCCATCAACAATATTTTCCTTTTTCTGCCATTTTAAGGATGCCTTCTATCATTTCCTTGTCCATTTCCTCCCCCTGAGATGGGGGTCTGTACCCAACCCCCATGTGGATTGTGGTGCTATTTCCTGTTTCCAGGGTGACCCATAGTGACTCATCAACTTCCTGCTTACTCTTTAGTTCTGTTGCTTTAATCACTTCCCTTATATAAAGAGCATCTTCTCCTCCTCTTTTATCCACCCAGTCCCTCCTGTAGATTGTGTATCCTGGTATGTTGACATCCCAGTCATGGTTCTCTGTGTACCATGTTTCAGTGACTGCCACAATATCCAGGCATCCATCTGCCATCAAGGCCACTAGTTCAGAGAGCTTGTTACACAGACTGTGGGCATTGATACTCAGCACCTTCCATTTTTTGATGGCCTTACCCCTTTTAGTCCCATCCCTGTCCTTACTGCCTTTTTCTGCATTTTCCCCTGTCCTGCTCTGTACTGACTTCTCTAACTTGGTGTTTACCTCTCTAACTACTGTGTTTTGTTGGGGGAGGCTGGGATTTCCCTGCTCCTTTTCAGTGCCTCCCCCCTTGGCTAGTTTAAATGCTTGCCAATGAAGCATTTAAACCTATCACCTAGGATCCTGGTCCCCCGACAGATGTAGACCATCGTGCCAGTATAGGCCTGCATCCCTCCAGGTGGCTCCCCAGTCCCCAATGAAGCCAAAACCCTGAGCTCAACACCAGTTTTTCAACCATCCATTGAATCCCATGGTGCAGAATACCTTGTCATCATCCTTACCATAGACAGGCAG
The DNA here is from genome assembly GCA_016271365.2 of Neoceratodus forsteri. Lineage (NCBI taxonomy): Eukaryota > Metazoa > Chordata > Ceratodontiformes > Ceratodontidae > Neoceratodus > Neoceratodus forsteri. The sequence goes on from CM057450.1 coordinate 742,109,292, forward strand.
CACCTGCGAGAAGGTTACCGTACATGCTACTTGTCTAAGACCCCTCCCCAACTCCACAAACTCCTCTTGCACTGCTCTGATCCCATTTACAGTCAGGTCATTTGTTACTAGGTGGACAGTGACATCCAGCTCTCTCTCGCATGTAGCTACTCCCGTGATCCTGAGGATTCGCCTCCTGTCCCTCCATGCTGTGGCACCTAGCAGGCACCTTACCTCCCTCTCCCCTTCCTCCCCCACTTCTACCCCCCCCAATGATTGAGTTCCCCCACCAGGAGTTGTTTCCTTCCCCTGTGGGGTCTTGTACAACCCTCCTGTGAGTCTCCTTTATGGAGGTTCCCAGCATCCTCCTTGGTCTTCACTGCAGGTGCCTCCATAAAGGAACCACTTTTCATCAGAACAGCATTTGAATTGTGGAAAGGTACAGCTGAAGGGATGTACCTCTGTTCCACCACACTCTCCCTCTATGAGCCCACCTTGGTCCAACCACTCCTCTTTCTTGGCAACCTCTGAGGTAGCTGTGCTCTGGTGGTCCCTGGGTGGGGGAAGAGGTTTCCCAAATCCTAGCCAAGTCAGCCTGGAGATGGGCAACCTCCTCCCTCAGACCAGAGAGGTACCTGCAAACAGGGCAGCATCGCAGCCTCCAGAATGTCTTCCAGAACACTGATGCCCCACCGCCATTGCACTGCACCACTCCCATCTTTACTTATTTTGTGTCCCCTCTCCTGGTGCTTTGTATGCTTACGTCACCTCCCTCTATGTATTTTTACACCTACTTTCCTACTGCCTATGTGCCTTTACAACTCTCGTCCTTCCTGTTTTGGGACACAATTAAAACACAATTTCAGCATGTTAAAGTAAACAAAATAAACAGTACCACAGCGTAACATGTATATTGATCAAAATAATGCACATGGTTTTGACCATTTTGGTAAAACAATTCTATACAAAGGGAGAAAAGAACTGGTTAGCACTATGCAGAGCCATATAGCTATCTGACTCTGGCTCCAATGATGTCATCACTTAACACATTTGGCAGCCATCTTAGAAAGCAGGTAAGGTGTTTTTTTTCACATTGGAAGGCTGATTTTTCCTTTTTCAAATGCTTAGGAAACACATTTAGGTAAATTATATAGATGTAGTTTTAGCATTAATGTATACAGCAGCCTTTTCTTTAGTCCCCTATGAAGTCATATTTTTGCATAGTTTGTTGTTAAAATGTTGTTTAGGTATCCTTTAAGACCTCATAAAACCCGGCATATAATAGATACATATTTTATTTTATTTATTTAGCTTTTGTTATCCAGGTAAGTACACCAGACAAGACAATTTGCCTATTTTCAGGTACGACCCTGGAGAGTACAGGAAATTACATACTTAACACACTTGGGACAACATGGTACATAATTAGGAAAAGCTTACATGTCATGAGACAGCAAGGTACAAGTTAGAAAAAAAACAAACTTGCATGTCACATTCGAACATCATAATGTAGAATACACAAAGTACAAGGCATATGAGGCACATTTAGTTAGAATAGGTACAGCAGAGTAAGCGGTGTGTGCCAGTTTTGGAGCAGTACAAGGTAAGGATTGGTAGCAGCAAGTACAAAACTATCATCTTGTGGGCCAGCTGTTATGCATGAGTGCTAAGTGCTAACATATGTCACAGGGGTTTTGGCACCCATGAGTGAGTCTGAGTTTGAAATGGTTCCATAGGGAGGAACACAGGCTGCCCTGAGAGGGGGCAACATGGACCTGGGCTGGGAAGGTGTTCCAAAGTTTGGGGGCACATGCTGCAAAATCCCTTTCACCCATTTGAGTCCGAGTCACAGGTACCTTGAGTGTGGCAGATCCCTGAGACCTAAGGTGATAGGACGAGGGAACAGTATAAGCCAGCATACTTGCCACCCCCAGAGAGGTGCCTGTGTTGAGGACCTTTCCTGTGAAGCAGCCAAGGACAAAGTCAATGTGCTTTGAGGGCGAGAGCCAGTTTAACTTATTGTAGAGATCACAGTGGTGAGTGAGCCGGGGGGGCTGCTAGTGTGAAGCGGCAGACATTGTTGTAGGCCATTGACCACCTAGAGAGATGGGCCTTAGTGGTGCTGGCAAACAACAGGAGCCCATAACATACTGAGGGGAGAAGCATACCTCTAGCAAGAGCAATACGTGCAGTGGTGTGAGGTTATTTTTTGCTCTGTAAGCCAGACCCAATTTACAGTTGACAGTTTTGCATGTCTTCTGGATATGGTGGCCAAGGTCAAGCTGTGGGTCCAATGTTACACCAAGGTATTTGAAATTGTCCGTTATTGGGATCTGGATGTCTCCCTTAACGGAAACACAGAATGGCACAGGGGAGGCCTTAATTTTAGCCCAGGACCCAAACAGCATGGCCTGGGTTTTTTTTTTAGATTAAAGACTAGCTTATGGTTCAGGATCCATGTCTGAATGTTTCTTAGGTCATCACTCAGGTGGTTGTTAATTACCGCCACCTCTGGGGAGTGAGGCAGGATGACCAGATCATCTGCATAGAGGATTGGTTTACAGTGAGCAGCGGTCGCGGGGAGATTATTAATGAAAATGGAGAAGAGCATTGGTCCAAGGACAGAGCCTTGGGGGACCCCCATTGTTGCTGGGATGGGACCCGAGAGCTCTTTGCTATATTTAACCTGCTGCGTTCTACCATGTAGGTAGTTGGAGAACCAACTGAGAGTGGCAGTGGATAGTCCAATTGATCTAAGCTGTGTTGATAGCATGGCATGGTCGACCAGGTCAAATGCCTTTGAGAGGTCTATAAAGATAGCCCCCGAGAGTTTGCCTTGGTCCATGGCCTCCCTAATCCATGATGAGACAGTAACTAGGGATGAGGAGGTACCATGCCCCTTCCTGAATCCATGCTGTACAGGAGACATTATGTCATATGCCTGTAAGTACTCTGAGAGTTGCACTGCCACAACTTTCTCCAGAAGTTTGTTAACCGCGGATAGGATGGATACGGGGCGATAGTTCTCTATCAGTTTAGGGTTCCCCTGTTTAAGGATTGGGACTACCCTGGCAACCTTCCATATATCTGCGATAACTCCAGTTGACAGGGACAGATTGAAGATGTGTGCCACCAGAGGGGAAAGCCAGGGGGCACCCAGACTGAGGAGCTTTGGTTCCATGCCATCTTGGCCAGCACTTGAGAAGGGTGAGAGTCCAGCTAGCAGTTTCTGCACCTCTTGAGCCACCACTGCCCTTAACAGAAAGGGTGGGTGGGGTGATGATGGTGCTATGGGCTGATTGCTGCTGACACCACCACCACCATTGGGGAATGTCAAGGTATACTCGGACAGATCAAAAATAATGATTGAAGGAGTTGGCAATGGTTTCCGAGTTGTTGCAACTGGAACCTTCAATTATCATATCAGTGGACTCAGCACTCTGTGTACCGCTCACAACATGTTTAGTATTCCTCCAGAACCTCTTTGGATCCCTAGCCGAGTTCAGTGATGCAGATTTGCAGAACTCACTATTGGCTATCCTTATGTTCTTTTTGCACTCATTTAATATATATGTGCCCCAAATCCCAGGATTTATAATTAGACTGTCAGAGGTATATAAGCGTAATTAAACAGCAGAAACCTTAAGCCACCAAGATAAATATCACAGGTGGATATAAAAAGTATAAAGTGAAAAAAAGGAGGGGTAGAGAAAGAGGGAGGGTCTGGGTGGAAAAATAGCAAAAAAAAATTGATTGCCAAAGAACTTACTAAAGAGGAAGATGTGTATGCAAAGAGATGTATAACAGATTTAAGATTATACAAATCCACGTGCAAAAATGGAATTAAATGAGTTTGTCATGTTAACAAATAAGTACAAAAATACTCAGGAGGTCCCCTATAAAAACTTTTTGTGGAATATTGCACAAACCTGAGTACCACATTAAATAAATAAAGAAGGCCAAACATCATGTAACAGTTAACACGCATAATAAGGCTACTGATAAATATTTATTTATTTAATTATTTGCTTTTGTTAACCAGGTAAGCACACTAGACAAGTGCCTATTTTCAGGTGTGACCCAAGAGGTCACAGAGCTCATAAGAAACAAAATACAGAGTCAAGGTAACATACGGGCCCACGAACAAGTGGCTGGAACAGCAAATGGTACAACTGGCTTTAAATGGTAAGGTTGGCAGTATGTCAACAAGATACATAACAGCATTGAGAGGTAGAATAACAACAGGTAACATCATGACAGAGAATACAGCAAAATTACATGAAAGTACGTGAGCACCTATCATGAGAGAGAATGCACATCAAAATAGTGCAGCTAGAAGTGGGTACTGATATGACATGAGCGCCTCTCCAACAGAAGGGCAGAAAGTGCCTTATGCTGGTTATCAGCAGAGATTAACAGCGGCCGGTGTATCAGCTCACAGACTCCCATAGTGAATCAGCGGTGAGGGAGAGACTATTCTGAATCTATATAGTACATAGACAGGCAGAGGCGGTTTTGAGAAAGTTCCATAGGGATGTTTTGAAGCAGGGATGGGAGGAAGATGTACGAACTAGGGTGGGAAGGGAGTTCCACAGTCTAGGTGCATGGATGGAGAAGGCCTGGTCACCCATGAGGGTACGGGTCTTAGGAACCAGGTGGACCTGAGCAGCACTAGATCTTAGATGGTAGGCAGGGGTTCCATATTTGAGGGGAAGGACAAGTGCAGAAGGAGTGGCCATTCTAACTATGTTATCAACGAAGTTGCCAAGGACAAAGGCATAGTGCTTTTCAGGGGGGAGCCACTCCAGCTGAGAGTAGAGCTCACTGCGACGCGTGAAGGCGCAGGTGAGGAGTGTGAAGGGCATGTTGTTATAACCAGTATTCTCCCATTTTGTTAGGCTAGAATTGGGACTGGGGCAAAAGGCTACGAGCCCATAACAAAGCGTGGGAAGGAGTATTCCCCCTAGCTATGGCGAGGCGAGCAGCCAGGGTGAGGCAATCTTTGGTTCTGTAGGCAAGTCCAAGCTTGCCGTTCATAGCTTTACAGATATTCTGAAGATGCACAATGAGATACAGTTGTGGATCAAGGGTAACTCCTAGATACTTGACGGAGTCAATGACCGGCAGGAGGGAGCCATTAGCTCCATAGATCATTAGAGGAGCAGGGCAGGAAGTGGTTTTGGCCACAGAACCAAAAAGCACAGCCTGGGTCTTTTCCAGATTGATGGTGAGACTGTGTCCCTCAAGCCAGTTCTGGATAAGATCGAAGTCTGAGTTAAGCGGGGAGTTGATGATAGTAATATCCTGAGAACTGGACAGTACGATGAGGTCATCCGCATATAGAGTTGGGTACCCATAGGTTGCAATGGAGGGCAGTTCATTTATGAAAAGGAAAAACAGTATGGGTCCAAGGATGGATCCCTGGGGGACCCCGCAGTTAACAGGGGAGAGGGCGGAGAGGGCACGGTTGAAGCAGGTGTATTGCCACCTTCCCCCAAGGTAGTTGGAGAACCAGGCAGGAATGAAGAGTGGAGTGAGGAGGGAATGGTCAACCTGATCGAAGGCCTTAGAGAGAGAGATTGACGAAGATGGCTCCGGTCAGTTTGCCTTGGTCAGTTGAGAACCTGATCTCAGAGGTAACCACGGCAAGTGCAGTCGATGTGGTGTGCCCCTTTCTGAAGTCATGCTGAGCTGGGGAGAGAACTGAATAACCCTGAAGGTAGTGGGAGAGTTGAAAGGTGACTGTCTTTTCAAGGAGCTTACAGGTAGCCGAGAGTATGGTGATGGGGCAATAGTTTTTCATATCCTTGGGGCCGCCTTGTTTGTAAACGGGGACAACCATGGCCACCTTCCATACATCAGGTATGATCCCCGAGATAAGAGAAGAGTTAAATATATGAGTGACCAGCCGGGTGAGGAAGGGTGCCCCCAAGCTAGGCAGCTTTGGTTCGAGGCTGTTGTGACCTGCCCCCGTGTGGTGGGAGAAACTGGCTAGGAGTTCCTGGGTCTCTCCAACTTGAGATCCATTTGAGGTAGAATGGTGGTCGGAGGGGGGGGTCTATCTAGGGATTTAGGGGCAGAGAGTTGGGAAGAAGGAGGAGGAGGAGGCAGGTCTGAAAACATGCAGTTAAATGCAGTGGCAGAAGTATGGGGGTTATTGCAGTTGGTCCCTCCGATGTTCATGTCAGCAATCATTTCCTTGGCAGACCCTCTGACCAGGTTTTTGACATTTTGAAAAAAGTGCCGGGGGTTATTGGCTGAGACTAGCAGGGCAGATTTGCAGTACTCGCTCTTAGTGATGCTTATGACTTTCTTGCAGGAGTTTCTGAGCAGCCGATATTCGAGGAGGTCGTTATTGTTGCGGGAGATCTTGTGTTTCACCCAGCATTTGTCTCTCTGCTTCATGAGGGAGAATAGTCCACCATAGAGCCACTTCATGACTGTGCCCCTCACCCTCCTTTTTGTAAGGGGTGCATGCCTGTTTTGCAAGGAGACAAATACGCAAGGAAATGATCAAGGACTGCAACAGGGTCATTTGTAGCAGTGATCCTAGACCAGTCAACACATCGTAGGTCCTCAAGGCAGTCGTTGAGGATGAGTTTGGAATAGTCTCTCATCAGCATCACTCTGCTGGGGACTTTGGACGACAAGGTGCCCCATATGAAGTAGGTTGGAGAGTTATCTGGGATGATGTCCTGGAGAATTCCTGAGTGGACAATTCTGTCCAATCTGTTGCTCAGTACCTAGTTGATAAGTGACCCTTTGTCCCCCTGGGAGGAGATCCGTGTGGGTCCTGTGATGATCTGGCTGAGAGCAAGGCCTGAGAGAAGAGGCTCAAATTGCTTGGTATTTTGCCCCAGCCAATTTAAGTTCAGGTCCCCCAGGATTAGCAGCTCATTTGAGCCAACCTTTTCTTTAAGGTGGTCAGGTAGTCATGAGAGTCCTTGAATGCCACCCTTTGGAGGGTTGTAGGCACAGACAAGATGCACCTTTTTAGTGTTCCCAAGTAGGAGGAGGGAGTGAAGGAATTCACAGGCTGGGGGTTCAGGAGGTGAATGAGACACTGTAGACACACTAAGGTGCACCCTATAGTATAAAAGCACACCTCCCCCATGCTTACTGCCTGCTCTGTCACGCTGGATGAGGCTGTAGCCCAGGAGGACACATGTGGAGTCAGGGATGTAAAGCTTCAGCCAAGTTTCTGTAATGCCCATAATGTCAGGCTTGTAGTGAGCTGCCCAGACCATTAGTTTTGCTAGGTCTTGGAGGATGCTGTGGATATTGAGATGAGCTATTTTTAGGCCTTTGGCAGATAGCCAGACTGAGGGAGGCTTGAAGGAGTACGGGGTTGTCAGAGGACCTTGACAGCTGGTTAAGTTCCCAGCCTGCACAAGTAGAGCCATGGCACCAGCCATTTGAGGCAGCAGGAGTGCGTGAGGTACCTGGTGGAGGAAGGATCCCAAATGAAATGGCAACACGGCCAAGGTCAGCAGGTGTTGGCGCAGTGTGGGTGCTTTCGGCCAGGCACTGGCTAGCAGGAGTACAAGGCTATTCACCTTAAGGAGCATTTAGAGGTCTCACCCTAAGCGTCAGGTCAGGGGTGGAGTAAATAGGACCTCCCAGAGAGTACCCTGGAGATTGGTAGTCAGGAGTAGCAGAGACCAGGGGACAGGGCTAGATTTTGGATACAGTATGCATTACAGTGCTATTAGGAAAGATCAGGGAAAGCAGTTTGGGGGGTGGGGGGGAGCAGTAATTCAGCAGTGCAAAGGCTTGGATAGGAACCCAAGGGAGCTCATTCATTCGATTTAGACTGACAGGGTTGTGCTTTAAAGGCAGTTAATACAGAGGAGGCCTCTAGTGGTGAATATGTATAGCCTGCAAATGGCAAAGTGGGCTGATGAGTTTTTGCACAACACGTGATGTGAGGTATATAACTCGGTGATGACCATGGGTGGTGGGGGTGGTGGGGCAGCCAGCGCAGCCAGAGGGGCCAATACTGCACACAGCTCCTAGGCAGTGAAGCACCCCACGTGGCAGTTTGCAAGGCCAGAAGTTCGCCAGAAGTTCTGAGAATGGCGCTTTCAAGCTACGCTTTTACAAAGCAATTGTTTTTTTTCCCTTTTTTAAAATCCGGCTTGCAATAAAGTACACAATTCAGCTTGCAGTACGGAGCCCAGAGCACCACAGGCTGGTGCAGGCTCGTTCCATTACCTCTTAGAGTTGCTCTGTGGGGTGGGGGAGGGCAGATTTGGCAGCCCTCATGACTTCTGGTTTGGGACCCTCACAGGATCCAGGTGTCCTTCCTGTGGAGAATAGAGAGCTGAGGTAAGATCTTTTATACCATGGCAAGAGGGAGGAGATAGGGAAGGAGTACGATTGGAGGAGGGGGCCTGAACGGACAGAGAAGGGTCAGAGAGGAGCTGAATTCAAGCAGTTTCCTAATACCACTTTACTGTAGCTCTGATTGAAATGGCTCTAACTCTGGTAACTGAATCCCCAAACCCTCAAAATCAGCTTTTAACTGAGTAAAAAAATGTTTAAATGACTTTTGCACAGTTTGAATGGCTCTAAATAAAGTAACAAGCCCCCAGTTAACCGAATAAAAAGTATGAATGCCTTCCCCTTAAGGTACCCACACAGTGCAGTGAAGATGCAGGTAAATCGTTGTTAGAGAGAGAGAGAGAAATAAACTTGAATGCCTCTACAATGCAATACAGTCTCATTAAGGTACCACTAAATCCGGTGAAAATTTCAGGTGAATCGTAGTTAACACAGATAAAATAAACTATCTAAACGTCTACACTGGCAGTGACCTTTAAAAAGGCGCCAAGTTCGAATACTGCACACATCTCCTAGGCAGCGGAGCACCTCGCATGGCAGTTTGCAAGGCCAGAAGTTCACCAGAAGTCCTGAGAATGGTGCTTTCAAGCTACGCTTTTACAAGGTATTTTGTTTTTTTCCTTTTTTTAAATCCGGCTTGCAGTAAAGTACACAATTTGGCTCGCAGTACAAGGCACAGAGCACCACAGGCTAGAGCAGGCTCGTTCGGTGGTTTACCTCTTAGAGTTGCTCTGAGGAGAGAGGAGGGCAGGTTCGGCAGCCCTCGCAACCTCTGGGTCGAGACCCTCGTAGGATCCAGGTGTCCTTCCTACACATTTTTAGACATGTAAATACATGAGTCTAATAACAGTACAATTGTATAACTACAGTTCAAATAATCAAGGCCTATGTAATGCATCAGAAAGTACAAGAAGGCTAATGAATTAGAATGCTTAAGAAAAAGGTTATCCACTATAGTGAAGGACAGGGCAAGTGTAGACATATGCAAGTAATGAGAGATATGCTGCTGATGGTAAGCTGTCATGTATGAACACATATCAACCACATGACAAAGCAAAACACAAACTAATCAAAGCATAACATCTTAAAGAATGCTATCTCATTAATTCATGCATTACTGAACAAGATGGTCTGATATGAATTTGTCAGTGAGCCAAGAACAGAGTAGAGCATGAACAGTATCAGATTTTGAAGTCTGTTTACAGATAAACATTTTGCAACTGTTGTGATTTTGAGGATATTAGTCTATCTTAAAGAAATGGATTGAAGTCTGTTTCTTCATTGAAACCACAAGGCTGCAAGTTTTTTTATTTGGTATTTTTTATGCTCCCCAAGGGACCAGCCCCCATCAGCCTACCTGTATTTTGAAAAAATACCCCAAAATATGGTTTTGGGACATCCTTAAAAAATCATATATAGAAGGTTTAGCAAGGGCTCCGGATTTTCCTTTTGTGAGTCGAACTTCTTCTTGCATGAGTCTCAAGAAAGAAAACTGTCAGCTCATGAAACAGGAATCTTGGCTCACGAAAGAAGAGGGTAGGACTTAATTTTTTTCATAATTCTTTATGAGTTGAACTTCTTTTGTAAATCTCACAAAAGTAGATTGTCGAGTCACAAAAGAGAAATATTGACTCACAAAAGAAGAGGGTGGGACTTAATTTTTTTCACACTTTTTTCATAAGGCCACACAAAAGAAACATTTTTCTTTTGTGAGATCTCATCAGAGAACTGCCCATGAGCGAGATTTTCTTGAATTGTGATGCTGCAGCTGGAGTAGTGCTGCCAGCTTCAGTTGGAGCAGTGAGGCAGCGGTCTTAGCGAGGGCTCATATGACAGAACAATACAAAATAACTATAGTTCTTTTGTATTGTTGTTTTGTGAGAACAGTGGGACTTTCTTGAATATTGAACCTGCAGCTGGAGCTGTGCTGTCGGCTTTAATTGGAGCAGTGAGCTGCCTATGCCTTGATCTATGTGTGTGTCTCTCTCTCTCTCTCTGGCTCTATCTCTCTCGTTCTATCTGTCTGCTGTCTGTATGTCTGTCTATCTATCTACCTATCTATCTAGTTATCTATCTGTTTTATATTTCTTAAGCAATTCCCAGCCCGGTATCGCTTCTTTCTTCCCCCTCCCCTCGACGTCACCCCCCCCCCCATGTTTATTTCATGTAAAAAAAATTTCAGTTTAAACTTTATCAAGGAGCAATACATTTATGGTCAACAATTCAGCATACATACATGGGACCAGCAAGGAGACTGCACGGTACTTAACACAGCCCAGAATAACAATCTTAGCATTCAGTTAGTCTTGTCTAGTCCCTAGTCAATTGTCTGTTATTCAAAAAGCAATCCTGGTTGTAGATGTGGTGTCTATAGGGTGATATGTGATCATGGGATAATGTCTGTTCTACGCTCCATCACTCACAACAGCCACTTTGACCAGAAAATGGTAATTTTTTTGTCTTAAGATATAACCCTGCCATTATTTTTTCCATTTGATATATTTGTTGCATAGTGTCCAGCCATGAAGATGTAGTTATTTGTGTACTCCTAGGTTAGAAACAATAGAATAATTTATTTTTTGATATTTTTGATATATTTGTATCACTTCACTAATAATATTTGTAAGTGAAATTAACTTTAAATTTTTGTGTTCACTTAATAGGGTTGCATTAGGTGCTCCACCTTGCATATAATGAATATTAATGTAATATGCATATAAATTGCACATGCTTCTTCTAAGCCACACCCACTGAGGAAAACTTGCATTTGAGTCAAAGTGCTGGGGTAGCTTGTGCTGGTCAGGACATCTGCTTGAATCCTGTTTGCTTATATTTATTTTCATTTGCATTTCAGCAGAATAAATCCTTTTTTCACCAGTATTCCGAGTGCCGCTGTTCTCTGTTTTGGACTTTGATGTTTTGAGGCAGGCCACCTCATTTTAGTGTGCACCGAACCATTCGCTCCAGTTTGCATACTCCCATTCTGGAACTTGTCTGTGGCCTATTTGTATTGCTGATGGAGCATGTGCTGTTTTATATCCAGCACTTTGGGAACTGTAAGCAGTATTTGTCCTGCTATTTACTAACTCCGACTGTGCCCCATTTTTTAAGAGGCATTCTCCTTTCAAAAATATGAGTAAAATGGGAGTGACAACTTCTTCAGAAAGCAACATTAATCATAGCTACAGCTGGGAAGCAGCTAACAATTTGGAAGCAAGAAGGAGACGTGCTAGAAAAAAGCTGCAACCTAATGAAGAAAACCTTACAGGTACTTCCAATGAAACTACTAGTAACATTACGTTTATTAAAGCAGCATTCTTTGAGAAACTGTTATGTAAAGCAATGGACTTGACTTTTAACATTTCGTCCCTCGAAGAATACATATAACGAGAATAAGTACTGCAAGAGCTGCAAGTTACTGTGTTACCCTCCAGCAGTCTTGATGATTCCAGATTCAAGGATGAATGGATTAAGGCTGCTTGTGACTGTGCAAACCTTTTCATAGACTTAATTATTCAAGAAGATGGCATTAAATATGAAGAACTGTTGAAAGATTTGAAGGTAGCTAAAGAAAAAGCAGTAGAACACAAAGAGCACCCTCTTTATAATGAGTTCGACCACAAACGAGAGAATAACCAGCCCAGTGGAAGCCAACAGGGTCCTTTTTTAGAGAAAGTGGGACAAAAAGAACAACAGGGTAAGGGAAGTCAAAGAAGAAAACAAGTAGAAGATGAGGAGGAGGATGAAGGAGCAAACAAAGGCAGAACATTAAGAGAGTGCAAGAAGGACGTCAGTTACAGGTAGTCAACCTGTCTGCAATCACCCTCAGCGACCATAGGGTACGAATCCTCCCTAAAGGTCTTTCCTTTATTCCCACACCATCTAAAACACTTTTCAGAGCTATATAGATCTCCACAAACTATTTAGAAAAATTAAACTTAGGCTGTATTTTTTTGAACAACAACAACAACAGCAGCAGTTAACTGATTCTGAAACTGCAGTGGGGTTCCTTAATCCAGTTATTGACCCTTCTATAGAAAATGAACTAGATTTACTACTTGATTTAACTGGGACTGATTTCCAGAGCTCCAACATGGTCAGGAATTATCGGCCACTACTGTTCAGCCCTTGACCTTGGGTTCTGAATCTGTAGACCTACGGTCCATTTTTGATTCTGAAAATGACAGTGTTGATGTTACTGATGTTTTGGTTAGCAATGATTTTGCAACAGATCTTGATACTTTACAGTGCTTGTTAAATGAAGGTCTTTCTGATGGTTTGTCTGACCCTGTGACCCCCACCCCAATCTTGTTTCCCTGCAGGCATTTTGTCTGCAGGAACTCATTTGAGAAATGTAAGAAAGACAAGGTTTAAAACAAGTCCTCCTTTTGTCCCAGGGTCACTAATACTGCAATTCTAACAATAGAAAACTGTGTGTAAACAAATTTCTGAAATACTAGCTAACAAGAACCCTAAAAAACAAAACCTATCGAAAAATAAAAGACTTGCACTTCAAGAATTATCAAATAATCACACCATTGTTATCAAATCCACAGTCGGGGAGGGGGTAACATTGTTGTGATGGATTTAGATCATTACAGAAACATTGCATTAACGTTGCCAAATGATGACAGAAACTATAACAAGTTGACCCTACCTTTGTTTTTAAAAGAGAGCTATGCAGTCTGCTCAGAGAAGCTCTTAACAATGATGACATCACAGAGGCTGAATATGACTTCATATGGCAAGAACATCCAACAATTTCAGGGTCTTACATCTTACCCCAGATACAGTACATAAAAACAGTACTAACCCTCCCTGGATGTCCAGTTGTCTCAAATAATGGATCTATAACTGAAAACTTGGGCAAATACATTGATTTGTTCTTACAGTTTAATGTACCTAATTTAAAACTGTGCATCAAAGACATTAATGATTTACTGAGAAAATTGGAAAATATTGAATGGGAAAAGGAAATATTGAAAGGGAAAATGATTATGTATGGCTCTCTATTGATGTAGAAGCCCCATATGCATCAGTTCAACATCACCAAGGGATTCTTGCCATAAAATATTTTTTGATGTCTTGGGAGAAGTAGAAAACCTGCCTAAAGATTTTATTTTACAAGGGCTAGAATTTACTCTCACACAACTACTTTGAATTTGAAGGACAGCACTATCTTCAGAAATGTAGGACTGCAATGGAGACCTCTGTGTCCCCCCACCTTAGTTACGTTAATCTTTTTCTGGGGCACTGGGAACTACATTTTCTTCTCAATAAAGATGTAAACCCTTTTTTCAAAAATGTTAAATACTGGTTTTGTTATATAGATAATTGTATCTGTATTTGGAAAGGGGACCCAAAGTGTATTCTAGATTTTGTGAATTGGCTTAATGACAATGATTTAAACCTAGTATTCACCTTTGGCACTGATCCCAAGAAAATAGATTTTCTTGATCTAACCCTTGCTGCTGATAGCGCTACACAATCTATACATACAGTGCGCTATCATAAACTGACTGCCACTAACTGTCTTTTATTAGCAAGTAGTGCCCACTCTCCAGGTTTAAAAAAATTAGTTCCCTATGGACAGCTCCTCAGATTGCGAAGGAACTGAAGTAATGACAGCACCTTTGAGATGCAAGCAGATGATCTCATTATTAGATTTAGGGACAGGTGCTACGATATAGAACTGCTTATAAAATCCAAAGATAGAGTGAAGAAAATTCCACATAGTAACCTACTTGCAGAAAAAGTCTATGGTACTGATAGCAATCCACCGTGTTCTTTTGCCACTGAATATAACCATCCTGCTGGACAGATAGGAAATGTACAAAAAATTGGCTGATCCTTATGAGTGATAGTGAATTAGGAATGTCCATTGGAGCCTAACCACGTGTCACTTTTAGCAAAGCTACCAGCCTTAGAGACAAACTTGTACATAGCTGGTTAAAGAAAGCACCAAGTGTCCGGGGAACTTGGCTACCATCAAGACCAATAGGCTTTCATAAGTGTAGCCACTGTAATATCTGCAAGTACACTGCTCCTCGTATTTGTTTTACCCATCCCAAAATTCCAGAGATCAAAGTGAGGATAGAACAACTCATTACATGTGATACACCATATACTGTGTATGTTCTTTGGTGTAAATGTGGCCTACTTTATGTAGAGAAGAAACTGTATGCTCATTAAAACAAAGAAAACAGGAGCATGTGCATTCAGTTATTAACTGTAATACAGAAAAACCTGTAGGGCTACACTTTTTCACACAGCATGCTTCTTGTTTGGATGATTTTAAATTCATGGGCTTGGAGTCATACCTCCATCTAAAATAGATGGCTTCTTCAGAAAGATAGTAAATGGATCTATAAGCCACAGAGTGTAAACCCTAAAGGTCTTAATAATCAATGGGATCTTAAGCCCTTTTTAAAATCATTATTTGGTATATTAAAAAGCATAGGTCCACATTATCAATTGTGTTCATTCTGTGTATCTTTATGCTCTGACAATTTATGTACATGCAGTTTTGACTCAGAGTTCTTGATTCTGATATGCCTCCTTCTGCCTATTGAGGGTTGTACTCTAACTTTACCTTTTCTTATAAAACTTTCTAAAATATGTAACATGTCTCATCTTTCACCTCTTCTTTTTGCTTTTAGGACATTTTTTCATCGTTTGGAATCTCAGCCATTATCCATTATGCCTTGTCGGATAAAAACTGTCTGGATCTTAATCACAGAGGGGTCCCTCACTCAAGATGGCCAGTCAGAGACTTTGTGAGGAATTTGGTTTGAGATACCTTCTTTTTCTTTCCTTCCTGTACACAGTTATACCTTTTTTGAACATTAACTTAGTGCTTTTAGCAGCTTAAAGCATAAAAACATTGTTCTTCCAAATAATTAATGTTTATATAAGGATGTAGTTATTTGTGCACTCCTAGGTTAGACATAATAGCACAATTTATTTTTTTGGTATTTTTTATATATTTGTATCACTTCACTAATAATATTTGTAAGTGAAATTAACTTTACATTTTTGTGTTCACTTAATAGGGTTGTATTAGGTGCTCTGCCTTGTATACAATGAATATTAATGTAATATGCATATATATTGCACGTGCTTCTTCTAAGCCACACCCCCTGAGGAAGACTTGCATTTGAGTTGAAGCGCTGGGGTAGCTTGTGTTGTGCAAGGCATCTGCTTGAATCCTGTGTGCTTATATTTATTTTCATTTGCATTTGAGCAGAATAAATCCTTTTTTGCACCAGTATTCCAAGTACCGCTGTTCTCTGTTTTGGACTTTGATGTTTTGAGGCAGGCCACCTCATTATTGCATGCATCGACCCATTAGCTCCAGCTCACATACTCCTGTTCTGACACCTGTGTGAGATAACCTTCTTTGCTGCTAATATAATAGCTAAAAGGGATTGTGTACGTTTGTTCCAAATGTGATCAAGGAAGTGTATAAGATAGCTGTTTGAGGGGTAAGGGGTCCCACACCGGGGAATAATTCCCGAATTGCCTTCTCTGTGCCCTGCCAGTACTGAGATAACACTGGGCAACTCCAGAAGATATGTGTGTGGGTGGTGCATACCTCCCCAAAGTCCCTCCAGCATGCTGAGTGTCAAACTTCCCTTTAATGTGTGGGGTTCAAAAGAATCAGATCATACATTTTCAACCATATTTTTTCCATACATAAGAAGCAGTAAACTTGTGTTGTCCATGGTTTATTGTTATCCAGTCAGCATCAGTTAGTGTAGCATTCATTTCACTGTGCCAATGTGTCAGAGTTTTTCCTAAGGTAATCCCATCTTTATTTTGTATGGGTTTGTATGTGGTTGAAATAATGTGCTCTGGGATGCCAGTTTCCTGTACTGTGAGGATTAATTGCAAAAGTGGGTGAGCTTCTTCTATTGTCCAAATTAAGCCAAGTTTTTCTCCCAGGTAATATCTCACCTGCAAATATTGAAAGTGATCTGATTGCCTAAGATTGAAATGTTGTTTTAATATTTGAAAAGGTTTAAATGTTCAATTTTCATAGTATTGTTATCTTTCATTTTAATTTCTAAATATATACAGTAATAAGCGGAGATGCCCACCCCTTGTATCACTTCTCTTGCCCCTTCCCTCCAGGTTTCATGCCCCTTACCATAATATACATGGCATCAACAGGGTGCCCACCCCTTGGTGCTGCTGAAAATAATCCCAACATTGGGCTGCCGTTTCCCCAGTGCAGACTGGGGTCCCCCCTTAAATAGAGAAACCTGTCCCTCGTTGATCATTTTTTTTTTCAGTTTAACTGAAAAAAAGAAATGTTCCATCGGTGATCTGATCCCCCAGCCAGCCACCCCACCCCGAACCCCGCTCAGCACAAACTATCCCATACCCCCTCATGCACCTCACTCACCTGAACAGGTCCCATGATGTAGAGCCACACTCTGATCAAAGACAGGGATTGCTGCTGGAATAACAAAATGGTTTTGAACAATACAATTTTCTTCAGGATGTTCATTTTGGCAGCCGAGCATGTGCAGAAAATTGCACTTTTTTTCTTAATAATAAAAAAATGGCTCAGCCTACAACAATAAAAATGACAAAACACACCTTCAGTCAAACTCTATTAAATCTGAAAGTTACAAGTTTTAAACCCTTTGCCCTCACTGAACCAACTGTCATGAAATTTACAAGATCCTGAGATCCTGGCAGTAACTCTGGGCCTGCCACATTTCAGGCACAGTGGTTAAATGGGAGCTGAGTTATTCAGATGCAAAAATCAGGATTTAAAAACCCTAATAGGCACAACTGCACCTGTAAAATGTGTGTGTGTATTATAGGGGTGCAGCCATACATCCTATAGTTAGGGTTGAGTAGGCACTTCAATGTTAAATCACACATTTTGCACTTTAATAACTTCACAACCATTGAACTAATTTGCATGGAAATTTGTATGAGCAGTCACCTAGAGAAGATCTCTGGATGTGTTGAGTTACTCTTCAGTTGGATGTGCTTTTTTCGAGTTCTGTGGAGGTGAAATAGTGACTTTTCTCTCATTGACTTTGCTGGGTTTTTCTTTGAACTTGCCTACAGTCCAGACAGTTTGGAATCTTGGTCTGAAATTTTCAGGACAGGAAGGGACTAGCCCACAGATGTGCCTTTTGCTAGTCTGGTGAACAAAATAATAATCTGTTTCAAAGTTATTTAATTTTTAAATTTTGAAAAAAATAATTTCTGAGTTTGTTCAGTAAACACTTCAGGATAGCTGTATGAAACAAAAAAGGAATCCTGTTTTGTATTGGAATATTTCTTTTTTGTTTGTAGCCATCTTATCTCCATTTTATTTAATTTCCAAAAGCCACAAAAATGAGATCCTGGAGAGACAGCAACCCATCCATCTAGGTGATCGGGATCCTGTTAAGTGTAATCTGCACATCACTGTTGTTGAAATGACCTTGAAATGTTTTTAATTTAATAAGTCTTTTTTCATGATGCATGATATGAAAAATGAAAAATAATCTTTTTTTCGTATCATGAATCACAAAACAAGATCCTTTTTCATGAAGGGAAATACTTTTTTGTTTGCCTCATCTTATTCCGATCACCGTCCTGTTAATGTTATGTACATGGGTTTAATAAGAATGCAAGGAGCAGTATGCATGCTGAAATGAATAAACCCAGCCAGGGAATTTGTGAGGCAGTCTATCAATTTGCAGCCACTTGCATGGAAATAACTGATTTGCAGCACAAAATAAAACAAAGTCAGATTGGCTGCTAGCACAGAGGTTAACAGTGCAGTAAGTCTGTGGTTTGAAAACCAGTGATGTGTCAACATTTCTCTTTCTGGTGTTATTCAGTAAGAAAAGGTAGACTCCTTTGCCAAACAAATTTAGAGTCCTGATAGTAACTGGCTTGCACGGAAACAATGAGACGCTGATCACCTGATCTCTGAACTCCTGCTTGTTGCCTGACTCTCTCTTCCCCTTCCAAGCTCTAATTACTGGGCACTTCCCTTGTGGCATACTGCCATTCTCACTCACCCCCTCTCAAAACTGCTATTCAGACTGATTGGGGACATGCTGTTTAGGTGAAGAGCTTGCTTGTGTCTTTTGCAATTTCTATGATAGCCCCCCCCTCCACCCACCACCCACCCCAATTGTGCTGATCACTCATCATGGCTTGCTTCAGGGTTCAGTACTCCAGGCAGGAGATTTATATATCCAAGTCGACACTTGCCTCCCATTGCACATTACTAGTTAGAAACCTATTGTTTTGTGGCTTTTCCTAGCTAATCTTGTGATTATCCTTTAAACTCCAAGTTATACCATTAAAACAGTATATGAAAAATACAACTAAATCTTTATCGGGCTCCTTGAACAATCCAATATTGTCTGCACTCCATGTAATTAAAATAGCAGGACAGAAAAGAGTATAGTGTTTGTTGGGCTTATGTTGTTGGTGTTACTACACAAGCTCCACATCAAATTTTATTTATTTATTTAGTTTTTGTTGACCGGGTAAGTGCGCTAGCCAACAAGTGACTATTTTCAGGCACGACCCGGGAGGTACAGTTACAGAACACAGTGATACATAAGAGATTACACAAAGCAGGATACATTTGCAGGATACATAAGAAATTACACAGAGCAGGATACATTTGCAAAGGACAAGTCACACAGTGTAGTCAAGCATAGCAATAAGGATAAATTACATGTATTCAGTTGTTGAGAACTAGGGGAGAGGTGGTAGGGGACAGGTGTAAGGGTAGGGCAGGAGAGACAGAGACAGGGGGTGGTAGGGCGAATAGCAAAAAAGGGGAGGACAGGAGGGAGGTTAAGGCGCCAAGTGCGGCATTAGCGGGAGAAGGTTACCACCTGTGGCAGGGACGGTGGAACCGGGAGTCGGCAAGAGAGACGGAGAGGTCGGGAACAGGACAGTGAAGCTATGGGTGCAAAAAATGAGAGGAGAGGGTGATGTGCAGGGGAGGCGGTGGGGGACTAGGTGCAAGGGTGAGGAGGATTTGAACTAAAGGAATGGGGAGGGAAGGGTAGGGTGGGAAGGGCAGGGTATAGGGGAAAAGGATGAAGGGCACGGAACAGATAGGGAAATGAATGGGGTAGGGAGATAGAGTGCACCTAGTAAGAGCGAGCGGAGCAGAAGAAGGAGGAGGACAAGAGGCGGTGGAAAAACAGCATTGGCGGGGTAGAGTAGTAACCTGCGGCCGAGCCGGTGGAACTACGAGACGGCAGGAGAGAGAGGGGAGTCACGCAAACTGGTGGGAGGCGGGATAAAATAGGAGAGGGGAGGGGGTGAGGACTGAGCATAGGGAGAAGAGGGAAGAATAAAAGAAGGAGGGGAAAGCTGGCAGGGAGAGGGGCAGAAAGGTGAAAGAAAGGTAGGAAGGGTGGTGGCAAGTTACGGCATTAGCGGTACAAGGTAGCAACCTGTTACCGGGCCGGTGGAACCGAAAGACAGCAGAGAGGGGAGTGGAGGGCGGTTAGAGGGGGAGTGAGGCGGCAAAGAGCAGGAGAGGGGAGGGGCAGGAAAAAGGTAGGGGATAATGACAGGGGTACTGGAGAAATGGCTAGTGGGAAGGGAAGAGCGGGGGCTGGGAAAGTAAGTGTTACAGGAACAGAGGGTGCAGGATAAGGAATGAAGGTGGGGAAAACAGCTCAGGAGCGAGGGCAAGCTAAGTGACTAGGCAGTAATTAGAGAGCTTTACAATTGGCATCAGAACAACAATGTTATACAGTATCAACAAACATGAAACATAAAAGCAAAAACAACCAAGAATAAAAAGCGTAAGTGCCTATAATACATAATAGGGGAGGGGAGGAGAACAGATTAGGAGCATGGGATTCAAGAGGGATCAAAACAAACACATTTGTCCATCGAGGTAAGGAAAGCTCTGAGATTGTGCTTAAATGCATCGTGAGAAGGAACATTTCTTAGTCCCTGGGGCAGCAAGTTCCAAAAGTGAGGGGCAGCATAACTGAAGGCTCCCGAGCCCTTTTTTGTGTGGCAGAGAGGAATATTCAATAAGGACTTGTCAGAGGATCTAAGGTCCCGTGAAGGTATAACCGGTTGGAGTAGTTTTGAGAGCTCAGCTGGCTTTGATGCTCTGATGATGGTGTCCGAAAGGTTGCAGAGGTAATATTGCCTGGTGGAGGAGGGAGATAGCCAGCCCAGGTCTTTTTATAGCTGACAATGGTGCTTCAGGCGCGGTGCTTTAGCCGCATACCTGCAAACATTGTTGAAGGTGGTGTCCCATTGGTGCAGAGCAGTTTTGCTGGCCATGGTTAGGACGGGAGCACCGTAAGTGAGGGTTGGTAACAGGATTCCTCTAGCAATTGCCAGTTTAGCAGCAGGGGTAAGCAGGTAGTTAGTCCTGTAAGCAGCCCCTAGCTTACAATTGACAGATTTACAAGTTTCCTGGATGTGCAGCTTTAGGTCAAGATTTTGGTCAAGGTGAATGCCCAAGTAGCTTAAAAGAGCTAACAGACTCCAGAGGGTTACCATTAATGTCAGGCACAGAGAGAGAAGAAGAGCAGGTTCTTAATTTGTGTGGGGATCCAAATAGCATGGCTTTAGTTTTATTGGAGTTAAGGACAAGGCGTTGGGTGTATACAGCGCTGCACCAAGTGGAAGTCTGTGGTAAGGGCAGCATTCAGGTTGGTGATATTGTCAGAGTGGGCATAGATGACCAGGTCATCAGCATAAAGTAGTGAGTGGCCAGAGGTTACTACATCAGGGAGATTGTTTACAAATAGTGAGAAGAGGAGAGGACCGAGAATGGAGCCCTGAGGGACGCCAATATTGATAACAGCACTGTCAGAGATCGCCGAGTTGAATTTCACTGCTTGAGTCCTGTTGGCAAGGTAGCTGCTGAACCAGGTAGTGACAGGGTAGGAGAAGCCCAGATTTCTGAGGGAGGCAAGTAGTAAAGGATGGTCAACAAGGTTGACGCTTTAGTGAGGTTGATGAAAACAGCCCTGTTAGCTTCCCTTTGTCCATGTTGGTAAGAATGTCAGAGGAGAATTTTGCTAGTGCAGTCATGGTGCTGTGGTGTTTTCTAAATCCGTGCTGTGCTGTATTGAGTAAGTTGGAGTTTTCAACGATTCGGTAACTTGAATGGAGACTAATTTCTCAAGGATCTTGCTAAGGACTGATAGTATAGCAATTGGTCTGTAGTTGGTCGTGTCATTTTGCTGCCTTTTTAAACACGGAGTAATTCTGGCCTTCAGATTTCAGGGACAGAGCCATTGAAGAGGGATAGGGTGAAGATTCTAGCTATAGGTCCAGATATGAGGTGAGCAGCCATCTTTAATAGACGAGGTTCCATTCCATCAGAGCCGGGCTGGTATTGTCAGAGATAGCCTTGAGCAGCTTGAAGACTTGATGCCTGGTGACCGCTTTGAAGTAGAATGGTTTAGATGAGGAGGTGAATCGCCAGGGAATGTTGAGTTCAGTTGTGTAGCAGGAGATTGAAGGAAGCTGTGTAGGCAGATAGGTCGGAAACTGCTGGTTAAACGCTGTTTGCAATAGTGAAGGAGTCATTACAGTGGACACCTTGCAGGACCATTTTGAGGGTGACAGCTGCGTAGATCCTAAAAAGTTTTAATGTGGCTCCAAAATTTTCGAGGGTCGTTGGAGGAGTTAGTCAGCAGGTTTTGACAGTATATGCTTTTAGCCTGCCTGATGCGCCTTTGCAATCATTTCTATACTGCTTGTACAGGATAAGATCCAGGGGAGCCAGAATTTTTGTATTGTTTCCATTGCTTATCTCGGACTTTTAACTTACATAGGAGTTCTTTATTTAGCCATCTTGATTGCTGACCTCTGACTCTTCTTTTACCTTTGGGAGGTGTTTCTTTTGTACTTCGCCAAACTTGGTGAGAAATATGTTAGGGCAGTGTCAACATTGGAGGTGGAAAACGTCAGTCCAGTCTATGTCAGATATGTCAGATAAGAAGGCTTGTGTATCGAGGCAGCATAGTTTGTGAAGGTAATCAGTCGTGGTTGAGGAGCAGGCGGTGGGCAGAGCGCCAGTGACAGAGCGTTGGTGAGTGATCTGTAAGTGAGTCAGCCAGGACGGTAGCTTTGGAAACATGATCCGGTCTATTTGTAAGGATCCAGTCCAGTAATGACCCTGATAGTGAAGACGTGGTTCTAGTGCAGATGGTTATAAGTTGGTGAAAATTGTGCTTCTGGATCAAAGATGCAAGGAGATTGTGATGTGGGCCCAGCCAGTTCAGGTTCAAGTCACCGAGGAGGAGTGTTTCATTTGTTTTTACATTTTGAGAAACGTACTGCAGTAGGTTCTGGAGACCGTTCAGCCCACTGGTTGGCGGGTTATACACACAAACGATATGTAGGTGTTTCGACCCGAGTGTCAGGGTTGCCTGCAGCGCTTCACATAGCATGAGGGAATCAGGGTTAGGTAGGACGCTAAGAGACAGATGACTTTCATAGTAAATAGCGACCCCACCCCCCCTCTTGGACCCAGATCGATCTCGCCGAAGAATATTATACCCAGGTAGAGGGCAGGAGGTATCGGATACAGTAGGTTTCAACCAGGTTTCGGTGAGGCATAGTATGTCAGGATCCACCAACTTAGCCCAGGCTTCAAGTTCAGCCAGGTGACTCAGGAGGCTTCTAATGTTCATATGGGCTAGTACCAGGCCTTTTGAGTGCTAGTTGAGGTAGAGAGTGGGTGCAGAGCTTGGGACCAGGGTTAGATTCAATATCACCAGATAGCAGGAGGAGCCTCTGAGCCAGGTGTATAAACATGTCTACAGGGAACATGCCTGGCTTAATTTTAGGTATGCGACTGCCCAAGAGATAGAAGTGGAGGGATAGGTAGGTACAACCCCTTTTGAGTAGTATAAGTATAAGTACATAACAGGAGAGACAGGAGTATATACCTGGTGGTTAAGTCACAAGCCAAAAGAAATGATCAACAGCTGAGGTACAGAGTCACAGAATGTGTTAGAATTCCTGAAGGTGATGAACTGTGCCTGTGCATATGCAGGATGTGAAATCCTTTTGTCTGCATGCTTCTTTGTCATTCAAAGAGGTTGTTGAAAAGCCCACATACAGATCATGGAGCAGGTCAGACGAAAATGTGGATTCAAAGCAGACCTAGAGTCACTGAGTTTGTCAGACTTAGTTGCTTGACTTATGTTTTGCTAGGGATAGCTTCCAAAAAGTTGATTTTTAAATGAAAAATGCAGATACCTGGTGATGATGTTTTGCAGAAATCCAGTTCAGTAGACTTTCACGGATGTAGTGAGCAAGAATGGTGTAGTTACTCCAAGCAGAAAACCATGTAAATCCACAAAAACTAAGCTACAGACGCAGATGTGTCTGCTTCCCTATCAGCCCAATGTCAATTCTCAGACACATAACCAGAACCCTGCGTGTTTTACTATTAAATGAAATGAATGCAAAGAATATAAATTTTTAGTCTGTTTAATTGTGTTTGACACGCTAGTGCAATCTTGGTCTTCTTGAGATCTTATTTTTCGATACTTTCTAATCCTGCTTGGGCCACTTATAGGAAAAAATTAAGATTTTGAATTGGTTTACAGTTCTCTTCAACAGAAATTCTCTAGTACTGTTTTTGTTGCCCCATTATTTGTACTCATATGTGGAGCTTGTGTATACTGCAACAACACATGTTGATTGCAGTACTTAATTAACATTTACAGTAAAACGTAGACTGCAGCCAGACAAGTCAGTGTTTGTTTTGTACTAATGGGGTTTCTTTGACAATAGTATGTATGTTTCACATTGCACTTTCATTCTCATATATTGTGATGGTTGGCACTGTATTGTGATGGCACTGCTTTAAATGTATCACTGTCTTCTGTTGTTATTCACTGCAAACTAGTTGTATGTTGATCTTCATTTTATTGATAACATTATTTAAAGGGGGTAGAAATAAGGTGTAGGCAGTGCCGCTAGTTTTCAATGGGTTTGTATTACTAATAAACATGAAACTTCTTTTCATGTATCAGTTCTTTATTTTTTTTTATACATTATGACCCAGATATTCAAACTGCGCCCAAAATGTGCGCAACAGCAGGAGCAAGCACAAGTCAATTGCGCATATGCGCAACAGACGCGATATTCAAACATGGAGCAAAACAAATTGCGCAAGCAGCCAACGTCTGAATATCGTACAAACTGCGCCATAGCGCAACCAGGAAGGGGAAGCTGAGCAGAAAGGTTGCGCCATAGCGCAACAAGGCTAGCCCAGCTGAGCAGTCCAGAGGTGCCATAGTGCAAGCAGAGCCCCCCCCCCAGCAGAGCAATGGAACTGCACAACCAGGGAGGCAGGCTGGGGCCCACCGCCAGCCATGCCACACATGGGCACAGGAACACACTGCAGAACCAACAAGACACCTGCACACCCCAAGCACAGCATCACTGGGGGTGGGACAGATGATCTATTGGCCCATGGGGACAAGCCAACAAAGCACAGCAGGGCCATGATGCCCCAGCACAACCACTGGCAGGCTGAGACTGCCACACACAGGGGGTTGACAACCACAGTGCACATCAGCCCCCCGTATGCACAGCACACCCTGCACCATGACCCCAAGACACCACCCAT
The DNA here is from genome assembly GCA_016271365.2 of Neoceratodus forsteri. Taxonomy (NCBI): domain Eukaryota; kingdom Metazoa; phylum Chordata; order Ceratodontiformes; family Ceratodontidae; genus Neoceratodus; species Neoceratodus forsteri. Next base: position 742,134,226 of record CM057450.1, read on the forward strand.
GTGCAGTGACTGGCACTGCAGGAAACACCATGCATCCCCCCCGGCAAACGTCAACCTCGTGTAGCAGAGAACCATACAAACCAGACCCACCATGTGCACCCAGCAGTGGGTGGCAGCAGATGGCAAGACCAACAGAAAGTCACTGCCACACTGGAGACACCTCCCCATGCACACACACACACACATACCCAGGACCATACCACCCCAGATGGCATGCACACCACTGCAACTGAGCAACCATAGCCAGCTGCAAATCAGAGACCACCACAGTATTCATATCAAAATATATATATATTAATAAAATGGAAAGTACAAAATGAACAACAGCAAAACTATTTACAAGAGGGGGGTAGGGGTACAAGGTAGGGGTGGGCAAGGGGTAGGGATGAACAACTTGGAGAGAGAAGGCAGGGTGGGAGGGATGGGTGAAGTGGGAAGGGGAAGCCAGCCTAAGGCCTAGCAGGCTGGTCCTCCGCTGCCTGGTGCCGTCTTGCTTGGCTGTGCCTCCTCCATAGCCCATGGTGCTGTATATCCTGGAAGATGTTCCGGTTCTCCAGGGACACCCGGGTCAGCTGGTGCAGTGCCCGCTCAATTCTGCGGAGCACAATGAGGCCTAGGAAAAGGGAACACAGTCAATGGCTGTGACTGACCACAACCCTGAACACCACCCAACCTGCAAGCCATATAGCCCAATGTCCCGCACCTGTGATGGTATGCACCCACCCACAGTGACCATGCACATGACAAGCCCAACCAGGCGGCACCAGCTATGTGCACACACACACACTGCCCATGTCCATCACAGCACAAACAAGGCTGTCAAGTGATGTGGCAATGTGGTGCGATGCCAGTTCCACAGCCATGTGCCCAGTGCATGCATGGACCACCAGTGACACACACACAGATGTGCAGTGACACTGGACAGTGATGAATGTCGCCTGTGCCGTGCATGGTTGTGTTGTGCATGGCTGGTGGTCATGCCCACCCCCTTCAGCATGCAATAGCATCCATGATGTAATGATACTCACACTCCGCAAGCAGCTGTGGCTGCTGCTGCTGCTGCTGCTGTGGCCCACCCCTCGCAGCACCACTGTCTGCCACTGGGGCCCTGCCACGGCCCTCCTCATCCCGTGCCTGCATCCTCTCTCTGCTTGGCCTGTGGGAGACAAATGATGAGAAAAACATCAGTGTGACTCCAAAGCAGACTGCCCCCTGCCCCAGTAAGTGTGCCTGCCCACACTGCCAGACCCATGCATCTCACACCTGCACACACTGACACAGCCAACCATGGCAGAGCCATCACCCATGCACAGCCACCAAAACACACTCACACCCCTACGGAGAATACAGGTGCATAGATGGTACACCCACCTGGCCTAGGCACTACGTCCCTCCTGGCACGTGACCGTAGTCTGTGTAGCAAATCCGGCTCCCTTCTGTGGAGGTCACTGTACCTGTGCCACAGCGCCATATGGTGCCCATTGCTGTAGCGCCACTGGCACAATGGTGGCCATGGCCTGAATTGCTGATCGCGCACAGCACGTCATCAGCACGGCAGACGCCTGCGTAAGCTACATGGGCATGCGCAATGCAGTATACCACACAGTCACAGATCTGTGCCATTGGCTCAGCCGGTTCAACCGTATTGCGAAAAGCGCAATAGCGCGATATTCAGCCGACACATGCAAATCATCTGATCAGCCATTCAAAGGTGCAGTGGCACGATTTGCATCTCATTACAGTTGCTCCACTCCTAATTTGCATGCATTGCACTATAAATGTGCGACATTGGGCTGCGCTGGCCAGATTCAGTTACTGCAGGTAAGAGGTGGGTTGCATGCTGTGGGATGTTCTGGACAATGGGCATGGGATAGCGCTGTAGACTGCACAGTGACAGGTGTCCACTTCACCCATACAGATCGCCATGACCAAGCAGAGCCAAGGTGAGGGTGAGGTGAGGATGGTGGGCGGAGGAGGAGGGCCCAACTTCACCACGGCAGAGACAGAGGCCCTCTTCCAGGCCTACCTGGAGGAGGTCACTACTGAGTGGATGGTGGGGCCCCCTCAGACCGTCTGGGCTGCATGGGAGGGGTAGCTCAGGCAGTGAACCTGCACGAAGCTACCAGCGCTCCATGCAGGAATGCAAAAAGAAGATTGGGACAGACCACAGGAGGGTGAAGGAGAAGGTGGCAGTCCTCAGGGCGGCACATGCTGGCACTGGCGGGGGCCCGCCAGCGGTGGTGGAGCTGACCCCGGTTGAGGACTGACTGGCTGCATCAGTGCAGCGCAGTGCTATTGAGGGCGTACCAGGAGGTGGATTCCAGACAGGTGGAAGCCCATCACTGCACGGTACGACATGGTGGTGGTGTTGGGGGGGAAGGTTGTTCACATGCACTCACATGTCCTCTTTCTGTTACAGATCCAGTTCATCTTCAGGGATGGTGGTGGTGGGTCCAGGCAGTGAGGATGACCTGCTGGACAAGGAGGAGGTCCATCCATCTCTGTCACCAGCCAGCATGCACTGCACCAGCATTACGCTGGGCTGCCAACTCTGGTGTCGGTGAGTCTGGTGTGGGGGTGCACAGCCTGTGTCTCAGCAGTCTGGCATGCAAGCATGCCAGCACGCTGTGACTGTGGCTGTAGCATGTACCTGCACCATTGATGATGCAAGGACTGCAATGGGCAGTGACATGTGTGTCCCCATGAAGGACACAGCAGGCCAACCACTGCCCCTGGGTCTGCTGGTTCCAACATGTGTGCCAGCATCGGCACAGTCCCAGGCTGTGCCTGTCACCACCGGTGGGGCAGCACCAGTGGCTGTGCAGGTGTCTGGCACTGTTGCGGCCACAGCAGTGGAACGAGTGGTCCCTGGGGCACAGCGGTTGGAAGGGCAGCAGCATCAGTCACCCACCAGGTCTGGGGGTACAGTGTCCAGTGGTGGCACATGCCTGCCGTCCTTTGATATGCCCATCCCTGGTCCTGGTGAACAGCGCCCACCCTCAAGGGGTGTTGAGCATCAGGACCTTCCACACCCTGGGGGACAGGATGCTGTTGTGGCAGAGTACCCACTTGAAGAGCACACCCACCTGCTGCAGGAATCAGTACAGCAGCAAAGGCGGGTTGCAACGTCTGTGGAGGCACTGTGTGCGGCTGTGGAGCGGCACAGCAGGGAATGTGCTCTGGACCGTGCAGAGATGGTCCACATGCGGATGGATGTGACCGCCGCCATTGACAGGCAGACCCAGGCATTGGACGCTGTCATGGCTGCATTGGGCACACATGCAGGTGCTCCTGTACCGCACACCCCACACAGTACGCTCTCCACTCCCTGTTCCCGGCATCGTGCAACGCCAAGCCTGTCGACACCAGGTTCTGCTGTGGGCATCCCAAGCACCCCTGGTGCAGATATGTTTGGCATCCTACAGACCCCACTGCGGACAAGGTCGCGATCGTGCAGTGGGACCCCTGGTGGTCCATCGGTGCCACCCCATGTGGCCCCTGCTCAGCCTGCCAGTGCTGTTGGGTCACGGCGGGGCCACCCATGCATCCATGGTGGCTGTGGAACGGTGCAACATGACTGACCTGTCTCCCAGTGCGGGCCCTGTCTGGTGCTGCCCTGTGTGCACTGTGCGGCATGGTGGGCAGTGCACTGGTGGGTGCCCTGCCCATCACGCCAACATACGGACCACCTGCACACCATCCTGACTGCTGTCCGCAGATGCGTGTGCATGATGATGCCTGCATTGTACTGTACACCAAGGTGCAAGGGTGCCCAGCATCTGACACACGTGCTTGACAAGTACAGGTGGTGGGTGTGGTCTGTGGATCTGTGTGTTTGCCATGTCTGTTCCTGCTCTGCTGTGCACCTGCCCATGTACGCTTTGTGCCTGGTGTGTTTGTGTGTGTGTGTCTCTATTTGACTGTTCGCCCCTCCCTGATGGTGTGTTGGTGTGCCTGGTCCCTTCAACCCCCCTTTCCGTCAGGCACCCGGGTGTGTTACTCTGTGTGCCTGTGGGTTGCGCCAGGACAGTGTTGTCTGCACATGGCCCCTTGACTTACCTGTGTTGTGCAAAATGCTCCTCCGTGATGGTGTCCCGGTGCAGCTGGGCCTGCCAGATCAGTCGGGGTCCCGCCGTCAAGGGGGCTGCTCATCACCATCAACACCCGGCGCGCTGGTGTCCCCATCGCTGTCCCCTCTTCAATCTGATGGCTATCCCACAGTCATTGGCCATGTTGTGCAGGATACAACAGGCCAGGAATATCCCACAAGCCTTTGAGGGGCTGTACTGTAGGGCACTGCCGGAGGTGTCTAGGCATCAGAAGCATGCCTTGAGCATCCCAAACACCCGCTCGATGATGTTGCGTGTTGTGGCATGTGCCTCATTATAGCGTTCCTGCGATGGGGTGATGGGGTGCCGGTACGGTGTGAGCAGCCAGGGATGGAGTGGGTATCTGCTGTCACCTGTGTGGAGATAGTGGAGATCAGTCTCATGTTCAGGTCCATATTGCCCATATCCCTGTGTGCCACTACCATGGCACCTGTGGCATTCCCACCCTTGCCCCGAGTTTGCATTTCCTACATGCTTACTCACCCACTAGATGGCCTGTGGGGATGTCCCCACTCTTGAATCGCTGGCACGGTGCGGACTGATGCCATATGAAGGCATCATGTGCTCCACCAGGGTGTGTGGCACAGATATTGATTATACACCCAGTGGCATCACACACCACATGGCAGTTGACACTGGGGAAACCCTTTCTATTCCTATATGCGGCCCCATCGGGGCCAGGTGGTGTGCGAATGGCCACATGGGTGCAGTCTATGGCCCCTAGCACACCAGGCATACGTGCTACCCTGTGGAACACCTGCATGTTTGCTGTATGCTCTGCCGCGGTGCTGGGGAAATGGATGTACTCCTCAGCATGTGGCAGCAGTGCGCTGAGGAATTGGGTGAGGATGCGTGATGTGGCCGACTGTGTGATGCCCGTGGTATCCCCTGTTGGCCTCTGGAAGGTGCCCGTGGTGAGCAAGCACATGCAGGCTGTCACCTTGGTCTCCACTGACAGATCATGACTCCGTCGTGAGGGTGCCTGCATCACATCACTGCACAGCTCACAGAGCCACCTCAGTATTGCCCTGTTCAGGCGGTACTGGCCCACGATCTCTACATCTGCGTACAGCTCAAAGCTGATGCGGGCACGGTACTGCCTGTTGGGGGCATACTGCCGACAGGCCCATCCACGGCCACGTCCCCTGCACCTTGCATTCTCACCCCCCTCATTACAGCTTCCATGTGGAAGCTGCCACTGTCCATCTCCCTGGCTTGTGACCCCCTGGCTGATGTTGCTCTGTTACCCCCACTGTCCTGACTGCTACTTCCACTGCACCGGGCACCCCCCCGCTGGCCTCTGCAGCCTATGGCCCACACTGCTTCTCTTGCCTGCCCTGGCCTGTCACTGACTGTCTTTCTGTCTCTCTCTTCCCCACTTGGCATCCCTGTGGTGTTCTTGCGCCTGTTTCTTGAGCCTTTTTATTTTGGCTCATTTCCGCTGGTGCACAACTTCCGGCTGTTCTGCTGTTGCGCATTGCGCAAGTCTTTGGATATCGCATTGCGCTCTTTATGCATGGATCCACCCCCTTCGGTTGCGCATGCCATCATTTGCATTGCGCTGTTGCTCATCATGTTTTCGGTGGCGCAACTGCCTCCTGCTGAATATTGCAGAATGGCGCACTTTTGGACTTACGCAGGCGCAACCCTATTGAGCATGGCGCAACCTTTTTGAATATCTGGGCCTATAGGTTTATCCAGTTCCAGTCTGGCCTGCTGAACCCCAACATTCTAAACAGGCTTGTGTCTACAGAACAGGGTGAGACATCATGTGGTGATGTCCCCATTTATTCCACACAGCTGCACACAGTGCATAAGCAGCAGGTACACAGCAGTGTAAAACAGAAGCAGCTACAGCTTTGTATTCACCGTTTGTTTTAAATGATGAAACATTGATGAGAACTTACATAGAGTCATGACTTTGATGGCAGATAAGGACTGCTTGGCCCATCCAGTCTGCCCATTTTTCTACCAATTGGATAAGCTGCAGATTCTAGTTTTCCAACAGCCTACTTCCTCCTACCCCCCCACTATAATTGCCTTATGGCTGTCCCATGCATTCTTGAATTCTCCCACTGTTTTTGACCCCACAACCTCCTCAGGAAGGTGGTTCTATGTGTCCACCACTCTCTCCATGAAGAAATATTTCCTCATGTTGCCCCTGAGCCATCCCCCCATCTTTAAATTGTGTCCCCTTGTTCTTGCACATCTTTTAACTTGAACTTGTATACATCTGAAAGAAATACAGTAGGCCCAATTCTAAGATGCATGTCACAACTCACGGGTGTATGTGAGTTGTGACATGCGCCGATATGCTAGGGACCCTGTGCCCTATTCCAAGATAGGCAGGGCCCCCAGCACTTATGCCCTGTGACTTGTGGCAGCTGCAGGGTTGTGCCATGGGAATGGTGCAATGGACCTGAGTGCCGCAAGCCACTGACCATGAAGAACAGCTCCCCCAAACCCCCCAGCCATGAAAAAAGCCTGCAAGCCCCCTTGGGCCAAGGGGGGATTGGCAGTGTGGCAGAGGTGCAAGGGTGGTGCTGGAAAAAACTGACCAGGGTACTGGCAGGTGGCACCCCAGTATTGGGATGGGGGGGATCACAGTTATGGGGGGTCCATGGGGTACAGCTGTTTGCATGTTGCTGCACTGTGGGGGGGGGCAACCACCGTTTGGCCAGGATGGATGCCCCTTAGATGAGCTAACAGCTGGTCTAACCCCGCAGTGCTGCAGTGTGGCTTGGAATAGCATAAGAGGGTTACGGCAGCCACCGTTTCAGAATAGGGCACAGTTGCTGCTGTAACCCCCCCTTCCGCTGTGCCATAGGGGCTGCAGCTGGTGGAAGTCCCCTTGGGGGCAGGCCGCCCACACCATGGCACAGGCCACCTCCAGGAATTGCAAACGACGTAACGCATGTCGCAAAGTGTGACTTGTGCCTTTGGGTTTGGTGCAAGTCACCTTGCAACATGCGTAACCCATTTTAGAATCGGGCCCAATGTCTTTCTTTTGTGTTGACGGTTAGAGGTAATTAACCCTTACCATGCTGCGGGAGTATATATACATCTTCATGGCATCCATGGCTGTCACTACCTGGCTGTCTATCTGAGTGACCATTCTAAGTACAAGATGCATCAGAAAGACAGTTATTTTGAATCTACATTGTTTCTATACGAGGCATAATGGGTCCAAATACTGTGGTAATATTTGATTACACTGTATTGCAGCCATCAATAATCCTGTTTTGTAATCAGCACTACTTTCTCAACTGTCAGCCTCTACACTCTTCACAAGTGATTAGAGTGGTATTTTTTAGATGGTTATCAGATCGTGATTGCACAGCACTATTGTCAGTATGTATAATTGCGACACTAATTAAAAAGGGGGGAAGACATTACAGTGTACAAAATCATAAGGATCTGATTGATGTTATGGAATTTTGATATCTTAAACAGTACCATTAGTAATCTTTGTCTTCCTTGTGATCTTTTTATAAAAGTGCTGTTATTTTCATACTCACACAGTACATGTATAACTGCCATCTGTAGTCGTTTGTTTAAGTTTCATGGGAGCAGGACAGAGGCAGGAAACTACAGACCAGTTAGTTTGACCACAGTGGTAGGGAAAATGATGGAATCACTTCTGAAGGAAAGAATTGTTGAGTACCTAGAGGCCAGTGGGGCACAGGACCCAAGGCAGCATGGATTCATGATGGGAAGGTCGTGTCAGACAAATCTAATAGATTTCTTTGACTGGGTGACCAAAGTAGTAGACCAGGGAGGGGCTGTGGGCATGGCCTACCTAGATTTTAGCAAGGCATTTGATACAGTTCCACACAAAAGATTAATACACAAGATAGCCAGCCTTGGAATGGGTCCCAAGGTGGTAACCCGGATAAATAATTGGCTAGACAACAGGACACAAAGGGTAGTAGTAAATGGAGTACACGGTGAAGAAAGGAGGGTTACTAGCGGAATACCGCAGGGTTCAGTACTGGGACCGGTCCTTTTTAATGTCTTTATAAGTGACATTGCAGAGGAACTGGAAGGAAAAGTATGTCTCTTTGCAGATGACACAAAGATCTGCAATGGGGTTGATACACAGGATGGAGTGGAAAGGATGAGAAGGGACTTGGCAAGGTTGGAGGAATGGTCAAATGTATGGCAGCTCAGATTCAATGCAAAGAAGTGCAAGGTAATGCACATGGGAAACAAAAACCCAGGGGAAGCATACACAATGGGGGGTGAGATACTGACAACAGTAAAAATAGAAAGGGACCTGGGGGTAATTATATCAGATGACCTAAAGGTGGGCAAGCAATGTGAGAAGGCAGTAAGGAAGGCTAGGGGGATACTGGGATGCATAGGAAGAGGCATCAATAGTAGAAAACAGGAAGTTGTTATCCCTCTGTACAGACAGTTGGTGAGACCCCATCTGGAGTACTGTGTGCAGTTCTGGAGACCCCATCTCTGCAAAGATATAGACAGAGTGGAGGCTGTCCAGAGGAGGGCAACCAAAATGGTGCAGGGTCTGCACCAGAAGACATACGAAGAAAGACTAAAGGAGCTTAATATGTATACTCTTGAGGAAAGAAGGGAGAGAGGGGACATGATAGAAACTTTCAAGTACCTCAAGGGAATTAACAAAGTCCAAGAGGGTAGCATCTTCCAGAAAAAGAGATGTGCAAGAACAAGGGGCACAATTTGAAGATGGGGGGGATGGCTCAGGGGTAATGTGAGGAAGTATTTTTTCACTGAGAGGGTTGTGGATGCATGGAACAGCCTCCCTGAGGAGGTCGTGGAGTCAAGAACAGTGGGGGACTTCAAGAATGCATGGGACAAGCATAAGGCAGTCCTAGAGGCGGATAAGAGGAAGTAAGCTGTTGGTTAACTAGGATCTGCAGCTTATCTGTTAGGTAAGAAAATGGGCAGACTAGGTGGGCCAAGCGGTCCTTATCTGCCGTCAAATTCTATGTTTCTATGTTTCTATGTTTCATGTTTGAAATTCACTTATTTTTTATTATTTCTTTGTACTCCTCTCTCTCTCTCTCTCTCTCTCTCTCGCCCCCTGCCCCCATCAAGTTCACAATCTCCTGCTGCATAAATGGAATGTATTTGCAGCTACTTCATATAAGTTTCAGCTGTTAAAAATACCCTAACAAAAAATAAATTCTCTGTACACCGTTGTGTATATGTATAATGTTACCCTGTAATTTATAATATATAAGGCTTCAATATCAACAATCAGATCAGTATTGATTTAATTATTGTAGCTTATATTTTTGTTGTGTGTCATTGTTAAAGTAAATGAGATTGACTAAGATGTCACATAAGAAAAAAAAAATATAACACCCTAATCAATTTATGTTACTTGTAGCACAATTGCATGTTCATTTGTTACATTAGTCAGTTGCTAACTGTCTACCATCCAGCATTCTTTTAAGAATAAGTAAGACCACAAGCAGAGGAATTAGTCATATTGAAACCTGCATTATGCATTATGCGGACTGGTTTCCTAATTTGCATATCTTGGTTATGCATAAGTATCATTAGTATAAGATATGAATACTAGACAGCATGTATCTACATATTTCTCCTAGCTTTGTTATCTTCTTCCATTATTTAAAATTTATTTTGCAGACTCATTTTAATAATGCTTTCCGGGGCTCAATCCAGCTGTTAGCTGGAAAGTAAGTAAATAAATAAATGAATGGTGTTCTGTCCCGACAAGTCCACTCTGGGCATATTTAATGTAAGGCTCTTCCAGGGCAGAATTAATTATGAAAGCCTTGCTTCACTACATTAAATTTAAATAATAAAGAATAAAACACTGTCTCCTGGTAAGACCCACTCTGCCTGCCCCCCCCCCACCATGTTGGGACACTGTGCCGTACTCAGAGATTTTAAAATTAAGAATGCCATCCAGGGCTAAGACCTGCACTGAGCAGGAATGTTTAATTTAATTGAAGCCCTTTCATGGACAAATAAATAATCGCCCCTCCTAAGTCCCAGCAGGTCCGCATCAGACATATTCAATGTGCGGGCTCTTCCAGAGCAGAATAGCTGATGACTCTTATTGAGAGCCTAGCTTAAATAGATGAAATATAATTATAAATTGTAAAAGAATAAAATACAGCCTCTGCTGTATTACAATACTTTGTAAGACCTGCTCTGCATCCCCCAGCTGAGACCCAATCGGAGTGGGAATATTAAAATTTAGAATACCCTCTGGGTGCTCTCCGGGGCTTGGTTTAGATGTTGGCATTACAACTAATATCAATTGCAGATTCTTCTAAACATATTTTTACGTTCGCTTGCGTGCATGCGCAAGGAATGTATTGCAACAGTAGGACTTCTTGGAGGTGTGTGACCCTCCTGTCTAATGCAATGGTCCATGTGGCAGGCGTAGCCCTATAGCACCAATAGATGTCCAAGCCCTGTATGACAGCAGTTAGGCTGACCTGGTCTTCTGTTCAAAGAAAACCACTGCTGCTTAATGTCGCCCTCCCACTTCCTGTCACCGGGGAAGCTGTCCTTTTATATCGAGATTCGAGTCAATAAAAAGGCGACCATTTCCTTCACTCAGAGCTGCAGAGGGTGAGAGGGACCATACTGGGATCAATGCGACTGCAGCTTTGTTATTATATATGATTGTATTGAATACAATGTATTCGATATGTATGTCCTCTCTGTGATTAGCTACCTTTGTAAACAAGCCTCTGGCTCAAAGGTTGTAAGTCTGATTGTACAATAAATAAATAAATATGAACAATGTCCCAATCAAAGCAACACATCCACTTCCTGCTTACTTTGCCCAATATCAGCAGTTCACAAGTATAGGTCATTTGCTCACATAAAAACAACGGCTCCTCTGCTTCAACATATTCTAGTGAAGCCTAGTGCTGGCAACACAAATGTTTGTTTGGATCCAGAAAGGGACAGATAACATTTTTTTTACTTATCATTGTGGAATCCATGTCAGGAAAATGGGAGCCTCTCCAGTTGTTAATACAACAAGCCCCACAGAGCACAAAGCGGCAGTACATCCAGAAAATATGATGTTTAGATAAATCCAGCGGCAAACTAGAACAACATTATGTGCATGGAAAATGCAAATAGAGACAAAAAACTTAATGCAAAACGTCGAGAGCAATGGCCGACTGGCTAACATGGCTTGCAAGGCAAATATTGCAGGTGGTGGCATTTCGGGAAGCCCCTTCATCAGACTGATGCACGTAATGTTATTCTATTTTGCTGCTGGATTTATTTAAACATCAGATTTTCTGGATGTACTGCCGCTCCCATTTTCCTGAAATGGATTCGACAATGATGAGTAAAAAATTCTTATCTGTCCATTTCTGGATCCAAACAAACATTTGTGTTGCCAGCAATTAATGTTACATCAGCATTACACTATGAGGGTCCTCAGCTAGGCTTCACTAGAGAATGCTGAAGGCAGAGGAAGCCGTTAGTTTTTATGCGAGCAAATGACTATACTTGCGAACTGCTGATATCGGGCAAAGTAAACTGGAAGTGGATGTGCTGCTTTGATTGGGACATTGAGAATATTTGCTAAGATGTTATAATAAGTGCGTACTTTTTGGAACCCCCTGTCCCACAGACTGTTTCTGACTTTGGTCTCTTAGCACTCTGTGGATGTTTGGTGCTTTAAACTCACATGGAAATTCAACACTTTGTCCTACTTAATGTCATTTGTATTCGAAAACAGACACTGGTCGCTTCCTTCTTTGCACTATATATAGCACTTTATGGAGGATGGCACGTTATACAAACGTGGGAAATTATTAAATTCATTACTGGATGGCTGTGGCCTTATGACAAAGAACTAATACAAATGAAGAAGTGTGGTGGAACATTTTGAAAATAGAAAAATGAAAAGGAAGTAAATAAGAGGAGTGTATCCAATGTTAAACTATGCTGCAATTTTATTTATTTATTAAAACCATCTCATTTTAGGCTATTCTGTACTGGTCCTTGAATGATTCTTGAAGTGCTGGTGTGGCACCAGTATACCTGTTTTCAGGATATTGGAGTCAATTTTGTTATTTGCTTCATGCTTTGTTCTGCTTAACAAGTGCACCAAGTTCATTCAGAGTGTGAAAGCTTGGGATGTTACCTCGTTTCATTGGGTTAAACGAATTCTTTGCATTCCAGAAAACCTTCAGAAGTCTTCTGATATTATCCTGTCTGTATCTATTTTTGATAAATCCGATGTGATTTGTATGAATGATGCCAATGATAACTGATTGCAACCTTGAGGCCAAAATTTGTGTTAATATTTTATAAACCAAGCTGGCCTGGTGGTGGAAGAGAAGGAGGAAAGGGAAATTGTTTAACCAGGAAAGCCACACTAAGCTGAAGCTTGTTTTCAGGTGTGTCCTGGGAGCACATGGAAGTTAAGTGACTTGCTCAGTCAGGGTCACACAGTATGCAAGTGGGCTGTGGGATTCAAACCCAGGTTTGCAGCTCAGTGCCTTAAACACTGCACTATACTGCCTTCTGAGGGTTGAGGAGCTGGACAAAAGCATATTTTATCTATAGACATCTCAGATACAAAGTTTGCAAGTTTTTTGTCTGAAAAGAGTTCTGAAGTCTCCAGTGAATATTTAAAATGCATACACTATTTAGAAATATGTTATATAAAAAAGGCTGTTACATAAACCCAGCTCCCCCCAGCTATACTGACCATTTCATCTCTCCCTTCTTTCTAACTGTCCTTGCAAACTCACCTTACCTGGCTGCTGCACACTGTACCTGCTATCGCTGACTCCTGCCATCTGGTATTCTTCCCTGCCATTATGTTGTCTTCTTTTTACGTTCGCTTGTGCACATGCGCAAGGAACTTATTGCAACAGTAGGACTTCTTGGAGGTGTGCAACCCTCCTGTCCAATGCAATGGTCCATGTGGCAGGCGCAGCCCTATAGCACCAATAGATGTCCAAGCCCTCTATGACAGCACTTAGGCTGACCTGGTCTTCTGTTCAAAGAAAACCACCGCTGCTTAATGTCACCGTCCCGCTTCCTGTCACCGGGGAAACTGTTCTTTTATATCGAGATTTGAGTCAATAGAAAGGCAACCATTTCCTTCACTCAGAGCTGCAGAGAGTGAGAGGGACCATACCGGGATCAGTGCAACTGCAGCTTTTTTTTTTAACTTCAAAGAGCAGACCTTTGAAGACAAGGGTGGGCGGGGTATTAGTGTGCCAGGTGTGTGTTGTTTGTACCTCCCCAGTGGCTAAAGCTGCAGTAACAATGAGGAATCTCTATCATTGCCTCATCAGCTTTCTCAAAAACATACACACACACACACACACACACACACACACACACGTTCTCTCGTTTTCGGGAAGCTGTTGTCTGAATACACTGGCTTAGTACTGGAGACTGGACAAATAACCTTACAACACAACGCCCTCACAAACCTACTTAACAGACAGCTACCCCACGGAAGGTAGAGGGGGGGGACAAGAAATACAGATCACTGAAGGGAACAGACTAAAACACTTTGATCAAATCAGTATTAAAATATTTTACCCATACTGATTTTTAATGTACTTCAAAGAGCAGTAAAACCATTAGAGCAGAGGGCTCCCCAAGAAGCAGGGCTGAAATACAAGAATAAGGAAAGGCACTTACTTCGATGGGGCTGACGGGCTTAGAGGACAAGGGCTGCAGATACTCAGGGTGAAGGAGGTGGCTGGTGTGGGCAGTCAGCATCTTCAGAACTCTGATGGGGAGCCAGTTCGCCTGTCTCAGCAGGTCAGAGGGAACGAGAGTCTGAGATCCCAGAGCCGAAGGCAATCTCGGGAGAGCATGGGTCAGCTCTGCCACAGGTCGGGTGTCCTTTGGTTAGATCCAGTGGGAATTGTTCATTTGGAGAGACCAGAGATGAGAGGGAGAGAGCGAGGTGGAGGAGGAGGCGAGGAGAGAGTCCGGGGTCCCTTCAGGCTTGCTTGGCTCTCTGAATGTAGTCACAGCCTGCAATGCTCAACGTTTTAGTTTGACGATTCCAACACAAGACTGGCCCCCCTCAACAGCATTCTCTGCACCTATCAACATGTCAAAGAGCGCAGATCAGAAGACAAATGTCAAAGGGACTACGCCGCCAACCAGTGGTAGGGCTCGGCACTGGCTAAGAGCGGAACACAGCCCAAGAGGGCTGAGCCGGCGAGAGATATGACACGGAAGAGGGCGGAGTCACATGTATACATGAATGCAGAAGGGATGGAGTTGGTCTCAGACATGACATGAAAAGGGGCTGGGTAGGTCCAGACATAAAAGGAGAAGGGGCTGAGTCCGCACCAGATGTGAAAAGGGAAGGGACTGAGTCGGTCTCGGACATGAAAGGAGAAGGGGCCGAGTCGCCTCAGACATGAACAGGGGAGGAGTTTGACCCCAGATATTTAAAGTAGAGGGGGTTCACCAATCACTGGCCTTAAAGAGACAGGCCACCCTCTCATCAGAGAAAATGTGTTTCTGAAGAGTTTTCTCACATCTCCTCTGAGCCTCCACCATCCAGCTTCATAGCGTGACCCCTTGTCCCTGAGCATCTTTTTTCATCGAAAATACTACATACAAATAAATCCAAGTATCATTCATTATCATTATTACTACATGCATTGAATGCTTCACTTGCAGTGTCATTGGGTTGCTTTTTTCATCCAAACGGATACCAAATAGCCATGTGAAAGACAGAGGACACTGCATGGTAACATGCAAAGATGTTCATTCCTTTAGATTATCTCCACAGAGGTGGAATTGAGAAACTGCAATTTAAAATAATGCATGCTTGCATCAAAACCTACAAGCTGTCAATCTAAGGAGACAGTTTCACTTCATCCCCTCTACTGACAGATGGTCATGATTCCAATAATGCCACAATGAAGTTGTTAGAGTCGGGCTTTTGTTTATTAAAACATCGTGTCCTGTGTGTTTTCAGCTCAGCCTTGTGGGAAAATACACACACACACACACACACACACACACACACACACACACACACGCGCACAAGCCTGCCTTGGCTTGCTTTTCCCAACGAGTAGCCGTCCATGTCACATGTCTCATCACCTCAAGTACCACTTTCTCAACCACAATCAATCATTTGGTTTGTCAGAGCTGTCAATCCGGTCTCATTGTGAAACACTTTTTTTCTTAAAGCTGACTGCAAGATTGATTCAACCATAAAAACCCAACAAAAACAAAACAGGGAGGAGGCTGCCTAACAAAGGAACCGGTCAAGAAGAAGGAAATAATAATAATAAAACAACCTTTCTGCTAAGTAATGCAATTTGCATGCCAGCTAGAAAAGGTGGGACTGGTGGATGTATGTGAGCAGGGTTCCATCAGGCATTATATGACATAATAGGCACTTGCAAGGCCTCTTTAGCAAACAAATAAAAAAAAAAAAAAAAATTGGGAGATGAAAGACAGGACAGATCGGGTCTCACAAGCCTCTTGGGTTCGTTGAACGCCTGAAGAAGAAAGAAAAACCTTTTTACGTTCGCTTGTGTGCATGCACAAGAAACGTATTGCAACAGTAGGACTTCTTGGAGGTGTGCGACCCTCCTGTCCAGTGCAATGGTCCATGTGGCAGGCACGGCCCTATAGCACCAATAGATGTCCAAGCCCTCTATGACAGCACTTAGACTGACCTGGTCTTCTGTTCAAAGAAAACCACCGCTGCTTAATGTCACTCTCCCGCTTCCTGTCACTGGGGAAACTGTCCTTTTATATCGAGATTCGAGTCAATAGAAAGGTGACCATTTCCTTCACTCAGAGCTGCAGAGAGTGAGAGGGACCATACCGGGATCAGTGCGACTGCAGCTTTTGAGGTGAAATGCGGTGCACACATTGATGGATTAGGGCATAGGAAGTGAGTCCTGCAAGGTTATCACTACACAGAAAAGCAAGTGCGCCCCCCCCCCGTCAGCACCCACCGCCACCAGCCTGGCCCAGACTACAGACATACACTGAATAATAAAAGGAGCCAAAAGGACTATTCCTTGTGGGACTCACTGAGTTCCTCCAGCCTGCTGTGGGGGTCCCAGGCCATCAGACCCATGGTGGGTGCAGGTTGATAGGACAGATATGGGTGTCCGTGCTGAAGGGTGCTTACATAGGTGTAACCCAGAGACCGGCTGTACAAGCAGGAGCCGCCGGGCAGGCAGGGTCCTTTGTTATGCTGTGGGTGTCCACCTGAGTACAAGCCATGTGCTGCAGAGTAGGATTAGCCATGGTCGAGGGCTACTGCTGCAAACTCCAGGAAGGCCGACTTGGATGGCTCCGGAGAGACGAGATCTTCAGCCATCGAGCTCATCATCGTCAATGAGTCCAGGCAGCAGAGTGAATCTGTAAAACCATGTAAAACCGACTGGCAATCAGCAGGCAACTGACCCGACTAGCCCTGCAGCCGGGACCCACGTGCAACTCTGCTGAGGATGCCTTCAGTTCCAGTGGTTCTACTCTTGCCTTGCCCTGGTTCCCGGAGCCCAGTTGTACCGACTCCACACAGCTCAGCCCGCATATGCAGCTCTGGGTTGATCGGTGACACAAATTGGCTTCCTCAGTGGGGCCTGAGACTTTGAAATCAACAAGCCTTAATCTTATCTTTTAGATATTCTTTTCGGCACATTTTTCTTATGATTATTAGTATTTGCAGCACATTAAATTATATCAACCTGATACAGTACTGGCCCCTATAATGTAATGGCTTCAATAAACTTCACAGATTCATATCACTCCAAAACAAATGTAACATACTTATCTTATTTTAACACGCAAACAGAGGACAATGTGAATGCCACGCGCGCCATTCAAAATCAATTATGGTTATGTAATTGCCACTATATATTTATATCAACTGCTATAGTGGTTAAATACAGTAATGAACAGTTGCTTCACCTGTAACAACGTTTTAATTATTTCTGTAGTTCCATTACTTGTTCCCCACTTCATCAAAACATAGTTGCCTTGCATTCAGATTACCCTCCCCCTTCTGTTTCTGCACAAATAAAGACAAACTCAATAAAAAATGAGGTGCACAGGTGCCCATTATAGCATGCAAAATTACAGACCCCATAAGTGTGAAGAACAGACAATTTTTAATATGTCCTGGATTCTGTGACATCAGGAGCTCTGGAACTGTGCTTTGAAGCACTCATGATATTACAGAACTCACTATAAAAAAAAGCTTGTTCTTAAAAAGGGATGCTGTGGATTACAACTACCTCAGCAAAATTAGCAGGACAGCATTCCCTAACACCATCCCATAAGATAGTAGCAAAGATTTCCTTCTTTAAAAAAGAAAATTATAGAAGAAGTCCACCCACCCATGTAGACCATTTCCCCCCACCACCATCATGTCGCATCTTAGTATATGCAGTGTGCACAGTTGAAGATCCCCACCATACCTTCCTGTGGCACTCCACCATCCTTCCCCTACGCTCACAACAAAGGATACACTTAGTAAACAAGTGAAAGAGACAACTGCTCATTGCCATGGTGAACAGCCTCCCAATATGGCAGTTCTGTCATGAATTAATTAATTTGTGACATGTCCTATAGTAACAGCTGATTGGTCTCTGTGGTCCGACAGTCACGTGTTACTTTGGGGTACAACACTAATTCATTAATGGAAAACCTGGTAATTTAAACAGGGTGGCTAGTCACCATGGTGAAGGGCAGTTTTCTCTCTTTACGGGTTTACAATGTGTATCCTTTGGGGTGACTAGTGAGTGGGGATGGCAGAGAGTGGTGGGGTGCAGGTCTTTAACTTTTATTTCACCTGTTCAGTTGGGTGGGGGTAGTGGAAATAGGCAACTAGAAGGGGGAGAAGGGTTATAACAATTTTTTTATAACTTTATTGTGAATGAGGGAGGCGGGAGGTGGGTGCTACAAGTTTGGTCATGGGCGGAGGTACTGATGGTGTGATGTGGGTCAGTAAAATGGTCTATGTGGATGGAGTGTTCTTAAATGGGAAAACAAATGGAAACCAGTATTACACATAATGGCACTTTGCCAGCAAAGTGCAACTATGTGGAGTCTTCACCTGCTGAAGTGTTCCCTTAATCAGGCAAAGTTGGAAAACAATTATATATAGTTGCACCTTTACAGCAGTTTGCTACTATGCATTTGCCTGGTGAAGTGAGATCCTTATACCAAGTAAAGGGATATGCAGAGTGTCATTTTGTACAATACAAAGCTAAGAAACATAGTGAATAATTTCAGAATGTGAAGTTTCCTGACATCACCCATGTCTAAGGCTACATTTGGGGGCAATTTTTGAAGAATTAAGACATTCCAAGATGTGCATTGTGCTGAGATAATGGAACTCTTTGGGTGTGGTGTGAGGCATGATGCATCATCAAGTGCCCTCAGCAACCTGGAAAGTGTCAGAATCCCACTACAATGCACACTTTGGAGTGTCTTCTTGTGAGAATGAAATGGGGTCAAGATTTCTTTGGGTAAAAAAAACCCCACAAAAATAAAATAACTTTGAACATGTTAAAGGTTTTTTTTTTTTATTATTGTAAAACAAGCTCAGCCACCCACCAAAATAGTTCCAGTACATTCGAGCATTTGCACGGCATTTTATTCTCAAATATTATGCCCAATGAGATATGTATTTTATATTACCCTTTATAAGCCTTCTATTTTCCCCAGCCCATCACAGTTACCCATTTCCACACCTTTCCTCCGTTTTTATATAATTTCCCCCATTCCACAACCTATTTTTTTTTAATCATTCATTATATATTCATTCTATAGATAGAAGGATTATTATGAAATAAAATAATTTAAACATCTGCTTACTTCTACTGGTATAATGTTTACCCCCAACACACTCACGTGCGCGCGCGCGCCACACACACACACACACACACACACTAAACAGAGCCTGACATGGAGCCAAAGCTTCTATGTTATTTGTAGCAGTGTAGGCAGCAGAGTTTTTCTTGGTAACAAGTTAAGGGTAGGAGGGAGATTTTTTTATAATCAGCAAGAAACCACCAGAAATTAAAACTATAAGCACTGCAACACTTCATTTTATTATTTGTATATGTGTGTGTAAGAAGATTATGACCGCAGATAACCTTGGGCCCAGTTGAATGGTTTCTGTGAGTAAAGGTGAGGGCCATGTTTCTGATGGCAGTCAGGAAGTGAGGTTCATATGAATTTTTTTGTGAAGAGTGCTGGATCTTTACCTGACGCTATTATGCTGAGACAACAACATAGGTAAACACAATCCAGGTGGGCAATTTTAGAAACCCATTTTTTTGCATGTACTGTATGTGTGTGGCTAGATAACTAGGCAGATAGATATTATAGATATATATTATAGAAAGATAGAGAGTATAGTATAGTTAGATATTAGAGATAGATAAATAGTTAGATATGATAGATAGAGATATGACTCTGGGGAGAGAGTGAGAGAGAGAGAGAGAGAGAGAGAGAGAGAGAGAGAGAGAGAGAGAGAATAATCATTATATAGCCCCATAGATCAGTTGTTAGTTCTGGTCAACAGCAACACAAGTTTGCCTCATATCGCCTTGTTGTATTTTCTAAATACAGGATGGCAGCATAAACATAATTTAAGGCAGAATATGTCACACATGAAAGTAGAACCCCTTTTTATATAGTTTTAAATAATACTTTTGCCAGTGGAAAGTGTAGCCCTTTTTTCTTACTCCCTAACTTTGGTGACACTATGCACAGTATGGCCTTCCTGAGTCTCTGTCACACTTACTATAGCCTGGAAGAAGGCGCCACATTCCCTCTCCTGTGTTCATATTCAGTGTTAAAGAGCAGTTGACGCCTTCAGGATAATGCAAACAAAACATATTTAGACACAGCTTAGTTAATATTTCACATTAGTTCTGCATGTTTCTTCCCCTTTATTCATTACTGAGGTCATTTGCATGAAAACAGGATCTCTGGTCTTGAAGAGTTCATATATTCCTATTACTTTCTCCCCACCTGAGGTCATACTTCACTGCTTGTGGCATCACAGTTACTGCCATGGCAACAGATTGTGATGTCACAACAGGGGATTATGACTTGAAGTATGGAGCAAGCTTTAGAAGCAGATGAACCCTAACAAATAAAGATCATGTACGTATGCAAAGTTCCTCAGTAATAAAAGATGAGGAGGAGAAATCTATAGAATATATTTGGAATGCAAGTTGAATTGTACCTAAATATTATGATTTGTAAAGTTTTGCTTGAGGTGTCAGCAGCTCCTTAATGTCTAATTAAATTGAAGCACTCTTTTACAGAGAGAGAGTGCCCCCTGCATGGCATTCATTGAACTGTGTGTAATTGTTGCACTGTTTGGCAAATTATAAGCTAAGGCCAGATGACAAACTCTTGTGCCCTTTGAATCAATATTTTCGGGATGGGGACCATATGAAAAGGTCATCAGTGATCCTAACAAGCAATATTCAAAGTGACATTGGAGTTGGTGCAGTTTATGGGTCCCGTCAAAATGGTGGATGAGATTTCCACAAATCAGGGGGCTATGTCACCCCCGAACCCTCCTACACATACATCTGATCATTTAGTTTTGGGCAGCAAAGCCCCCTAAGCCCCCCTTCCACCATGAGCAGTATATTATATCTACCCCGACTACTAATTGTATGTAAGGACGTCACTGTTTGAAATCTCAATAGATGAAATCTTGTCCACTGTTTTGGGACCCATATACTACATATGAGCCATGACATTTTGTTAGAAAACTGTCCAAGCCATTGTATATAAAACCACATTTCTTAACCTTCTTCCTTTCCTTTTCTACTACACTCCTCATTCTTTGCTACAGATTGCTCAAATGGGGGTGGTGTCTCATATCTCTCCTAACACGAGTAAAGTGCACAGAAAAATAACCAGGCAGCAGCAAATCACTTTGCAGTGGTTTGCATGTACATAATGGGGATACTATCCAAGCAAGAGAACTGAACAGATTGAGCTTATGCCAGTAGAAAAAAACAAGCATTTGTCAATGCCGAATGTTGCTTGCTTGTATGTGCTGTTTAGGTATTTGGAAGTCATTGGAGTGCAAATATTGAAAATTTGCGAACTTACGAGCGTGCGTAGGAACTGCGCAACGCACGCTCGTAAAACAGTCATTGTTAGGAAATTTTTCACGAAATGTTCAACATAGCCATTTTAAGACCTCT